>QJPP01000137.1:0-498770 GCA_003996215.1 Jaltomata sinuosa | reverse complement strand
AACAGTTGTTATCAATAATGGAAGCGATTAGGTAGTGTTTCCCATGAGATCATAACTTAGTATGGCTTTTGTACTTGGTAAACTAGTTTGATACTTAGCATGCAGAATTGGTAAGTTGGGTTCATCTAACTCCTTGGTCTGGCAGCTAGACGAATTTCACCATACGCCTTGGTCCGGCCGTGGGTGTATGCTCTACTAACCCTTACCCTGGATCTTAGATTAGCTATTCCCAGACAAGGTCAATCTATTAGATGAGGGTTGGTAGCCTCAAATCTCCATCGTTGAACAACCCTTTTCCCATCTGTTACCTCCTTGGTCTGGCAAGTAAGGATAAGGCGAGTTTTAACGTTGTACACTGCTAGAAAGCAATCAATACGAAGGGAAGAACAATACATGCATAAATATCGCCCTAGAATTACTAAGTACTTTGCTTACTTCATTAATCCTTCATGGTTCCCACAACCCTAGTTGTGGAGTTAGCTACTCATGTTCATAAGTACACAATTAACGTTTGTATGAGCAATAATCAATAGATAGTTACAAGTGGGAATAAAGAAATCTGGAATATTGAAGAACAATATCAAGAACATTTCAATTAATCAAGAACTTATGTTTAAAGTCAACACCAAAATAAAAATGTAGTAACTATCCGAGAATATTGTGTAACAACCGAAAATAAAACCTAAGGGGAAGTATTTATAGACAAAGAGACCAAATCCTAATAAATCTAAGAGAAGCTAAACGCGGTAGATCCAACAAGATGCCTCACGGGCCGTTGCTGGTGCGATGGGCGTCGTGGGTGCTGATCAGCCATCTTCAAATCTTCAAGTCAATTCTACGGCCTCGATTCCATGGGCTGAGGCAATGGGACGTCATGGCTGCGATGCCTGTCGCAGTCCTTACGTTGCCTGCCTTGGGATCTTCTCTAGCTCTCCTGTCTTGTTTCCATGGGCGACAGCGACGGGTCATCGAGGTTGTCACGGGCGTCGTAGCTCCCATCACCCTTCCTTGGCTTCTGGAATGCTTCCCTGGAGCACTTCGATGGGCACTATGACGTCCCAATGTGTCTTCCAAGGGCATCGCGCCAGCCCATCGGGATCCACTGCCTTAGCAATCCCTATTGTCTTGTTCCAACGGCTTTCCCCACGGGCTGTCGTGGGTGTGACGCCCGTGGTGGCTTGTCTTTTGCCCAGAAAACTGCAAACTTTTGGTACTTTCATCTATTTCATACTTTGTCCCTGCACAACTAACAAACCACATTAAATCCAACAAAATGTACTCAAGAACTCCCAATAATCTTCGTTTTAAGTATCGAAAGTGGTCTTGATAGATTTTTCTATCGATTGAAGTTGCACCATCAAATCCCGGCACATCAACACCCTAAACTTAAAATCTTTGCTTGTCCTCAAGCAACATACTAAAGCAAAACTAAACGATGCTTAAGCAAAAGAAAACTAGGAATTGCGGTAGTCATATGATTTAGCAATTCAATACACAACAATTATCCCCCTCATTTTTCAATACAAAACCAGTGCATATGTTTCATTCATCAAGACAACACAGGAGGATCCATGGATGACATTACGTTATCAACAGATGACCTAGTATACACATATGAGACTCACACTAATAGTCAGCAGTCAAAGTTGCTCTAGTGCCCTCACCACAAAGAAGTAACATTCGCTCAATAACACAGTTAAATTTCAGGGACTGAACTAAGCACTCACACTCATAAAGATATTCAAGCAGTGTGTGCATAATATCATAGGCTTGCCCTTATTTTCTATGCCTCAGTTTTTGAATAATTGGGTTAGGATCACTATAGGACTTTACTCGGCTTGTAACGTAGGCTCAGGGACGGGTATGTTAGATATGGGAAATAGTGACTAAGCCCTCCTTGACACTACGCTATCTTGCTTCCACTTATCAGGCCAACTCTATTCTTTTCCTCCCTTTTTATTTCTTTTTTTTTTCAAGTGATGGGTGCGGCTTTTGTTTCAAACTCTCTTTATTCTCTAACACTTTCTTTTTCTTTTTTTTTCTTGAATATACCCACCGCACCCATTATTTCTCCTTTTTATCTCTAACCTCTTCTATCCATACCCATATTTTGCACTCGCCTTTACAGTAGCCACCCTCAACTTAGGCGATTTTCCTGAGTTGAGGTACACAATGTCCAAGGAGGGACCAGGGCCAAACTAAAGGTTCGTAAAAACAAACAAGGAAGGTGATTAGGCTAAACAACAAAAAGGGTCAATGTCGGCTCAAAATCAGGGATCAAAGGGTATTCACATCATTTGGTCAGTCATTTGGGATAAAGTGGGCTATTTCAAAAATGGCCTATGATCCTTTCCTAACCAACTATCCTACGACCTAGGCAAGACTAACCGAGCAAGTTCTAGATTTGCAGAAAAAGCAAGAACAAAGCAAATTCAGCTCACTCACACATGGCACAGAGTCAAATAATCACATGTTACCTATTAGGTTCATACTCTAGCTTAAGCCATTCATCAGATCGATTAACACAATGTCATGCACAGATCCACAATGGTTAGTCTATTTAAAATGGATACTATTATGTCACCAAAAAAAATAGTAATTGGAGGGATCTTCATTTTTCAATCAAAAATCCAGTTCAAAATCACATCATAGACTACACTAAGTTCCTTTTCTTCTATTACTACATACAACCTATACTAAATGTGCCGGTTCAACAGAAATTAAAATCCTTAGGTAAAGAACATAGGCAAGAAAACCCCAAGGACTCGGGTGCCTTGTGAGTACCCTCATGGGTTGCCTCCCATGTAGCGCCTAATTTAACATCGTGGCACGACTCGAGTCTCTTGGATACTTAGACTTTGCATAGAGTCCCATCAAAACATGTTGCCCGAACCCACCAAAAATAAATGGGCATTACCCTCAATACATGAAAATATACAAAACAAATAGGGGCGGGAACATACCTGTGGCGCCTAACCACCGGCATCGGGTGTCACAATCATCGGGCCCTCAAGATTGGTGCCCGTAGTGCTCTCCTCAACAGAGGCTGCCTCTGCAGTCCTCTCACCAATAGTAACAGTTTCCCAAGAAGCTTCAACAACATCCTTTCCCACAATGGGGTCTAAAGAAGGTACATCAAACTGCCCAGCAACACCACTGACTGAACCACCTCTATCAACACCATCAACCTCAATTTGTTGTGTTGCCAGGGATATTTTTGTCGCTTTCTCGAGCTCTCTCTTTTCCCTCTTCACAGCTCTCTCCACTTTCTTCTATTGAGATTTTGGTCTAAGGGGAGCATCAGCCTCTTGAACCTTCTTGTCTTTGCTTTTCCTTTTTCTTTTGTGGGCAAGCTCAGGAAGTGGCTCATCAGCTTTTTCAGGCTCCTTTTCTACTGTCGAGTCCAAGTGTGCCATTCGGTGGTCGGGATCTACAAAATCCCATAGGTTGAGTGTGGTCTCTGGTGTGATTCGTGGCAAGACTATTAGGGATCTTACTTGGGTAGGCGGAGGATTCTTCAACCAGTCAACCTCGACCTTAAGTTCCATAATCTTCTTTTTCACATCTGTAAGCTCCACCGCTCCCATCTCCTTTAGCCTCTCATCCACCTTGTCCTCCAATGCATCAATCCAAGCATTTACATTCATAAATGGTGCTATGGCCCGCTGGATTGAAGCATTCACAATTGGCTGAAATTGTTCAGCGAACGCATTTATCTACTTCCTCAGCTCAAGAGTCCTCTGAATGGTATCCGTGAAGTTTGCCGAATGGAAGGCATATATGGACTCAGAGTTCTCCTTTAAAGGTATTATGGAAGAGCGTGGATCAGCTGCCAAGGTGGATGGACCAGTAGCATTATGCTCGGACTGACTACCCTGTGGGGTGGGTCTAGTCATAGAGGATGATGTTACCTCCAGTGTTGGGGCATGTGCCTCAAGTGTAAGAGCCAAGGGCTCAGAAGTACCACTCAAACGTAGCACACGCGTCTTATCTTTGGACCTCTCTGGATGGTGGGTCCTTGCATCTCTCAAAGACCAATCTACCCCCACATACTTTGGGACTTGGGCCTCTTCACATAATTCAGTAATCAAGCAAGGGAATGGGTATGAAGAGCTGATCTTGGTGAATTTGTCCCAAATCTTCTCTACAATGATTTGCCCAAAATTGAGGTTGTACTTCGAAATTTGAGCAGCCACTAGAATCGCCCTTTCCAGAGTAAGTTAATTGTCGGCACCCGTCGGCATCAGTCAGAGTCGCACCACTGCCCACTAAAACTTTGCCTCAAAAGATAAAAAGGCCTTCTGAATCACAGGATTTTCTTGGTTTAGCCATCTCTGTGTCTTGGTAGTAGTCCAGCACTTTGCCAACCACTTTGTCCTCTTCTCCTCATTCTTCACCCGATACTCATAGTCATAGGTGTCTGTGGGTGCCTCATACCCTGGCCCAAATAAAAATATGTTGATGGTTTTGGTCAAGATATTTATTTGGACACCCCTTACCGGGATGCTCTCAAGAGCGGGCAATTCTGCAATCTTCTACCCCTTCTTGCACCGCCCCTCCTGTATGGCTTGATAATTTGCATAAAACTCTCTCACGAGAGTCAGCTAAAAGTCTGGAAGGGGCTTGCTAGTCCAGCCCAACCTGTAATGCCAAAAATATTCATCCAGTTTTGGGAAATTCTTCAGTTTGAATGGATCTATCTTCCATTCTTCAGTAATAGGCCTCCTCAGATATCCCCGTCTGGTCACCTCAAGGTCATAATCAAATATGGCCTTCGACCCTTCGACCCCCCATCTGACGATCTCTTGATCACGTCCCAATACAGTGTCAGGGCCAGATGGAGTAGGTGAAGGAGTGCCCTTATCCGATGTGGCAGTCTTTGTGTCAGAGTTGGCCCCTCCCCTTTCATCTTTTGCCGAAATATGCTCTGAGACTGAACCTTCCTCATCTCCCGACTCTTCTCATGTGCCACTCGAAACTTGGGTAGCCAATTCTTTCCCAGTAGGTGCCTAATCACTCTCGACACTAGATCCGGATGAGCTGGAGGATGATCCTTATTTGTCTGTAGGTGTGTTGGCTCCTTCCTCTTCAGAGTGAGAGGAAGACACAACCATCTTCTTCTAGTATTCCGGATGAGGGGGTGTTGTCTGAGTCGCTCTTCTCAGCTTCGGAATCAGTAGGCTGATCCTTTAGCCAAGATGGTTTGGAGGCGTCTTTAGCTTTTTGGGGCCCCCTCATCTAAATGGTGTTTTTTGGAGCCATTTTAGTACCTGTAGGAAACCAACGTTAGAAATCGGGACAAAAGTTACAAACCCAGAAAAATTTCCACACTTAGAAATTTTTTTCATCAAATCAACCTCCTACGGGAGTAAAAAGTCTAACGCACCGTGGGACTGGACGTTGGAATGGGCCAGTGACTTTTTAGATTAAATTCTTATCTCCCACAACCCTATGCCACGGGCGTGGAAGGTTCGACGTCCCATGAGCCAGGGCGTCGGAATGGGACAGTGGGGATTTTAAGGACATTTGTCCTCCCACGGGCTCCTGCCACGGGCATGAGAGGTCTGACGTCCCGTCGGATTGCGCGTAGGATCCGGCCAAAACTTTTTCAAGTTTTAGATTAGCACCACGCCCTGGCCGAGGCCTGTCGTGCCTCAGACGTCCCATCTGCTAGCCCGTGGGATTCAATCAGGCACATAAAAATACTTATCTCCCTCTTCTCATTTTTCTAGCATCATCCCCATCACTCCCAATAGTAGGTAAACAACATAATATCAATGCACTTAATAACTCATACACAAACCCTAATTTCCAATTTCAACACCTCTAAACAACTACAAAATCACTAAACACATTCTTACAACTAGGGTTTGGTGTTAAAAACACCATGAACGTACTCATAATACTTGAAAACCCATGGGTATCGATTTCAAGATTCAAATAGGGTTAACAAATTGAAAGAAGGAAGTACTTACTTCTTTAGTCGCCAAAAATCTTGTGAGACAAACTACCTAGTGCCGATTCGTGGAGATCGGAGGTGTTAATCGTGGGGAGTGCCAATTACGGATGTGATTTTGGTGAAGGGAGTGATTGTGTGTGAGAGGGTTTGAGGGAGACGAGTTTTGAATGTGCTTGACCTCAAGTGAATGAGGTTAAAGTTTATTAGGCATGGGGAAAGGGTAAAAGGGATTTTGGGTTGGGTCAGGTCGAAAATAGAAATTAAATGACGTGTTGACCTCCTTTGACCGACCCAGATGACGGGTTACGCGACGCTCATTGGACGTGCGATGGCCCATCAAAGTTCACTTACCTAGAAGATGGCCATATTTTACTTCATGTGGTGTCACGCCCCTTTCCACGCCCGTCGGAGCCATGACACCACACTTAGAAAAATTCTGTTTTCTTCTTGAGGGGCTTCACGCCCAATCCCACACCCATCGGAGCCGCGATGGCCCATCATGTGGGACGTGGATTTGAGGTAGACCACCAATTTGTTACACTTAGAGAATTTTCCTTGTTGGGTGTCTCCAGTCCCACGGGCGTAGCATCTGCGACGACCCGTCACAGAGCCCGTGGGATCCCTTTTTGCCTGCAATTTTAGCACTTGGCTTTCATCTCTCTCACTTCTGCAAAACGAACACACATTAGTCCATGGATTTCCTCCCATGCAGCGCTTGATTTAACATCGTGGTACGATGCAAGTGTTTTGGTTACTCAGACTTTGCCAAAACACTCTACAACCACTAAACTAAAAAATAAAATAAAGTACAGTATAAGTTCAAGGGTTGCCTCCCATGCAGCGCCTGATTTAACATCGCTTCACGACGCAGGTTGCTTGATTACTCAGACTTTATCAAGCTCCTTGGGTGGGACAAATTCATCAATGCTCCAAGCTTCAATCATTTTGAGCTCTTCTGTTGTGCCGAAATAAGCTTTAATCTGCTGCCCGTTTGCCTTAAACCTTTTTCCCTCATGGTTTTCGAGTTCAATATCCCCATGAGGAAACACTTGTACCACCTTGAAAGGTCCAATCCATTTGGACTTCAGCTTTCCAGGAAACAAGCAAAGTCTAGAGTTGAAGAGCAGGACCAAGTCACCCGGCTGGAAATCTCTCTTTTCTATCTTCCGGTCATGATACAATTTCATCTTCTCTTTGTACAGTGCTGAGCACTCATATGCATTCAGATGGAACTCATCCAACTCGTTCAACTGCCCAAGCCACTGCAAGGATTCCTCAGACCAGTCTAAGTTCAACTTTTTCAATGTCCACATGGCTTTATGCTTAGCTCAACCGGAAGATGGCATGCCTTATCGAACATAAGTTGATAGGGTGACATACCTATTGTGGTCTTGAATGCAGTCTGGTACGCCCACAAAGCATCATCTAACTTCTGCGACCAATCCTTTCTATTTGCAGTCATAGTCTTGGACAGGATTAACTTTATCTCTCTGTTGGAAACCTCCACTTGCCCACTCGTTTGAGAATGATAGGGGTTGGAACTCTGTGTTTAACTCCATATTTCTCAAGCAAAGCTCGGAACAGCTTGTTGCAAAAGTGAGAGCCTCCATCGCTAATAATTGCTCTTGGTGTACCAAATCTGGAGAAGATGTTCTTTTTCAAGAACGCTATGACACATTTGTCTTCATTATTGGGAAGCGCAACCACTTCCACCCACTTAGATACATAGTCCACAGCTACCAATATGTACCAGTTTCCATTGGACAGCATGAACGGACCCATGAAATCAATACCCCAAACATCAAACAACTTGATCACAAGGATGGGATTAAGAAGAAGCTCCTGCCTTTTTGATATGCCTCCTTCCCTTTTACATCTGCTACAAGCCTTAGCAAACTCATGGGCGTCTTTATGAATAGTCGGCCAATAATAGCCGCATTACAGAATCTTGTGCGCAGTCTGAATACCACTATGATGACCTCCAACAGGGGATGAATGGCAGGATTCTAGTATCTCCATCATCTCAGGTTCAGGCACACATCTCCGGATCACTTTATCAGCACACACACCAAACAAGAATGGCTCTTCCCAGAAGTACATCTTCACATTGGACATGAACTTTCTTTTTTGGTGGACCGACATATCATCAGGCAATAGATCACTTGCCAAATAGTTGGCAATGTCGGCAAACCATGGGATCAAATCTTGAGAAGCGGCTAACACTTGTTCATCAGGAAACTAGTCATCAATCTCTTGCTCATCATTCAGCTTCAGCATTGCCTCTTCTTCCAGCCTAGACAAGTGGTCTGCTACTTGATTCTCTGTACCCTTTAGTTCCTTGACCTTAAAATCAAACTCCTGCAGCAGCAACACCCATCTAATCATCCTTGGTTTCGCATCCTTCTTTTCCATGAGATAACGAAGAGTTGTATGGTCAGTGTGCACCACCACCTTGGTGCCAAGCAAATAAGATCTTAATTTTTCAAACCCAAAGACCACAGCAAGCAGCTCCTATTCAGTTACAGTATAATTCTTCTGAGCTGGGTTAAGTGTTTTGCTAGCGTAGTATATCGGGTGAAGAATCTTTTCATACCTTTGGCCTAGGATTGCTCCTAGCGCCACTCCACTAGCATCGCACATGACCTCAAAAGGTTGTGACCAATTAGGGGAAATAATAATAGTAGCTGATACCAACTTCTCTTTAAGGCACTCGAATGCCTTCAGACATGCATCATCAAACACAAACTTTACCTCTTTCTCCAACAGCTTGCAAAATGGATTAGCAATTTTGGAGATGTCCTTGATAAACCTCCTATAAAAGCCAGCATGCCCCAAAAAGCTTTGAATACCCTTCAAAGAAACTGGTGGAGGCAATTTTTCAATCACCTTAATCTTCGCCTTATCAACCTGAATAACCTTCTTGGAGATCATATGGCCAAGCACTATGCCCTCTTTCACCATGAAGTGACACTTTTCCCAGTTTAGCACCAGATTACACTCTTCACATCATTTCAGCACACAACTCAGATGATCCAAACAATCTTCAAAAGAGTCACCCACTATGGAAAAGTCATCCATAAATACCTCAATAGTGTTCTCCACCATGTCTGAGAAAATGGACACCATACATCACTGAAATGTTGCTAGCACATTGCACAAACCAAACGGCATCCTTTTGAAAGAAAATGTCCCATATAGACAGGTGAAAGTTGTTTTCTCTTGGTCTTCAGGAGCAATCGAGATCTGATTATATCCTGAATTGCCATCAAGAAAACAATATCATCCTCTACCAGCAAGACGGTCTAACATATGATCCATGAATGACATCGAAAAATAATCCTTCTCAATCCAAGTGTTCAGCTTCCTATAATCTATGTATATGCGGCAGCCTGTGACTGGCCTCATCGAAATTAACTCGTTCTTTGCATTTGGGACTACAGTAATCCCAACATTCTTTGGCACACATTAAACCGGGCTCACCCATTTGCTATCAAAAATTGGATAAAGCACACCTGCATCCAGCCACTTAATATCTCCTTCTTGATGACTTCTTGCATGGACTGATTCAACCTATGCTGGTGCTCGATAGATGGAATACAATCAAGATCGAGCTAAATTTTATGTATACAGATTCCAAGCAAAATCCATGTGATATCTGCGATGGTCCAACCAATGGCTCTCTTAAACTTTCTCAAGACAGAAACCAGAGCTTCAACTTGCCCTTCACCTAGATCTGCAGTAATGATTACTGGCAAATTCTCATTAGCTCCTAAGAATACATACCGAAGGTGAGCTGGAAGTGCTTTGAGCTCCAAAACTGGAGGCTCCTCAATAGATGGTCGAGCAGGCGGTGTCTGTCTATTTTTTAAGTCCAATTCAAGCTTCTTTGGAGCATAGCTATAAGACCCCAAACCTGTGAGTGTTGCTCCCACTTCATCATATTCCTTGATATCTTCACCATCAAAGTTCATAATCACAGTTGTAAGGGCTTCGACTCCAAGTCTCTCCTCAATAGGTACGCCAATCTGATCCTCATCGACAACATCGATAACTGACACCACTGGCATGTCATCATAATGCTTCATAGATTTGCAGACATCAAATGTCACCTCCTCATTATTCAGCCTAAACTTCATCTGCCCAGCTTCCATATCAACCAAAGCGCGTCCAGTAGCCAAGAATGGGCGCCCCAAGATAATGGGCACTTCAAAGTCAACCTCATAATCCAGAAACACAAAGTCTGCAGGAAATATAAATGTGTCAACCTTCACCAATACATCATTAAGGATCCCCACAGGTCTCTTCACCGTATGATCTGCCATGAGAAGCTGCATTGTAGTCGGAGTGGGGGATCCCAAGCCCAGCTGATTATACACTGCTAGCGGCATAAGATTTATACTAGCACCCAGATCACACAAGGCTTTGGCAAAGTAGAAAGCTCCAATAGTGCAAGGAATTGTGAATGCTCCAGGATCTTCTTTTTTCGGCACCATGGAACGGGATGCTATCGCACTACAGTGGTGCAAATTGTTGGCTGGCTCAAAACTAACCGTACGCTTCTTAGTTACTATATCCTTTATGAATTTAGCATATCTAGGCATCTTCTCTAGTGCTTCTACCAAAGGGATATTTACTGACAGTTGCTTCAACATGGAGATGAACTTGTGAAATTTTTTGTCCTCAACCTTCTTCTTCAATCTCTGGGGATAAGGCGGAGGAGGCAATGGTATGGGTTTTAGGACTAGTGCAACCTCATTGCTCTTTGCCAACTCAGAAGATTGTCTATCAATTTTCTCCTTCTCACCATCTACTCCTTCAGACTCGACCAAAATTTCAGCATCACTCTTTTCAACTTCGGCGGGCTCCTCAACAATTTTAGGCATGGGAGGATCAATGGTCTGCTTTTCGCTTCGAGTAGTCACTGCCATAACCTGTCGATCGTTCTTTGGGTTCTGAATGGTATCACTAGGGAGGATACCCTTTTGACGCGGATTCATGCTAATGGAGATCTGGTGCATCTGCGTCTCAAGTTATTTTATGGAGATAGCATGGGAATCCACTCTCTGACTGATCTTTGAAAGGTCTAATTTTATCTCCTTCATGCTTGCATCTGTGGAGTCAACCTTTTCAATAACCTTGTTGAGCAGCTCTCTTATGGTAGGTTTTCTAGCCCGCTCTTCGCAATTTGTAGGCGGGACATAGAGACCACTTCTATCATTCTTATACCCATCCTTTTTCTGCCAGTCACCATCTTTGTAACTGGACCGATTGTAGTAATCATCTCTATCTCTGTTCTGACCTTGATTTCCTTGGCCAGAAGCTCGAAAACTTGCCCCTTGATCATTTAGATAACTAACCTCTTCTTCGAAAGAGTAACCGTCTGGCCAAGGTACTTTACCTTGTGAACCGATGGCTTTTACCTTCTCTACTCCCTCAGCCAGGAATTTCTTTGCAAGCAACCCAAGTGTTGTGTTCAGCTCAGCAACTTCTTGTTTAATGTCTTGTAATTCATTCGAATCCAAGGACTTACCAACTGCGTATATACCTGCTGGGGTCTTTGATTCTCTGGTGTGCCATGCTCTATTATTCTTTGTAACCCGATCAAGAATCTCCGAAGCTTTATCATACGAGTTTTCCATGAATGCCCTGCCAGTTACAGTGTCAGCTACTACTTTGGTGTTGGCGTTCAGTGCTTTGTAGAAAATTTCTATCAGATATCTTGAAGGGATTCCATGTCTCGGAACTTGCTTTAATTTCTTCTTGAACCTTAGCCAAGCCTCATATAACGCCTATGTAGGTAGCTGCCTAAAATTATAGATCTCCTATTTCAATTGCAACATCCTTGATGGAGGAAAGAATCACTCCAAAAACTGAGTCTTCAACTCTTACCATATGTATATGGAAATGTCAGGCAGTTCTGAGAGCCAAATAGTTGCCTCGTCAGTCAATGAGAATGGAAACAACCTTAGTCTAATAGCATCTTACCCCACACCTGGCATACTGTACGCCTTGCAAATCTGAGTAAAATTCTGCACATGACAATTTGCATCTTTTATAGGTTTTCCATCATACTGTCCCTTATTATTCATCAACTAGATCATGGTGCTGGTGATGTCAAATTTCACTCCCTCAGTCAGTGGTGGCAACCCTATGGGTCCAGCAATGCCTAATTACTCCTCCTCGTCATAATCATTATAATCATCATAATCATAGTAGCGAGGGGCTTGCCTGGGTTGCTGCATCTGTCGACCCCTATTCTGTCATGGCACGACTGGTCCTCTAAGCAAATTCCAGTGAGCTGCCTTGTCTGCTGCTGTTTGGGCCTTTAGTGCAGCTTGATGAGTAGCTTGTTGTCGATCCTGCCTTGTTTGCTTAGCCGCCGTATTTCGAGCTGCGAGGTATGCTGTAATTGTAGCATCTTCAGTGGTAAGAGCATCTTCTCCGACCTTTTTTCTTTGCTCATCCTCAGCCAATAACCGACTGTGATCTGATCTTGTGTCTCGTGCTCTCCGTCTTTAGCCATGTTTCTTAAGGTTATAGAGAGCTCAGGATCATATGGGATCAAGGGATTGCCTTGACTCCTTGTACTGAGCATGCACAAGTGTGCAACCTGTAGATCAAAGCAAAAACAACAGAAAAAGTAAAATCAAGATATAAGGACTAATAGTGAGATAAACACAATCTCTCTTAATCCTAAACCGTATTCCCTGGTAACGGCACAAAAATTTGATACGCCCAAATTACACCTCTATTTAGAAGCATAAGCGGTCGCTGATCAAATATAGAACCCAACAAAGGTTGAGGTCGATCCCACAGGAAATATGGTAAGACTATGGTCGATTAATGTTTACTCGCGTTTTAGTCGTTTATTCCCCTCGAGAGGGGGCTTTTAAAGTAACAAGTAATAGTAGTAACTAGAATGTAAATAGGTAACAGACGTCAATTTCAATAGTTGTTATCAATAATGAAAGCGAATAGGGTAGTGTTCCCCAGGAGATCATAACTTAGTATGGCTTTTGTACTTGGTAAACTAGTTTGATACTTAGCATGCAGAATCGGTAAGTTGGGTTCATCTAACTCCTTGGTCCGGCAACTAGATGAATTTCACCACACGCCTTAGTCAGGCCGCGGGTGTATGCTCTACTAACTCTTACCCTGGATCCCAGATTAGCTATTCTCGGATAAGGTCAAGCTATTAGATGAGGGTTGGTAGCCTCAAATCTCCGTCGTTGAACAACCTTTTTTTCCATCCGTTACCTTCTTGGTCTGGCAAGTAAGGATAAGGCAAGTTCTGACATTGTACACCGCTAAAAAGCAATCAATACGAATGGAAGAATAATACATGCATAAATATCACCCTAGAATTACTAAGTACTTTGCCTACTTCGTTAATCCTTCATGGTTCCCACAACCCTAGTTGTGGAGTTAGCTACTCATGTTCATAAGTACACAATTAATATTCGTTTGAGCAATCATCAATAGATACTTACAAGTGGGAATAAAGAAATCCAGAATCTTGAAGAACAATATCAAGAACACTTCAATTAATCAAGAACTTGTGTTTAAAGTCAACACCAAAATAACAATGTAGTAACTATCCAAGAATATTGTGTAACAACCGAAAATAAAACCTAAGGGGAAGTATTTATAGACAAAAAGACCAAATAATAATAAATCTAGGAGAATCTGGACGCAGCAGATCCGACGGGATGCCTCACGGGCTATCACTGGTGCGACAGGCGGTGCCCATCGGCCATCTTCAAATCTTCAAGTCAAGTCTCCTTCCTCAATTCCATGGGCTGAGTTGATGGGGCGTTATGGCTGTGACACCCATCGCAGTCCTCATGTTGCCTGCCTTGGGCTCTTCTCTAGCTCTCCTGTCTTGTTTCCACGGGAGACAGTGATGGGCCGTCGAGGTTGTCACGGGCGTCATGGTGCCCATCGCCCTTCCTTGGCTTCTTGCATGCTTCCCTGGAGCACTTTGATGGGCACTGTGATGTCCCGTCATGTCATCCACGGGTGTTTTGCCAGCCCGTCAAGCTCCACTACCTTAGAAATCTCTGTTGTCTTGTTCCAACGGCTTGCCCCATGGGCCGTCGTGGGTGTGACGCCCGTGGTGGCCTGTCTTTTGCCCAGAAAACTGCAAACATTTGGTACTTTCATCTATTTCATACGTTGTCCCTGCACAACTAACAAACGACATTATATCCAACAAAATGTACTCAAGAACTCCCAAAAACCCTTCGTTTTATGCGTCAAAAGTGCCATCAAATCCCGGCACATCATTTCTTCACCAAGAATGTGGGATTCCACTAGTGGGTTCCTTTCACCCATTAGGTCCCTAGAATTCTGTCAATTCTTCAACTTCTCCATGAATTGTTCAGACCTAGGGTTCCTAAATGTTAGGGATTCATTGTAATTTAGCTGCTATAGTATATATGGTATTACTACACGTTTCTTGGAGATTTAGTATAGTTTATGTATAAGACTCGAAACCATAGATTGTGTTAATTTTAGAAATTCATGAATTATGCTCGTTAGCCAGATTAGTCATACAATCGTGCTTCAGAATTGGAATTCCATATCTTTTAGTATATGTATGTTACATTATCAGTATTTTGAGCTATCCAGTATTATAGTTGCATTATTGATTACATTCAGTTGGGAGTAGACTTAGTACTGATCGGATAAGGGGATGAAGGCTTAGCTGACAGTTTAGGCTGAGACCTTTAGTAGTAGTCCCCAAGTCCCAGAACTACGATGCCATCGTAGGTTAGAAAGAGGTCAGCTATCAGATTAGGCTAGTTACCTTTGTCCCTTGTGGACATCATTTTAGTGGATCCATGTCAGACTTGTTTGTATCCTTGGAAAGGTACGAATACCCTCTCATCAAGGGTTACAAGTTGGCCCCATAGGTAGCTCAACTTGGGGTATATCAGTTCCCAAATTACACCTCTAAAAGAAGCGCAAGCAGTTGTTGTTCAAATATAGAACCCAACTAAAGGTTGGGGTCAATCCTACAGGGAATATGGTAGGACTAGGTTCGATTAGTGTTTACTCGTGCTTGTAGTCGTTTATTTCCCGCAAAGGGGGAGGGGGTTTAAAGTAACAAGTAATGATTGTAAATCAAAAGTAAACAAGTAACAGTTTCTAATTTCAAGAGTTGTAACCAATTAATGGGATGACTAGGGTAGTGTTCCCCATGAGATCATAACTTAGTAAGACGTTTGTACTTGGTAAACTAGTTTGGTGCTTAGCATGCAGAATCGGTAAGTTAGGTTCACCTAATTCCTTGGTCCGACAACTAGGTAAATTTCACCACATGCCTTGGTCCGGCCGCGAGTGTGTGCCTTACTAACCCTTACCCTGGATCCTAGATTAGCTATTCCCGGACAGGGTCAAGTTATTAGATGAGGGTTGGTATCCTCAAATCTCCATCGTTGAACAACCCTTTTTCCCATCCGTTACCTCCTTGGACCGGCAAGTAAGGATAAGGCAAGTTCTAACATTGTACACCGCTAGAAAGCAATCAATACGTATGGAAGAATAATACATGCCTAAATATCGCCCTAGAATTACTAAGTACTTTGCCTACTTCGTTAATCCTTCATGGTTCCCACAACCCTAGTTGTGAATTTAGCTACTCATGTTAATAAGTACACAATTAACGTTTGTTTGAGCAATCATCAATAGATAGTTACAAGTGGGAATAAAGAAATCCGGAATCTTAAAGAACAATATCAAGAACACTTCAATTAATCAAGAACTTGTGTTTAAAGTCAACACCAAAATAACAATATAGTAACTATCCATAAATATTGTGTAACAACAGAAAATAAAACCTAAGGGGAAGTATTTATAGACAAAGAGACCAAATAATAATAAATCTAGGAGAATCTGGACGCAACAGATTCGATGGGATGCCTCACGAGCCATCGCTGGTGCGACATGCGTCGTGGGTGCCCATCGTCCATCTTCAAGTCAAGTCTCCTTCCTCGATTCCATGGGCTGAGGTGATGGTATGTTGCAGCTGCGACACCCATTGCGGTCCTCACATCGCCTGCCTTGGGCTCTTCTCTAGCTCTCCTGCCTTGTTTCCACGGGAGACAGCGACGGGCCGTCGAGGTTGTCACGGGCGTCATGGTGCCTGTTACTCTTCCTTGGCTTCTTGCATGCATCCCTGGAGCACTTAGATGGGCACTGTGATGTCCCGCCGTATCTTCCACGGGTGTTGTGCCAGCCCGTCAGGCTCCACTGCCTTAGCAATCCCTGTTGTCTTGTTCCAACGGCTTGCCCCACGGGCCATCGTGGGTGTGACACCCGTGGTGGCCTGTCTTTTGCCCAGAAAATGGAAAAATTTTTGTACTTTCATCTATTTCATACTTTGTCCCTTCACAACTAACAAACGACATTAAATCCAACAAAATGTACTCAAGAACTCCAAAAACTCTTCGTTTTAAGCGTCAAAAGTTTTGTCAAATCCCGGCACATCATTTATTCACCAAGAATGTGGGATTCCACTAGTGGGTTCCTTTCACCCATTAGGTCCCTAGAATTCCGTCAATTCTTAAACTTCTCCATGAATTGTTCAGACCTAAGGTTCTTAAACGTTAGGGATTCATTGTAATTTATCTGCTATAGTTTATATGGTATTACTACACGTTTCTTGGAGATTTAGTATAGTTCATGTATAAGACTCAAAACCCTAGATTGTGTTAATTCTAGAAATTGATGAATTGTGCTTGTTATCCAGATTAGTCATACAATCATGCTTCAGAATTGCAATGACATATCTTTTTGTATATGTATGTTACATTATCAGTATTTTGAGCTATCCAGTGTTATAGTTGCATTATTGATTACATTCAGTTGGGAGTAGACTTAGTACCGAGCGGATAAGGGGATGAAGGCTTAGCTGACAGTTTAGGCTGAGACCTTTAATAGCAGTCCCCAAGTCCCAGAACTACGGTGCCATGTAGGTTAGAAAGAGGTCAGCTGTCAGATTAGGCTAGTTACCTTTGTCCCTTATGGATATCATTTTAGTGGATCCATGTCAGACTTGTTCGTGTCCTTGGAAAGGTACGAATACCCTCTCATCCAGGGTTATAAATTGGCACCATAGGTAGCTCAACTTGGGGTATGTCGGTTAATAGAGTCTCTGATGCACCCAAATTACACCTCTAAATGAAGCGCAAGCGGTTGCTGTTCAAATATAGAACCCAACTAAAGGTTGGGGTCAATCCTACAGGAAATATGGTAGGACTAGGTTCGATTAGTGTTAACTCGTTCTTGTAGTCGTTTATTTCCCGCAAATGGGGAGGGGGTTTAAAGTAACAAGTAATGATTGTAAATCAAAAGTAAACAAGTAACAGTTTCTAATTTCAAGAGTTGTAACCAATTAATGGGATGACTAGGGTAGTGTTCCCCATGAGATCATAACTTAGTAAGAAGTTTGTACTTGGTAAACTAGTTTAGTGCTTAGCATGCAGAATCGGTAAGTTAGGTTCACCTAATTCCTTGGTTCGGCAACTAGGTAAATTTCACCATATGCCTTGGTCCGGCCGCGAGTGTGTGTCTTACTAACCCTTACCTTGGATCCTAGATTAGCTATTCCTAGACAGGGTCAAGCTATTAGATGAGGGTTGGTAGCCTCAAATCTCCGTCGTTGAAAAACCCTTTTTCCCATCCGTTACCTCCTTGGTCTGGCAAGTAAGGATAAGGCAAGATCTAACGTTGCGCACCATTAAAAAGCAATCAATATGAATGGAAGAATAATACATGCATAAATATCGCCCTAGAATTACTAAGTACTTTGCCTACTTCGTTAATACTTCATGGTTCCCACAACCCTAGTTGTGGAGTTAGCTACTCATGTTCATAAGTACACAATTAACGTTTGTTTGAGCAATCATCAATAGATACTTACAAGTGGGAATAAAGAAATCCAGAATCTTGAAGAACAATATCAAGAACACTTCAATTAATCAAGAACTTGTGTTTAAAGTCAACACCAAAATAACAATGTAGTAACTATCCAAGAATATTGTGTAACAACCGAAAATAAAACCTAAGGGGAAGTATTTATAGACAAAAAGACCAAATAATAATAAATCTAGGAGAATCTGGACGCATTAGATCCGATGGGATGCCTCACGGGCTATCACTGGTGCGACAGGAGTCGTGGGTGCCCATCGGCCATCTTCAAATCTTCAAGTCAAGTCTCCTTCCTCAATTCCATGGGCTGACTTGATGGGACGTTATGGCTGTGACACCCATCGCAGTCCTCACGTTGCCTGCCTTGGGCTCTTCTCTAGCTCTCCTGCCTTATTTCCACGGGAGACAGTGATGGGCCGTCGAGGTTGTCACGGGCGTCATGGTGCCCATCGCCCTTCCTTGGCTTCTTGCATGCTTCCCTGGAGCACTTTGATGGGCACTGTGATGTCCCGTCATGTCTTCCACGGGTGTTTTGCCAGCCCGTCAAGCTCCACTACCTTAGAAATCTCTGTTGTCTTGTTCCAACGGCTTGCCCCATGGGCCGTCGTGGGTGTGACGCCCGTGGTGGCCTGTCTTTTGCCCAGAAAACTGCAAACATTTGGTACTTTCATCTATTTCATACTTTGTCCCTGCACAACTAACAAACGACATTATATCCAACAAAATGTACTCAAGAACTCCCAAAAACCCTTCATTTTATGCGTCAAAAGTGCCATCAAATCCCGGCATATTATTTCTTCACCAAGAATGTGGGATTCCACTAGTGGGTTCCTTTCACCCATTAGTTCCCTAGAATTCCATCAATTTTTCAACTTCTCCATGAATTGTTCAGACCTAGGGTTCCTAAACGTTAGGGATTCATTGTAATTTAGCTGTTATAGTTTATATGGTATTACTACACGTTTCTTGGAGATTTAGTATAGTTCATGTATAAGACTCAAAACCCTAGATTGTGTTAATTTTAGAAATTCATGAATTATTCTCGTTAGCCAGATTAGTCATACAATCATGCTTCAGAATTGGAATGCCATATCTTTTAGTATATGTATGTTACATTATCAGTATTTTGAGCTATCAAGTATTATAGTTGCATTATTGATTACATCCAGTTGGGAGTAGACTTAGTACCGAGCGGATAAGGGGATGAAGGCTTAGCTGACAGTTTAGGCTGAGACCTTTAGTAGAAGTCCCCAAGTCCTAGAACTACGATGCCAGCGTAGGTTAGAAAGAGGTCAGCTGTCAGATTAGGCTAGTTACCTTTGTCCCTTGTGGACATCATTTTAGTGGATCCATGTTAGACTTGTTCGTACCCTTGGAAAGGTACAAATACCCTCCCATCTAGGGTTATAAGTTGGCCCCATAGGTAGCTCAATTTGGGGTCTGTAGTTAATAGCGTCTCTGATGCACCCAAATTACACCTCTAAATGAAGCGCAAGCGGTTGTTGTTCAAATATAGAACCCAACTAAAGGTTGGGGTCAATCCTACAGGGAATATGGTAGGACTAGGTTCGATTAGTGTTAACTCGTTCTTGTAGTCATTTATTTCCCGCAAAGGGGGGGGGTTTAAAGTAACAAGAAATGATTGTAAATCAAAAGTAAACAAGTAACAGTTTCTAATTTCAAGAGTTGTAACCAATTAATGGGATGACTAGGGTAGTGTTCCCCATGAGATCATAACTTAGTAAGATGTTTGTACTTGGTAAACTAGTTTGGTGCTTAGCATGCAGAATCGGTAAGTTAGGTTCACCTAATTCCTTGGTCCGGCAACTAGGTAAATTTCACCACATGCCTTGGTCCAGCCGCGAGTGTGTGCCTTAATAACACTTACCCTGGATCCTAGATTAGCTATTCCCAGACAGGGTCAAGCTATTAGATGAGGGTTGGTAGCCTCAAATCTCCGTCGTTGAACAACCCTTTTTCCCATCCGTTACCTCCTTGGTCCGACAAGTAAGGATGAGGCAAGTTCTAATGTTGCGCACCATTAAAAACCAATCAATACGAATGGAATAATAATTCATGCATAAATATCGCCCAAGAATTACTAAGTACTTTGCCTACTTTGTTAATCCTTCATGGTTCCCACAACCCTAGTTGTGGAGTTAGCTACTCATGTTCATAAGTACACAATTAGCATTTTTTTGAGCAATCATCAATAGATAGTTACAAGTGGGAATAAAGAAATACGGAATCTTGAAGAACAATATCAAGAACACTTCAATTAATCAAGAACTTGTGTTTAAAGTCAACACCCAAATAACAATGTAGTAACTATCCTAGAATATTGTGTAACAACCAAAAATAAAACCTAAGGGGAAGTATTTATAGACAAAGAGACCAAATAATAATAAATCTAGGAGAAGCTGGACGCAGCAGATCCGACGGGATGCCTCACGGGCCATCGCTGGTGTGACATGCGTCGTGGTGCCCATCGGCCATCTTCAAATGTTCAAGTCAAGTCTCCTGCCTCGATTCCATGGGCTGAGGTGATGGTACGTTGCAGCTGCGATGCCCATCGCGGTCCTCACATCCCCTGCCTTGGGCTCTTCTCTAGCTCTCCTGCCTTGTTTCCACGGGAGACAGCGACGGGCCATTGAGGTTGTCACGGGCGTCATGGTGCCCATTGTTCTTCCTTGGCTTCTTGCATGCTTCTCTGGAGCACTTCGATGGGCACTGTGATGTCCCGTCGTGTCTTCCATGGGTGTTGTGCCATCCCGTCAGGCTCCACTGCCTTAGCAATCCCTGTTGTCTTGTTCCAACGGCTTGCCCCACGGGCCATCGTGGGTGTGACGCCCGTGGTGGCCTGTCTTTTGCCCAGAAAACTGTAAATTTTTGGTACTTTCATCTATTTCATACTTTGTCCCTTCACAACTAACAAACGACATTAAATCCAACAAAATGTACTCAAGAACTCCCAAAAACTCTTCGTTTTAAGCGTCAAAAGTTCCATCAAATCCCGTCACATCATTTCTTCACCAAGAATGTGGGATTCCACTAGTGGGTTCCTTTCACCCATTAGGTCTCTAGAATTCCATCAATTCTTCAACTTCTCCATGAATTGTTCAGACCTAGGGTTCCTAAACGTTAGGGATTCATTGTAATTTAGCTGCTATAGTTTATATGATATTACTACGTGTTTCTTGGAGATTTAGTATAGTTCATGTATAAGACTCAAAACCCTAGATTGTGTTAATTTTAGAAATTCATGAATTGTTCTTGTTAGCCAGATTAGTCATACAATCATGCTTCAAAATTGGAATGACATATCTTTTTGTATATGTATGTTACATTATCAGTATTTTGAGCTATCCAGTATTATAGTTGCATTATTGATTACATTCAGTTGGGAGTAGACTTAGTACCGAGTGGATAAGGGGATGACGGCTTAGCTGAAAGTTTAGGCTGAGACCTTTAATAGTAGTCCCTAAGTCCCAGAACTACGGTGCCATCGTAGGTTAGAAAGAGGTTAGCAGTCAGATTAGGTTAGTTACCTTTGTCCCTTGCAGACATCATTTTAGTGGATCCATGTCAGACTTGTTCGTATCCTTGGAAAGGTAAGAATACCCTCCCATCCAGGGTTATAAGTTGGCCCCATAGGTAGCTCAACTTAGGGTATGTCGGTTAATAGCATCTCTGATGCACCCAAAATACACCTCTAAAAGAAGCGCAAGCGGTTGCTGTTCAAATATAAAACTCAACTAAAGGTTGGGGTCAATTCTACACGAAATATGGTAGGACAAGGTTCGATTAGTATTTACTCGTTCTTGTAGTCATTTATTTCACGCAAAGGGAGAGGGGTTTAAAGTAACAAGTAATGAGTGTAAATCAAAAGTAAACAAGTAATAGTTTCTAATTTCAAGAGTTGTAACCAATTAATGGGATGACTAGGGTAGTGTTCCCCATGAGATCATAACTTAGTAAGACGTTTGTACTTGGTAAACTAGTTTGGTGCTTAGCATGCAGAATCGGTAAGTTAGGTTCACCTAATTCCTTGGTTCGGCAACTAGGTAAATTTCACCATATGCCTTGGTCCGGCCGCGAGTGTATGCCTTACTAACCCTTACCCTGGATCTTAGATTAGCTATTCCTAGATAGGGTCAAGTTATTAGATGAGGGTTGGTAGCCTCAAATCTCCGTCGTTGAACAACCCTTTTTCCCATCCGTTACCTCCTTGGTCCGACAAGTAAGGATGAGGCAAGTTCTAATGTTGCGCACCATTAAAAAGCAATCAATACGAATGGAAGAATAATTCATGCATAAATATCGCCCTAGAATTACTAAGTACTTTGCCTACTTCATTAATCCTTCATGGTTCCCATAACCCTAGTTGTGGAGTTAGCTACTCATGTTCATAAGTACAAAATTAACGTTTGTTTGAGCAATCATCAATAGATATTTACAAGTGGGAATAAAGAAATCCGTAAACTTCAAGAACAATATCAAGAACACTTCAATTAATCAAGAACTTGTGTTTAAAGTCAACATCAAAATAACAATATAGTAACTATCCAAGAATATTGTGTAACAACAAAAAATAAAACCTAAGGGGAAGTATTTATAGACAAAGAGACCAAATAAGAATAAATCTAGGAGAAGCTGGACGCAGCAGATCCGGCGGGATGCCTCACGGGCCATCGCTGGTGCGACAGGCGTCGTGGGTGCCCATCGGCCATCTTCAAATCTTCAAGTCAAGTCTCCTTTCTCGATTCCATGGGCTGAGGCGATGGGACGTTGCGGCTTTGACGCCCATCGCGGTCCTCACGTGGCCTACCTTGGGAACTTCTCTAGCTCTCCTGCCTTGTTTCCACGGGAGACAGCAATGGGCCGTCGAGGTTGTCACGGGCATCATGGTGCCCGTCGCACTTCCTTGGCTTCTTGCATGCTTCCCTGGAGCACTTCGATGGGCATTGTGATTTCCCGTCGTGTCTTCCATGTGTGTTGTGCCAGCCCGTCAGGCTCCACTACCTTAGAAATCCTTGCTGTCTTATTCCAACGGCTTGCCTCACGGGCTGTCGTGGGTGTGACGCCCGTGGTGGCCTGTCTTTTGCCCAGAAAACTGAAAACTTTTGGTACTTTCATCTATTTCATACTTTTTCCCTGTACAACTAACAAACGACATTAAATCCAATAAAATGTACTCAAGAACTCCCAAAAACCCTTCCTTTTAAGCGTCAAAAGTGCCGTCAAATCCCGGCATATTATTTCTTCACCAAGAATGTGGGATTCCACTTGTGAGTTCCTTTCACCCATTAGGTCCCTAGAATTTCGTCAATTTTTCAACTATCCATGAATTGTTCAGACCTAGGGTTCCTAAACATTAGGGATTCATTATAATTTAGCTGCTATAGTTTATATGGTATTACTACACGTTTCTTTGAGATTTAGTATAGTTCATGTATAAGACTCGAAACCCTATATTGTGTTAATTTTAGAAATTCATGAATTATGCTCGTTAGCCAGATTAGTCATACAATCATGCTTCAGAATTGGAATGCCATATCTTTTAGTATATGTATGTTACATTATCAGTATTTTAAGCTATCCAGTATTATAGTTGCATTATTGATTACATTCAGTTAGGAGTAGACTTAGTACCGAGCGGATAAGGGGATGAAGGCTTAGCTGACAGTTTAGGCTGAGACCTTTAGTAGAAGTCCCCAAGTCCCAAAACTATGGTGTCATCGTAGGTTAGAAAGAGGTCAGCTGTCAGATTAGGCTAGTTACCTTTGTCCCTTGTGGACATCATTTTAGTGGATCCATGTTAGACTTGTTCGTATCCTTGGAAAGGTACGAATACCCTCCCATCCAGGGTTACAAGTTGGCCCCATAGGTACCTCAACTTGGGGTATGTCGGTTAATAGCGTCTCTGATGCACCCACATTACACCTCTAAAAGAAGCGCAAGCAGTTGCTATTCAAATATAGAACCCAACTAAAGGTTGGTGTCAATCCTACAGGGAATATGGTAGGACTAGGTTCGATTAGTGTTTACTCGTGCTTGTAGTCATTTATTTCCCGCAAAGGGGGAGGGGGTTTAAAGTAACAAGTAATGATTGTAAATCAAAAGTAAACAAGTAACAGTTTCTAATTTCAAGTGTTGTAACCAATTAATGGGATGACTAGGGTAGTGTTCCCCATGAGATCATAACTTAGTAAGACGTTTGTACTTGGTAAACTAGTTTGGTGCTTAGCATGCAGAATCGGTAAGTTAGGTTCACCTAATTCCTTGGTCCGGCAACTAGGTAAATTTCACCACATGCCTTGGTCCAGCCGCGAGTGTGTACCTCACTAACCCTTACCCTGGATCCTAGATTAGCTATTCCTAGACAGAGTCAAGCTATTAGATTAGGGTTGGTAGCCTCAAATCTCCATCGTTGAACAACCCTTTTTCCCATCCGTTACCTCCTTGGTCCGACAAGTAAGGATGAGGCAAGTTCTAATGTTACGCACCATTAAAAAGCAATAAATTCGAATGGAAGAATAATTCATGCATAAATATCGCCCTGGAATTACTAAGTACTTTGCCTACTTCGTTAATCCTTCATGGTTCCCACAACCCTAGTTGTGGAGTTAGCTACTCATGTTCATAAGTACACAATTAGCGTTTGTTTGAGCAATCATCAATAGATAGTTACAAGTGGGAATAAAGAAATCCGGAATCTTGAAAAACAATATCAAGAACACTTCAATTAATCAAGAACTTGTGTTTAAAGTCAACACCAAAATAACAATGTAGTAACTATCCGAAAGTATCCTAAAATAATATGTAACAATTTGTGAACCAACGAAAATAAAACCTAAGGAAAAGTATTTATAGACAAAGAGGCCAAATCCTAATAAAACTGGGGATAGCTGGACGCGGCAGATTCGACAGGTCATCTCACGGGCCGTCGCTGAGGTGAAGAGCGTCATGGGTGCCCAGCGGCCTTCTTCACTTCTTCAGGAAATTCCACCGCCACAATCTCACGGGTGGGAGCGACGGGACGTCGCAGTTGCGACGCCCGTCGTTGTCTCACATCGCCTGCCTTGGTCATTTTTCCAACTCCTCTGCCTTATTTCCATGGGCAACCACTACGGGACGTCAAACTTGCCACGGGCATTGTGGTGCCCGTCACCCTTCCATGGCCTTTTGCATATCTCCCTGGGGCATATCAATGGGCAAGGTGACATCCCGTCGTGGTTTCCACAGGCGTCATGCCAGCCCGTCAGCTCACTTGCCTTGGCGAATCCTACTAGCTCAGATCAATGGTCTGCCCCACGGGTCATCATGGGTGTGACGCCCGTGGTGGCTTCTCTTTTGTCCAGAAACTACAATTTTTTGGTAATTTTTTCTAACTCATACTTTGTCCCTGCACACTACGCAAACAACATTAAATCCAACAAAATATACTCAAGAACTCCCAAAAATCCTATGTTTTAAGCGTCGACAGTGCCGTGAAATCCTGGCACATCAACACCCTCAACTTAGAATCTTTGCTTGTCCTCAAGCAACAGACTAAAAACAAAATGACGCTTAAGCAAAAGAAAACCAAGAACTATGGCAGTCGTATGGTTTAGCAGTTCAATACACAACAAGTGTCACGACCCAATTTCTCGGTCATGATGGCACCTACAATCCCCCGATAGGTGAACCAATCCCCGTAGCCCAGAACAGTTAGTAATGGGCTACTATCGAGCAAATAAGGGAACAAGACGAATAAAATAGATAACAGGGATATAAATATATGCATATGCGGAAACTAAACCAAACCCCAAGACCTGGTATCATAGTATAGAGCGAAACTACATACATGGAGTGCAAAATAAACCAAAACTATATATACAGATGTCTCTGAATGGTAATAGAGTACATGAAGCAAAAAGATAAACTAAAGCTAAGCTCCGATCGCCAAGAGCTCAACCTCAGCCTGAAGTAGTCCCCAGTAGGTCTCCAAGCACGAATCACAGCGATCTAACGGCGATGGCCCACGCTAGGATCTGCACCCAAAGATGCAGGGGGTAGGGGTGAGCACCAAATGCGAAGCATAAGGTACCCAGTAGGTATCATAGGCCGACTGGGCACATATAAAATAAAAGTGTAGTAATAGACAGAATAGAAGCAAGCAGTCATAGAAATCAACGAAAGGTACACAGGAACTAGCCCAGAGGGAAATCAACGGAACCACATGTGAGGCTAGTAAGCAGAATATACACACCATAGGCACAGGTGAAAGTAAGAAACAACGCACCTGGGGTCTTTGCAATAACAGTGTATATAAAATAAGTTTACGAAATGGACGGTATACCGGTAACCTCAAGTGTAAGAAGAAGAGAGAAAGAGTACTGATAGGCATGCTCAGAGACATGAATCAAGCCTAACTAATCATATCAATCTCACACCCAGCAACTAACAGTCTAGCAGTAACCAATTTCATAATTAACCATAACAGGGAATAATTCTACAAGTAAATAGAAAGAGTCTACCTACAGTCCCCCGGCCGCCCATACAACCGAGGAACACAAACAAGTGAAAACAAACCCTCCAGCATTCCATACTACCGGAGCGTACCATCAGCAAACAACAAACAAGGGTGGAGCCTCAAACAATGAATGATATGATGCATGAGGATCTCAAGTGCCATGGTATCTCTGTATGTACCTCCTCCGGCGCCGATCCGGCCCAGCAGGTAGGTTCCATGGAAGGACTCTGCCCGTATACTTCTACTCCACCGTATACCCCTCCTCCGGCACACGCAGCCCGTAGCCCCTGGCCCGGATGACAAGGTCCATGGAGGTCCCAGACCCCATACTAAAACTCAGTATCAGAACATGTCGTCCGGAAGCAAGTCCAGTATCAGGATGGAGACCCAATGATAACGATCTCAATCGAGTGACTAAAATTGATACCGGAAACACGGAATTCAACAACACAAAATAAAGATAGTGGAGAAATTAAGATGAGAATTAGAAGAAATTGAGATGAGAATAGAAGAAAGAAAGGCTAATTGAATCAACAATCAACCAAAGGAGAAGAGAACTCAATCAAATGCATGAGAAACCAAATTGAATCCACAAGATGATAACTCGATGATCAATTAAGCAAAGAAGATAACACAAGCAATTCGGGAATCCACCCTAATCACTCATTCTAAACTAATAATTGGAATTGAACCCAATCAATATCCTAACCTAAAATATCAAGTCTATTCAAGACAATTCAATCATCAAAAATCTAAGTATGAAAATGGCTAAGGCAACTATTTATAGTTATTGCCTTTACACAAATAGCCTATTACAAAAATAGCCCAAAAGTGACTATTTTGGAAATAACCCACAAGGGCCCTTCTTGATTGCTCAAATGGCATCTTGATCACCCATGGCCTTATGTATTTGTTGCTCCATAGCTTCCTCCGGGCTCCAAGCTACCATTCATATACAAGCCCCTCCAATTATGCTCCAAGCTAACCAAGATCGTACCATCCTCCCCTTCTTCAAAAGGATTCGTCCTCGAATCCGAACCTTGCAAAAACATAAGAAGGACAAACAACAAATATATCCTCATAGCATGAGGTTTAGCACACGGGTTATCAACCATACCAACTTGCCAAGGAGGCACACATTTAAAATACAACCAACTATCCTTTGTGTCAAATAAGAGCAATGCATTATAGAACATACAAAGGATCCGGCTATGAGAAATATCATGGAACAAAGAAACCTCAAAGGTCCTAAGACACAATTGCTTCCCTATTCCCCCATAAGACCATACCAAATGTGGTGTCTCCATTGGTTCAAACACCCATGAGTGTTTACCGGGGTCAAAGATATAAAAGGCCCACATAGTTTGGTCACAAAGGCAAATGGACCAACCAAAGAAACCCCTACCTCTATATAAAACAAATCCCATACAAACATGGACATCATCATATGCAAAGAGGTAGTAGAGAAAGGTGTTACTTAAATGAACCTCATCCAAGGTGTGCCCACATATAGAATCACCTTTTGATCCACAAGCATTAAGGCCCTGATCAAGAGTGGGGTCACACAAGAATGAAGTGGTCATTAGAGAACATACACCCCTTTCCTTTTGACCACTAACCCCTCCAATAGACGTACGATCATCTTTCAAGAAGAGAGTTTCGTCTTTGGAAAGTGTGTCATCATACCATAGTGGATTCTCAATCACTTGGTAGCCTTCAAGAGGGGCTACACTTCCATCATTCCAAAACACATCACTATGCATTTCATCTTCATTAGTCATGTCAAGCTCAAACAAGGGATTATCCTTAAAAACATACTCCACCTCAAAATCCTCATGACAAGAATTAGAAATGGAATCAACACTCAAGGAATCATCACCTCTAAGTAAAGATCCTACATGACTAACTATATGACCAACTATATCATTACCATTACTAAATTGAGGTTCATTTATCACATCACACAACTCCTCAATTAGTAGGTCATCATTACAAGCAAGTTGGTCAACACCACAATGAACACTAATTGGTAGCATATCAAGCTCAAAAGAATCACACACATGATTACCATCATTATATCCAACTAGCATTTGACTACCCCCATTACATGACAATACATTTTCACTCAAGTCACAAGTGCTAACACTAGATGGACTCAAATCGATCTTACTAGAAGAATCAATCAAGTCATCTATAGGATCAACTAGTGTTTGGGCACTCACAACAATGGCATCATCATCATGCAACAAGGTGTCATCAAGATCATCACAAGGTAAAGGCTCTTTAAGCTCACACATATACAAGCTATCACTTACACTCAATTGTCCACTAACCACACAATGATCTTCCAAGTTCAATAAAGTGCAAGAGTTAGCTTTGTTACCTTGTAGCTCATAGGAAGAATTGTCTTCACTTTGGTTACAAACATTTGAGCACAATTGCTTTCTTTGAAATCGTTCAACCACCTCATGATGTTCCACATTTTGAGGTTCCACAATAGGTTTGCTTCCAAGAATACCTGCATAAGAATTAAGACAACTAGAAAAAGAAGAGAGGGTACAAAAGTTAGTATAAGGTTGTGACAACCCTCTCACATCACTCCAAACAACCTCTCTTTTTTCCACTCTAGAGTTGTCACTTATCACACCCTTGCTCCTCTCAATCTTTTGTCTCTCAATTTCATTGGAGTTCGGACAAGCGCCAAGTATCCCTTGTGAAGGGTTAGATGATCCCTTCACTTCAAGCTTCCACTTTGGTGCACAAGGTGTGGATGTTTTGACTTCCATGTTCAACTCCTTAGTGGGTTCATCTTCATGAGGAGTAGTTTTCTTCAACATCTTTTGTAACTCCTCGGGATTAAGATTGGCAACCCATCGAATGACCTTGTCAACTCCTCTTTGTATGGCATCCCCTAATTCTTTAATTCTTAAAGATTCAAGATCCCTCACCGGAAGGGGCTCATTTGATTTCACTCTACTTTCATGGCTTATTGATCCTTCAATTCTACCTCCAACATCATTACCATAAGGAGAACAAGTCACATTATAAGGAGAATAAGAAGTATAAGTTCTTGCATTCCAAGAAGTAGAGGATGTTCTTCTCCTATGGTTCACACAACGTCTTCGAATTGGTTGCACCCACACATCTATACCCCCTCGACTAGGATAGGAAGTAGCACAAGACAAGGATGGTAATTCATCTTCACAATATCCCTTCTATCACAATCTTCCTCAAATGATTCATAAGAAATATGGGAGAAAGCATCGTACCTCACAGCGTCTTCATCACCATGGTGTGTAATATGAGAATCCCCATACTCTTCATCTTCACTATCGGATTTACAATAAGATACTTCTACTCCTTCATGTTCATCATAAGAGCCATAAGCCCCATTCATTTCACATTCATTTTCGAAGTAGAAGTTCTCACAATCATATAACCCATGATCACAATCATAGCCTTCATAAGATTCCCCTTCAAAAGATTCCGAGGCTATGGATGACATCCTTCCTTATACCTCCTTTTGTACCTACAAAACTAGCAAACAAGTTAGTAATAAAATCTTCACGCCACTCATTATGTAAGCTCTCAACTCACCTACTATGGCTTATTTCCCAAATTGATAGTGTTACTAGTTTTGCTCAATCAATTCAAGGTTATCTAACCTTGTGGAGGAATGGATCCTTGTGACTCTTAAAAGAAGGACGACTTGAAAGACTCTAAACGGACTTGAATCAAGAAATTAATCAACGAAACAAGACAAGAAAAGAAGGAAGAAGAAGCACGAAAGAATTTGGACTCAAGAATCAAGTAACAAAAGTAGGAGAAACTACTTGTTGTTTCTTAATTTGGAGAATCAAAGAGATGATTTGATGTTTTAAAACTAGTTAACAAGTAATTAAAGATGTTAATTAGTAGAGAAATAGAAGAAAAATGAGTGTAGAAGAAGAAATTTGAAGTTTGGACACTTAGAAAAATTTTGAGGTCTTAAGAGTTCCAACACTTAGAAAAATTTTGGGGTCCCAAAATTTGAAGCATTCTGTCCAAGTTTGCAAGTGTGCATTTCAGCCCCCAAAACTTTTTCTAAGGGGCAGATTTGGTCTTTGGAATTTTTTTTTTTAAAATTCCACTTGTGGACCCAACAAACATTTTTGACCACTTTGACTTGGAAAAGTTAAATCAAATGTACCTTTTGGCTTCTTCTTCTTCAAGATGTTCTTGATGAATATCAAAAACACCTAGAACACCAAGAACACACACTAAACACCAACACCTTCAAATCAACTCGGAATTGGCTCAAACTTTAGGATTAGCTTCCCCTCGACTTAGGGAACAAACCCCAATAGTTTTTAAGCTCCAATTTCTCCCCAATCCAAAGACCCACTTTTCAAGTTTGCAAGTTTTCAAAGCTTCAAAGTTCTTCAATGGCAACTTCACTTCTACAACTCCAAATTGAATATAATTTGAAATCTAGACTCAAAAAAACTAGGGAACAAGAATCTAGTGTCAAAAACAAGAAATCAAACAAGAAAAAATTTCGTTTTTTTTTTTGGACGACTTTTTTTTTTTTTTGGATTTTGAAGATATCAAATTTCCAAGACTTAGATTTGTGGAAACAAACCTAAACCGAGCTCTGATACGAAATGATAACGGTCTCAATCGAGTGACTAAAATCGATACCGGAAATACGGAATTCAACAACACAAAATAAAGATAGTGGAGAAATTAAGATGAGAATTAGAACAAATTGAGATGAGAATAGAAGAAAGAAAGGCTAATTGAATCAAAAATCAACCAAGGAGAAGAGAACTCAATCAAATGAATGAGAAACCAAATTGAATCCACAAGATGATAACTCGATTATCAATTAAGCAAAGAAGATAACACAAGCAATTCAGGAATCCACCCTAATCACTCATTCTAAACTAATAATTGGAATTGAACTCAATCAATATCCTAACCTAAAATATCAAGTCTATTCAAGACAATTCAATCATCAAAAATCTAAGTATGAAAATGGCTAAGGCAACTATTTATAGTTATTGCCTTTACACAAATAGCCTATTACAAAAATAGCCCAAAAGTGACTATTTTGGAAATAACCCACAAGGGCCTTCTTGATTGCTCAAATGGCATCTTGATCACCCATGGCCTTATGTATTTGTTGCTCCATAGCTTCCTCTGGGCTCCAAGCTACCATTCATATACAAGCCCCTCCAATTATGCTCCAAGCTAACCAAGATTGTACCACCCAGTCTCGAATATGCAATGCCCAGACCCTGTCCTGGACTAAAGTAGTAGGAAAATGTCTCAAAAAACTCTCCAAGCTAGCTTGGAGCCCCTCCAATTATGCTCCAAGCTAACCAAGATTGTACCACCCAGTCTCGAATATGCAATGCCCAGACCCTGTCCTGGACTAAAGTAGTAGGAAAATGTCTCAAAAAACTCTCCAAGGGTGCCCGGGGATAACCGGGTCTAAACAGTAAAAAGCCATCTCAGGTGCTCGGTCCGACCGAGGTTAAAAATCATCTCAAGTGGCAAGAAAACTCAACTAGCACTCCGGCCCTGCCGAGTCTAGCGTTAATCGTAAAACTGGTGGTTTAAATCATAATTTTACTTTCTTTTACCCAAGAATATTCACAAGTTTAAATCAAACCATTTCCAAATTATTTCCATCAAAACGGGGCCCCCGGGCCATGCAAGGTTTAGAAAATAGTGTCAGTAGGCCCGAAGCCAAAACCATAGTAAAACATGGATAAAACCTCTTTATATGCATGGAAATGGTATGATCACACACAATAGCTGCCCAGCAGCTCACAATCAACCTATCGACCCTGCACAGTCCCACAGCTACTCAGCAAGCATAACCAGCCTAGAAGGATAATTCTATGCCCGGGACTCGCGGACATTCCCAAAATCCCACCTTCTATGTTCCAGAGTCAACAAGGCCTCACAGGACCACAAGGGTAAATAAAATATATCGGCAAATACTACAAGCAACGGAGAAACAAAAGTAGGCGTACATGAATAAAGCGGTCAAGGTCTGTGGTATCAACCTAATAAACCAACCCAAGAATGCCCATTAATACAATTTTATTCTATATATGCGGAGTCTAGGAAAAATAAACCGTAACCTACCTGTCATCCGATGACAAGCTTGAACCTCTCCGAAAAATTCAAAACTAAATCATAATCGGATTTGGGCTTGAATAACTTGACGTAGATAATTGATTTTCTTCAGAAAATTTAATATAACGTCAACATTTAATTGGTTCCACCAATCCCCATCTCTGTATACGTATGAATGTATATGGAGCAGCTATGTAATTGATGTGTTTGAGAGAATTGCAATCATTCCCCAGTGCTCATGTTCCATAATTAATTACATAATATGTAGCAAATATAAGTTAGGCAGCAACCATTTCAATGTTATGAAATGTTAACATGCTGCCACATTTTAGCTAACACTTGCTAGCTACTCCCTCCACCTACACGTGGAGTAGAGGTGGCAATTACAAAGGGCAAAAATAAATTCTTATCCCGTTATTTATATATTCGGGTATTGCATAAACTCGTGGTAAAATAAATATAACTTTTTTAAATATACCATAATTCATAGAAAATTATTTCGAATAAAACCTACTATATTATAATAATAATTTTCAACATAGCTAGATTTACTATCTCCGTTAAAATAATACAATGTATAAAAACTTTATAAAATAAATACATATACAATTATATCGTAACAAAATATTTTTCATAAACCTTTAAAATATTTTGAAAAGGCAATAATAATATAATTTTTTGCCAAATTCAACTTTTAAATAAAATATTTTCAAATATACGCACGATGCTAATAAAATTCTTAAGCTTAGGCTCGTAATTCACCAACGCACGATTTTGATACTCAAGAATTCTCTCGGGATCCTCCCTTATGTTTTATCACTGTTTTGCAACTGAAATGACGTCTTAAAACGTGAAGTTGAGGCTTAAATCGAGTTTAACCCGACCCGGTTCACAACCCGTTTTCTGCCAGACTGTCCGCGGTAAAACAGTCATAACTTTTTACTCCGAGATCATTTGGACGTGAGGTTTTATGCATTGGAAACTAGACTCGTAGACCTTCGATTTCGTATTTCAGGGGACTTCTAACTCTTTACATATAGAGAGAAAAGCCCTGAGACATTTGACCCAAAGTTCAGGAAATTTCTTAAAGAACTTGCGATAACTTTTGTCGATTTGCTTGACTTCAAAACTTATAATGCGACCAAACAAATGGCCCCGACACCGAAATACCGGTCTTGACGAGCCTTAAGCGACTTGGGGCCGCTACAAACACGCTCTAACGGTTCAAGGAAAACGTATACGTGGAAATGACCGGAAGGGTCATTACAACAAGTACCCCCCTCTTTTTCCAATACAAAATCAGTGCATGTGTTTCATTCATCAAGACAACACAATGGGATCCAAGGATGACATTACATTATCAAAATACGACCTAGCATACACCTGTCCCACTGCTACCTATTAGTTAGCAGTCAAAGTCTCTCTAGTGCCCTCACCACAAAGAAGTCCCACTGCTACCTATTAGGTTCACACTCTAGCTTAAGCCCATCATCAGATCGATCAACACAATGTTATGCAAGGATCCACAATGGTTAGTCTATCAAAACCAGATACTGTTATATCACACAAAAATTTTTGGAGGAATCTCCATTTTTCAATTCAAATTCCATTTCAAAATCACCTCATAGACTGCACTAAGTTCCTTTTCTTCTTTTACTATGTACAACCTATACTAAATGTGCCAGTTTAACAAAAATAAAAATCCTTAGGGAAAGAACACAGGCAAGAAAACCCTAAGGACTCGGGTACCTTGTGAGTACCCTCGTGGGTTGCCTCAAATGCAGCGCTTGATTTACTGTCGTGGAATGACCCGGGTCTCTTGGATACTTAGACTTTGCCAAGAACCCATCAAAAACATACTCACCAAGTATTGTCCCCACCCCACCAAAAAGAAATGGGCATGGCCCTCAATGCATAAAAAAAAACAAGACAAACAGGGGTAAGAACATACTTGTGGCGCCTAAGTGCCAGTATCGGGTGTCACATCCTTCAGACCCTTAGGACTGGTGCTCGTAGTGCTTTCCTCAATAGAGGTTGCCTCTGCAGTCCTCTCTTCAACAGTAACAGCTGCCCAAGCAGCTTCACTAACAACCTCTCCCACAATGGAGTCTAAAGAAGTTACATCAACCTGTTCAGCAATACCACTCACTGAACCACCTCGACCAATACCATCAACCTCATTTTGTTGAATAGCCAAAGACTCTTTTGATGCTCTATCCAGCTCTTTTTGGGCCCTCTTCTCGGTGCGGTCTGCTTTCTTCTATAGAGACTTTGGGCTAATCGGAGCATCACCACTCTGAACTTGCTTGTCCTTGCTCTTTCTTATTCTCTTATGTGTAGCAGGCTCAGAAAGTGGTTCATCGACTTTCTTGAGCTCTTTTATTGCCGTCGAGTCCAAATGTGCCATACGGAGCTCGGGATCTACAAAATCCCATAGATTGAGCATGGGCTCCTCTGTAACCTGTGGCAAGATTATTGGTGCTCTTGCTTGGGTAGAAGGAGGGTTTTTCAACCTGTCAACTCCGACATTCAGCTCCGCTATCTCCTTTTTCATGCCGGACAACTCTAGCACACCCATCTCTCTTAATCTCTTATCAACTCTGTCCTCCAATGCATCAATTCGGGCATTGATATTGAGAAATGGTGTTATGGCCCTTTGGATGGAGGCGTTCACAATTGGCTGAAACTGTAGTTCGAACGCATTCATTTGCTTTCTCAGATCAAGAGTCCTCTAGATGGTGTTCGCAAAGTTAGCCGGATAAAAGGCATAAATAGAATCAGAATCCCCCTCAAAAGGTGCTGCGAAGGGGCCTGGCTCAACTATCGAGGTGGATGGACCAGCAACATTATGCTTGGACTGGCTACACTGTGGGGTAGGTCTAGTCGTAGGGGATGTTGTCACATCTGGTGTCAGGACATGTTCTTCAAAAGTTAGACCCAAAGGCTCATCAGTGCCAGTCAAACCAAGAACCCTAGTCTCATCTTTGGACCTCTCTGGATGGTGGGACCTTGCAGCTTGGATAGCCCAATCTACCCCAGCATACTTGGGAACTTGAGCCTCTTCACATAGCTCAGTAATCAAATAGGGGAATGGGTAGGAGGGGTTGATTTTGGTAACCTGTCTCTGATCTCTTCTGCTATGATTTGCTTGAAATTCAAATTATACTTGGACATGAGAGCAGCCACCAGAATAGCCCTTTCCAGAGTCAGTTGATTATCGGCCCCAGTCAGCATCAGTCTAAATCACACCAGTGCCCACCAGAACTTAGCCTCAAAAGATAATGAGGCCTTATGAATCACACGCTTGTCTTGTTTCAGCCATGTAGGTGTCCCGGTTGTAGTCAAGCGCTTTGCCAACCACTACATCCTCTTCTCCTCATGCTTCACCTAGAACTCGTAATCATAGAGGAACGTGGGTGCCTCATACCCTGTCCTAAATAAAAATCTATTAATGGTTTCAGCTGAGATGTTTACCGGGATGCCCCTCACCGGGACACTCTCAAGAGTGGGAAATTCATTGATTTTCTGCCCCTTTTTGCACAACCCTTCCTGTATAGCCTGATAGTTAGCATAAAACTCTCTCACGAGGGTTGGCATGTAATCTGGGAGGGGCTTGCTAGTCCATCCCAATCTGTAACAGTGGAAGTAGGCATCAATTTTGGGGAAGTCCTTTAGTTTGAACGGATCAATCTTCCATTCTTCCGCAATAGGCCTCCACAGATGCCCCCTTCCTGTTACCTCAAGGCCGTAATCAAATATAGCCTTTGACCCTTTGACACTCCATCTTTGGGTCTCACGATCTCGTCCTAATACAGCTCCAGCGCCAGATAGAGAGGATGAAGGAGTGCCCTTTTCTGGTGTGGTAGTTTCTATGTCGAAGTCTGCCCCTCCGCTTTTATCTTTTTCAGAACCATGCTCCGAGCCTTCCTCGCCTACGGACTCTTCTGCAGTGCCACTCGAGCCCTGAGTAGTCAATTCTTTCCCAGTGGGTGCCTATTCACTCTCGGCACTTGACTCGAATGAGCCGGAGGATGAGCCTTGTGGAACTGCAGGTGGGTTGGCCTCCTCCTCTTCAGAGTGAGAGGAAGACACAACCAGCTTTCTTCTAACAGTCTGGACGAGGGGGGTGTTGTCAGAGTCGCTTTTCTCAGCCTCAGAATCAGTTGGCTGGTCATTTAGTCGAGATGGTCTGGATGCATCTTTAGATTTACGGGGTCCCCCTCGCCTTAGTGGTGGTTTTAGAGCCATTTAGTACCTGCAGGAAATCAACATTAGACATCGGGACCAAGTATGCAAACCCAGAAAAATTTTACACTTAGAAAAGATTTGCATAAAAAATCACTCTTTCACGGGCGTGGGAGTGACGACGTCCCGTGGCCCTGGGCGTCGGAATGGACCAGTGAAATATTCAAGGGAAATTTCCCTCCCATGACCCTGTGCCACAGGTGTGGAAGGTTTGATGTCCCGTGGGAAAGGGCGTCAGAAAGGGGCAGTGGTTTTTTTTAAGGACTTCTGTCCTCCCACGGGCTCCTGCCACGAGTCGTGGGAGGTCCGACGTCCCATCGGGTTGGGCGTAGGATCCAGCCAGGAACTTTTTCAAGTTTTTAGGCCGGCCTCATGCCCTAACCAATGCCCGTCATTCTTTCAACATCCCGTGTGCCGGCTCGTAAGATTCAGTCAGGTGCACAAATCTCTCTCTCCCTTATTCTTTCACACATAACAATTTCTTCATTACCCATACCCAAACAAACTCCAAAAACACCTTGCATTCATAAAAACAACTCAATAACAAACCTAATATCCCAACTTAATGGTATGCATTTACCCAATCATCAAGAAAAATTGGTACAACTAGGGTTGTGATTTTTAAACATGAGGGTCGAATTTCGACCCAACAAAACCCTTTCTTGTAAACCCTTTAGCTATTTTTGACCAACTACAAGGAAGAAAAAAGAACTTACTTTGTTGGTTTAGCAAAAGCTTCTTGCAACAACTTGATGAATGGGGTGCTAGTGAGCGTGTGGAGTGTGGGATTTGGGGGATTGATCGAGTGAGAGAGAGTTTTGAGGGAGAGGGGTTTGGATGAATATATCTGACCTCAAAAAAATGAGGTCAAAACAATAATAGACGCGTGGAAAGAGAAAGAAAAAGATTCTGGGTCGAGTCGGGTCGAAAATAGGAATTAAAATAAAATGTTGACCCCCTGTTGACCGACCCAAATGACGGGCTACGCGACGCCTGTCGGACGAGCGATGGCCCATCATGGGTACTTACCTGGGAGGCTGCACCATGCCTCTTACCACGCCCGTCAAGGACGCGACGGCCCGTCATGCGGAACGTGGGAATGAGGCAGATAGTCCCCTTTCCACACTTAGAAAATTTTCTTTTCTCAAAGAGGGGCTTCACACCTATTCCGATGCCCGTCGGGGACACGACTTCCGTCATGTGGGATGTGCGAATGAGGCAGACCACATCATTTCAACACTTAGAAAATTTTCTGGTGGGATCCCTTTTTTGCCTGTACTTTCAACACTTGTTTTCATCCCTTTTCCTCCTACAAAACGAACACACATTAATCCATGGGTTGCCTCCCATGCAGCGCTTGATTTAACATCGCGGCATGACGCAAGTGTTTTGGTTACTCAGACTTCACCAAAACACTCTACTACCACTAAACAAACATAACGTAAAGTAAAATACAATTTCATGGGTTGCCTCCCCTGCATCACCTGATTTAACATTACGGCATGATGCAGGCTACTTGACTACTCAGACTTCATCAAGATCCTTGGGTGGGGCGAATTCATCAATGCTCCAAGCCTCAATCGTTTTGATATCCTCCGCTGTGCCGAAGTAAGCCTTGATTCGCTGCCCGTTTGCCTTAAACCTTTTTCCCTCATGGATTTCAAGTTCAACAGCTCCAAGGGGAAAAACTTGTACCACCGTGAAGGGTCCAATCCACTTGGACTTCAACTTTCCAGGAAACAAGTGAAGTTTAGAATTTAAGAGCAGGACCAAGTCACCCGGCTGAAAATCTCTCTTCTCTATCTTCCGGTCATGGTACAATTTCATCCTTTCTTTGTATAGTGTTGAACTATCATATGCATTCAGGCAAAATTCATCCAATTCATTTAACTTCCTAAGCCGTTGCAATGATGCTTCAGACCAATCTAAATTCCGCTTCTTCAACGCCCACATGGCCTTATGCTCTAACTCCATAGGAAGATGGAATGCCTTACCAAATACAAGTTGATATGGTGACATGCCTATTGGGGTCTTGTATGCAGTCTGGTATGCCCATAAAGCATCATCTAACTTCAGCGACCAATCCTTCCTATTGGCATTTACAGTCTTGGACAGTATTAACTTTATCTCTCTGTTGGAAACCTTCACTTTCCCACTTGTCTGAGGGTGATAAGGGGTTGCAACTCTGTGTTTCACTCCATATTTCTCAAGCAAAGGGCGAACCAGCTTTTTGCAAAAGTCAGTGCCTCCATCACTAATAATGGCTCTTGGAGTACCGTACCTAGAGAAGATGTTCTTTTTCAAGAACGTTGTGACACATTTACCTTCATTACTGGGAAGCGCAACCACCTCCACCCACTTAGCTACGTAGTCCACAGCCACCAATATATACCGATTCCCATCAGACAACACAAACGGACCCATGAAGTCTATACCCTAAACGTTAAACAGCTCAATTACAAGGATGGGATTCATAGGGAGCTCATGCCTCCTTGAGATACCTCCTTCCCTCTGACATCTGTTGCAAGCCCTAGCAAATTCATGGGCGGCTTTATGGATAGTCAGCCAATAATAGCCGCATTGAAAAATCTTATGCGCCATTCGAATACCACTATGATGACCCCTAACAAGGGATAAATAGCACGCTTCTAGTATCTCCATCATCTCAGCTTCAGGCACATATCTCCGGATTACCATATCAGCGCATACACGGAACAAGAATGGCTCTTCCCAGAAGTACTTCTTCACATCGGACATAAACTTTCTTCTTTGGTGAACGGACAAATCATCAGGCACTAAATCACTTGCCAAATAGTTGGCAATGTCCGCAAACCATGGAATCAAATCTTGAGAAGCAGCCAATACTTGTTTGTCAGGAAACTAGTCATCAATCTCTTGCTCATCATTCAGCTTCAGCATAGCCTCTTCTTCAAACCTAGACAAGTGGTTTGCCACTTGATTCTCTGTACCCTTTCGGTCTTTGACTTCAAAATCAAACTCTTGTAGCAGCAACACCCATCTGATCAGCCTTGGTTTTGCATTCTTCTTCTCCATGAGATACCGAAGAGTTGCATGGTTAGTGTGCACCACCACCTTGGTGCCAAGAAAATAAGATCTTAACTTTTCAAATGCAAAGACCACAGCAAGCAGCTCCTGTTCAGTCATAGTATAATTCTTCTGAGCGGGGTTAAGTGCTTTGCTAGCGTAGTATATAGGATGGAGGATCTTTTCACGCCTTTGTCCTAGTACTGCTCCTAGCACCACTCCACTAGCATCGCACATAACCTCAAATGGTTGAGACCAATCAGGAGAGATAATAATAGGAGTTGAGACCAGCTTCTCTTTAAGGCACTCAAATGCCTTCAGACATGTATCATCAAACACAAACTTTACCTCTTTCTCCAATAGCTTGCACAATGGATTAGCAATTTTGGAGAAGTCCTTGATAAACCTCCTATAAAAACCAGCATACCCCAAGAAACTTTGAATTCCCTTCACAGAAACTGGTGGAGGCAATTTTTCAATCACCTCAATCTTTGCTCTATCAACCTCTATACCTTTCTTCGATATCTGGTGACAAAGCACTATCCCCTGTTTGACCATGAAGTGACACTTTTCTCAATTCAGCACTAGGTTGCACTCTTCACAACGTTTCAATACACAACCCAGATGATCTAGACAATCTTTAAAAGAGTCACCTACCACTGAAAAGTCATCCATAAATACCTTTATAGTGTCCTCTACCATTTCTGAGAAAATGGACATCATACACCTCTGGAATGTAGCTGGAGCATTGCACAGACCAAAAGGCATCCTCTTGAAAGCAAACGTCCCATACGGATAAGTGAAAGTGGTTTTCTCTTGGTCTTCGGGGGCAATAAAGATATGATTGTACCCCGAATAACCATCAAGAAAACAGTACCAACCTCTACCCTCAAGATGATCTAGCATCTGATCCATGAACGGCATTGGGAAATGGTCTTTCTCAGTCCACGCATTCAGTTTCCTGTAGTCCATGCATATGCGCTAGCCTGTGACTGGCCTTATCGGAATCAACTCATTCTTTGCATTTGCTACCACAGTAATCCCTCCTTTCTTTGGTACACATTGGACCGGGCTCACCCACTTACTGTCTGAAATCGAATAAACCACACCTGCATCCAGCCACTTAATAATCTCCTTCTTGATAACTTCTTGCATAGGCTGATTCAACCTACGCTGATGCTCAATAGATGGAACATAATCAGGCTCGAGCTAGATTTTATGTGTACAAATTCTGGGTAGAATACAAATGATGTCTGCGATGGTCCAACCAATGGCTCTCTTAAACTTCCTCAAAACCGAAACGAGGGCTTCAACTTGCGCTTCAACTAGATCTGCAGTAATGATTACTGGCAAAGTATGATTAGCTCCCAAGAATAAATACCAAAGATTTGCTAGAATGCTTTGAGCTCCAAGACTGGAGGCTCCTCAATGAATGGGAGGGCAGGTGGTGTCTGCCTATTCTTCAAGTCCAGGTCCAGCTTCTTTGGTGCATAACTGTAAGATCCCAAACCTGTGAGCGCTGCTACCGTTTCATCGTACTCCTCAATGTCATCACCATCAAAGTTTATAATTATGGTTGTAGGGGCTTCGACACCAAGTCTCTCCTCAATAGGTGCGACTAGCTGGTCCTCATCAACAACATCAATAACTGACACCACTCGCATGTCATGATGGTGCTTCATAGATTTGCACACATTGAAATTCACCTACTCATCATTCAGCCTGAATTTCATTTGACCTATTTCCAAGTCAACTAAAGCGCGCCCAGTAGCCAAGAATTGTCGCCCCAAGATAATGGGCACCTCAAAGTCAACCTCGCAATCCATAATAACAAAATCTGCGAGAAAGATAAATGTGTCAACCTTTACCAATACATCATACAGAATTCCCACAGGCCTCTTCACTGTGCGATCTGCCATAAGTAGCCGCATTATAGTGGGAGTAGGGGCTCCTAATCCCAGCTAATTGTATACTCCTAGCGGCATCAGATTTATACTAGCACCTAGATCACACAAAGCTTTGACGAAGTAGAATGCTCTAATCGTGCAAGGGATGGTGAAGGCTCTAGGATCTTCCTACTTCTGTACCATAGAATGGGATACTATTGCACTGCAATGGTGCAAATTGTTGACTGGCTCAAAACTAACCTTTCTCTTCCTCGTCATCAGATCCTTCATAAATTTTGTATAACCAGGCATTTGCTCCAATGCTTCGACCAAAGGGATATTGACAGATAGCTGCTTCAGCATGGAGATGAACTTGTAAAATTTGCCATCCTCAACCTTCTTTTTCAACCTCTGGGGATAAGCTGAAGGAGGCAATGGCATGGGTTTCAGGACCAGTGCAACCTCTTTGCTCTTTGCCTTCAACTCAGAAGGAAATCTCTCAGATGACCTTTCACCACTAGCTTTTTCTGCAGAATCGGCTACAATCTCAGCATCATCCTTTTTAGCTTTGGCTGGCTCATCAACAGCAATAGGCATGGGAGGATCAACAGTCTGCTTTCCGCTCTAAGTGGTCACCGCTATAACATGTCGATAATTTTTCGGATTCTGAATGGTGTCACTTGGGAGAGTACCCTTTTGGCGTGGATTCATGCTGGTTGACAACTGGTGCATCTGTGTCTCAAGCTGCTTTATGAAGATGGAGTGAGACTCCACCTTCTGACTGATACCTGAAAGTTCTGCTTTTATCTCCTTAATACTTGCATCCGTGGAGTCAACCTTTTGAAACACCTTGTTGATCAATTCCCTCATGGTGGGTTGTCCAGCCCACTCTTTACGAGTCACAGGCAGAACGTAGAGGCCAGTTCTATCATTCTTATACCCATCCTTTTTCTGCCAGTCACCATCTCTATACCTAGACCGATTGTAGTAATCATCTCTGTCTCTGTTCTGACCTTGATTTCCTTGGCCAGAAGCCCGAAAACCTATCTCGTGATCATTTAGATAACTGACTTCTTCTTCAGATGAGTAACCATCTGGTCTAGGTGCTTTGCCTTGCGAACCGATGGCTTTTACCTTCTCTAGTCCCTCAGCCAAAAATTTCTTTGCAAGCAACCCAAGTGTCGTGTTCATCTCAGCAACTTCATGTTTAATGTCTTGTATTTCATTCGGATCCACTGACTTACCAAATACATAAGTACCTGCTGGAGTCTCAGCCTCTCAAGTATGCCATGCTCGGTTAGTCTTAGTAACCCTATCCAGCATCTCCGCAGCCTTATAATATGTATTCTCCATAAATGCTCCTCTAGTAACAGTATCAGCTACTGTTTTAGTGTTGGCATTCAATGCTTTATAGAAAATCTCCATCAAATGCCTTGAAGGAATTCCGTGTCTCGAAACTTGTTTCAGCTTCTTCTTAAACCTCAGCCAAGACTCATACAATACTTCTGCCGGTAGTTGCTTGAAATTGTAGATCTCCTGCTTAAGCTGCAACATCCTCGATGGCGGGAACAACCACTCTAAAAACTGATTCTTCAGCTCGTGCCATGTGTATATGGAATATCAGGCAGTTCTGAGAGCCATGCATTCGCCTCACCAATTAATGCAAATTGAAATAGTCTTAGTCTGATAGCCTCCTGCCCCACTCCTGGAATATTGTACGACTTGCTAATCCCCAGAAAATTCTGCACATGTAAGATTGCATCCTCCGTGAGCTTTCCTGAATAAAGTCCTTTCAGGTTCAGCAGCTGGATCATGGCGCTGGTGATATCAAACTTCGTTCCTTCATCCAATGGTGGCAGCACTATGGGTCTAGTTGTGCCAAATTCCTCCTCATCATCATCCTCATCATCATAATACTGAGGGATATGCCTTGGCTGCTGCATCTATCGACCCCTATTATGTGGTATGCGTCTAGTTGTTGCCTTATCCCAGACAGCATGTTGTCTTCCTAGCCTTGCTTGTTCAGCTGCATCTTTTCGAGATGCGAGATCTTTTGCAATTTGAGCATCTTCAGCAGCTAGGGCATCTTCACCTTCCTTTTGGCTTGCTACTTCTTCATTTTTCTTCTGCTCGGCCTCAGTTAGTAATCGAGTTGTGGTCTGCTCTTGAGTCTCGTGCTCTCCATCCTTAGACATGTTTCGTAATGTTTTGTAGAGCTCCGGATCGTAAGGGATCAAGGTATTGCCTTGACTCCTTGTGCTTGGCATGCACAAGTGTGCAATCTGTGATCAAAACAAAAACAACAGAAAAAGTAAAATCAGGAAATAAGGACTAATAGTGAAATAAACACAATCTCTCTTAATCCTAAACCGTATTCCCCGGCAACGGCGCCAAAATTTAATGCACCCAAAATACACCTCTAAAAGAAGCGCAAGCGGTCGCTGTTCAAATATAGAACCCAACTAAAGGTTGAGGTCGATCCTACAGGAAATATGGTAGGACTAGGTTGATTAGTGTTTACTCGTGCTTGTAGTCATTTATTTCCCGCAAAGGGGGGGGGGGTTAAAGTAACAAATAATGATTGTAAATCAAAAGTAAACAAGTAACAGTTTCTAATTTCAAGAGTTGTAACCAATTAATGGGATGACTAGGGTAGTGTTCCCCATGAGATCATAACTTAGTAAGGCGTTTGTACTTAGTAAACTAGTTTGGTGCTTAGCATACAGAATTGGTAAGTTAGGTTCACCTAATTCCTTGGTCCGTCAACTAGGTGAATTTCACCACACGCCTTGGTCCAGCCGCGGGTGTGTGCTTTACTAACCCTTACCCTGGATCCCAGATTAGCTATTCCCAGACAGGGTCAAGCTATTAGATGAGGATTGGTAGCCTCAAATCTCCATTGTTAAACAACCGTTTTCCCATTCGTTACCTCCTTGGTCCGGAAAGTAAAGATAAGGCGAGTTCTAACGTTGCGCACCGTTAAAAAGAAATCAAAACAAAGGGAAGAACAATACATGCATGAACACCGCCCTAGATTACCTAAGTACTTTGCCTACTTCGTTAATCCTTCATGGTTCCCACAACCCTATTTGTGGATTTAGCTACTCATGTTCATAAGTGCACAATTAATGTTTGTTTGAGCAATCATCAATAGATACTTACAATTGAGAATAAAGAAATCCAGAATCTTGAAGAAAAATCTCAAGAACACTTCAATATCAAGAACTTGTGTTTGGAATAAATACCAAAGAACAATGTAGTAATTATCCGAAAGTATCCTAAAATAATATGTAACAATTCGTGAACCAACGAAAATAAAACCTAAGGGAAAGTACTTATAGACAAAGAGGCCAAATCCTAATAAAACTGGGGATAGCTGGACGCGGTAGATCCGACGGGTCACCTCACGGGCCGTCGCTGAGGTGACGAGCGTCGTGGGTGCCCATCGGCCTTCTTCACTTCTTCAGGAAATTCCACTGCCACGATCTCACGGGCGGGAGCGACGGGCCGTCGCAGCTGTGAAAAAGGCAGATTTCTTAGCTTGATATTGCAAAGGTTTTTTTCAAGGAAATCATTCTCATGTGGCCCTCCTTCATAATCCCATGTTCTAGTATCGTTTTATAGATGTTTGTTCAAGGATTGAAAACCCCACTAAGGAGGAAGAAGCTTCTCATGAGTAGAGAGAAAACCCTCGATCCAAAGACGAGAGACTATCAATAATTATTTTAATTAAAGAACTAGACAGGTAAATAGTTGAGTTCGAAGACTCAAATATAAATAATTTTATTTATTTGATATGTAAAATTATTACAATTAGTACTTTTCACATGATCACGCATGGCACAATTAGTTCTTTCAGAATATGTTTGTGATTTTTATGACCAAATAAGTATTTTGGAATAAAATGAAAACGTATTCCAGAATATTGTGAATACTAATATTTATGGCCAAACGCCTACTGAGTACTCACTCCTGGTACTATAATTCAAACCCCTCCGTGGAAGTGTTTCCTTCTACTCTCACATGTTAACACTCGTCTGCAGTTCTTCTTTGTCGTAAAGAAGAAGAAATGAAGTTTTTAGATAAATTATGACACTGTATTAAAGATATACAGAGTCTGATTTTACTCAAATACCTGAAAAAGGGATGCTATAAAAGAAAAGGAACAATGTTCTTCCCTTTTCCCATTCACACCATGTGACAATCTTCAACTTAAACTCGATTACACGCAGGCATATATTGTTGCTTGACATTATCTTTGATACTTTGGTTAAAGTATTACTATTATTTTTATCTTTGCGGTCAATGGCTGCTTCTTCGTCTAGAGGACGAAGTAGCTCGCCGTTTTAATATCGTAAGCCATCGAGTCCATTTTCATCTTCAAATTGCTTCCTGAATGGTCGGCTTACGCCTCGATCAGGCTCTTCTTCAACGACATCATTTTTTGGCTCTGGCTCCAGCTCCGGCTCCAGATCAATGACTCCCAGCCGGAACCGAACCGATTTCGCTTATTCACGAGGTCATGGGAACCGTTCGCCGGTCAATTATGAGGAGTTGATTTCTGAGCTGGTGGATATGTCCAGATTGGGAGAGAGTATTTCGGTGACTGTTAGGTTTCGGCCAATGAGCTAAATAATACTAGATCTAGCTGATTTGATTTGGATCTATGCTGAGGTGTTTTAGGGTTTGAATTGCAATGCGGTAAGGATTTGGTGTTATCCAGTGAAAGAGAATATCAGAAAGGCAACGAAATTGCGTGGGATGCAGACGGTGATAAAATTGTGCGGAATGAGTATAATCCTGCAACAGCTTATGCCTTTGGTACAATTCTAACCACTTTTGAGCTATTTCGTCATTTTGATTCTGCTAGCTGTGAAAAATTTAGTGAATTATTTTGGGAATAGTACGAAATGATTTCCCCTCATCATTTCTTAGAAACTGGAATTGCCTTTTAAGATGGTTAGTCCAAGTTTAAATTTTTATCCTGTTCATATTTTGATTTGTAGATAGAGTATTTGGACCTGATACAAGTACCCAGGAGGTTTATGAAGTAGCTGCGCGACCCGTTGTCAAGGCTGCAATGGAAGGCATAAATGGTATGATAATTGATAGTTGACGTGTAATATCTGTGAGTATATCAGCTTTTGAGCTATACGTAACATGTCTATGGGTTATTTCATTTTGCATAATTCAGTTCAAAGGCCATGCTTGAAGAAAACTAATCTCTACCAAGTGATAAGCAATAGTCGAGATATCTACTAATAGTACTAGGCGACTCGCAGCTCCAAGGGGCGATGTTCTAGGGCTGAAGTATTTTCATTGAGTGTAGCAGGTTGCATTTTCCGGTTCAATTTCATTGACACAAGATCTGCTGATTATGCAGGCACAGTTTTTGCTTATGGTGTTACAAGTAGTGGCAAGACACACTATGCATGTAAGTTATTCCTTTGGGGCATCTCCTTTTCCTTGAATTCGACAGAAGATTTGCTGACTTCTGCTGCATCCCCATACAAACAGTTTAGGATTATTTAATTGCCAACTACTGAGAAAGTTAGTTTAAGAATATCTCTTAATAAAAGCACCCAAGGGTCTAGCCTAGTGATCAAAAAGTTGGTTGAGAATCCCGAGGTCTTAGGTTCAAATTCTGGTGGAAGCAATGATTTTTTTTAAATTTGTCCAAGCCTTGATGGATAGAGCTACTCAGTACCTTGCTGGTCGGAGATAGCTGATGCCCCGTAAAATTAGTTGAGGTAACGCAAGCTAGTCTGAATACCACTGTTAGAAGAAAGTTCTTTTTAAAAATAAAGAAAAAAGTTAGTTTAAGAATACTGTGTTACTTTTATATCTATAGCATTGTTGAAATTGGATGGTCAAACTAATTATTTGCTTCATTTTGATCCTTCATTTGCCAGGACAGCAGAGGCAAAATACTCGGTAGGATACCTGCCACAAATCACCAAGTGTTTTGTCTTCATTAGGATTTAAACCTGAGACCTCATGGTTCTCAACCCACTTCATTGACCTCTAGGTCACACCCTTGGGTGCATTTCTACCGCTATATATAATTATATATATATATACACGCGCACATATAATAATAATAAATTTATGTTATATTATTAAGTACAAAATTGAATTAAAATAATTTTCTAATATTAAGAATTCTTAGGTCTTACAAATAAGTAATGATCTAATAGCTATCACTTTAATTAACTGCAAATTTCTAAATATTAAGATAATAATTCTCAAAATATTTTTTCACTTTAAATGTTATTTGATATCAATGCATCAATATATGTTATTCTAAATTTCATCCTTTTATTTAATTCTCAGAAAGTTTATATATGGTGTTGTTGCATCACATAGATAACAGTTTTCATTAAGTTTTGTTTGCAAAAAGTAGATCTCACAAATGCTGACAAAAAAAATCACATAATTTTTTTATGACAAATTAAATTATCTGCTCCATCTCTTGAACAATATAATATAAAAAGGAACTGAACTCGTGTATTGGCAATGAATATCGGGAGGAGATCCCTTCTAGTGACTTTTTGTCCAGTTTTGCTCAATGATACAATTGATTGAGTACATGTGTCACTCCTACCAATTCATGGTTGAGATTTACTTCTACATGTGATATATAAATATAAAAAAATAATATTATATAAATTATAATTTAAAAATTGAAAGTTGACGGCTGCCGTTTAGAAAACAACGCCCGTGCCATAAAATTTGCCATAGCATCTCACCCAAATAGAAAATGTGGGCCCCTATGACAAATTACACAAATATTTTCTTCCAAATTTACAAATAGTTTAACATCTATATTTTCTATGATATTTTAAAAAGTAATCTGACAAGTATCATTTCTTACTTTGAATAACGAGATTCATATATATATATATATATATTATATAATATATATATATATATATATAATATATATATAATATATATATATAACAAATCAGTAATTAATATATACATTATGGTCACATAATTTAATTTGGAATATATTATAATCACAAAAAAAATTTAAAATAATTAATTAGCTCATAATTTTTAAGTTTGAATATCTCAAATATAACAACAAAAATTAACTAAAAAAATAAATTGACATAAAATTATAATAAATTATTGTCTTGAAATTTTTGTGATCCTTGACTCGTGAAAAGATTTGCCTGCAAAATGATGATAATATTTATACGTTAATAGATAAATATGGAGACTAAAAATAAAAATAAATATCTCATTAGGAACCTAATCATTAGGTAGAGAATGAGAATTTTGTGTATCTGCAAAAGCACTAAAACAAAAAGGTTCATGTGCAAATAATTAAATTAAGTTAATTAATAAAAATTGTAAATTTGATTAAAAAATTATAATAAAAAGTGTGTTAATATTACCGTCAACATCTTGGTAAAGCTAGGAGATGTCGTCAAAAGAAAAAAATCTAAATGTTTGGATGAGTTGACATAAGCCATATTTTGATAAGCACTTAATTTAAAATTATTCTCCTTCTGCAAATAAAAAAAAATGTAATTGTTAATATTATAACAATTGATTTGTGAAAGATTTAATTATGAATTGGAAAAAAAATGATATACCTGATTGGCAGAATTCATATTATCGAGTTGTGCTTTAGTAGAAGATACTGTTAATTCATCATAATTAGTCCTTCCTCGAACTCTTTTGTGCTTTGTGTTTCACTTCAATAAAATTATATTTTAAAAAATAAAATTATTAAATAGTAACAATTGACGTTAAAATATATGTTATATCTTTCTAATGATATATTTAAATATTGTACTCAAATATATTATTGTTTTGGTATAGAATTTTTAAATAAAAATTCTACTCAAAGTACTAAAGAATAAATATAGTATATTTATTTAGTTATACACATACTGATAATAAGAAAAACAATAGATAGTAACAGAAGAAAAACTATAACAAAATAATACGATAATTAAGATATTAGAACAATATGATTAAACCTAACCTTCATGAAAAAATCCTCAAAGCCTTACCAAACATTCATCTACCACCTGTATTAAGGGGGGGAAATAGCTAGTAAAAAAATAAAAACTACAATAAAATAATACGATAATCGAGATATTAGAACAATACAATTAAACCTAACATTTACACAAAAATTTCTCTAAGCCCGAACCAACGTTTATCTACCACCTATATTGAGCAAAAAAAAGCAGATAACAGAACAAAAACTACAACAAAATAATATAATAATTGAGATATCAAGACAATACGATTAAATCTAACTTTTATACATAAATTCTTCAAAGTTGAATCGAACATTGATCTATCACTTATATTAAGCAGAATAGAGCATCAGACACACATCAAACCCACATCCATACAGAGCAAAGCATGAACATACATCAAATCCACATCCATACAAAAAAAAAAAAAAAAAGATAAAACTAAAAATAAATAACAAATAAAAGTGGGAAAAAAAAGAAATATCAACGTAACTACAATATATATATATCCACCCATTCATTAACAATACAGTTGAAGATCATAGTGATCATAGTCAACTTTAAAAACCTAAACCAAAAACACAAGTTAGTATAATAGAAACTCATGAAACATTAATTGTTTTTCCATTCATAAGAGATTTAATTTTCTGAACCTTTTTGTACAAATACAACTACGAAAGGAGCATCAATGGGTTGATTCGGCTCCGCCAAGCAAAACCTAATTAATCAAAAGCTAAACTCAATTAAAGATACAATGCTATTATATCATTTATAGTATAAAAGAATTCTAAACCTAAACAAACATTAATAGTTATAATTGCAATTAATTTTAAAGCCCTCAATGTTAGCATAATAATTAAATGACAATAATTAGAGAAAAATAGTAAAAAGACGATTTTGTCTAAATGAGAGACTTTTAATGAAGGGCAAAAAGTTCAAATCACATTATAAGGTGCTTCACACTTTTAATATAACTAGTTTAGTATACGCGCTTTGCGCGTGATTAAAGCGCGTACCTTATTTAACGATAAACACTATAGAGAAAAGAACCAATTAAAACAATAAACTTTTTTAGGGAAAAAATCATTTTTTTAATTCAATAATAATAATAATAATAATAATAATAATAATAATAATAATAATCTTCATTGTCAATTGTTGATTATGTATAATTCATATATAATTTTTAAAGTTATTAACAAAAGAAATACAGAAAGACAATAAATAATGATAATAAATGTAAGAAGACGATTTGAATCAAAATAAAAAAAATTATAAAAGAAAAATCTACCAACACTAATTCTAGAAAAAACCAATAAAGTTTGTTACACTAATAATAATCCTAATTAAGGGTCAATAAGAGGCCCTACATCTTCATGCCACTCGCGTTCTAAAATTCCGCAAAAGAACAAACTAAAGGTCACAAAAGGTGGAAAAAAAGAAGGTTAAATTAGAAATGAATAGGAAACAAAGGTAACTTTTTCTACTACAATATATTTTAGGATTCCTTTTTTAGGTACACAAGAAAAAAATACTAATGTTTCAATAGATGACTTCAAATTTAAAAATCATAATATACGATACAAAGAAAAGGAAAAAGAAAAAAAATAAACGTTCGATTTTTCTGGCTACTTCATTCGACAGCAACATGCTTGTTTCGTTTAATCTTTCAGAATTTCTTTCAGATTTTTTCAACTGAAAGAAAAAACATGAGAAATTATTTAAAAGGAAAAATCCATTGTCAATTGTTGATTATATAAATATATATAAATATATAATTTATATATAATCTTAAAACTATCAAGTAAAAGAAATAAAGAAAGGGCAGAAAGAATGGTGATAATGAATGCAAGAAGACGACTTAAATCAAAACCAAAATAAGAAGAAAACCTAGAGATAAAAGAAGTATGTTGCTTAAATAGAATTGTAGAAATGCTTTTTGGTATATGGTAAATTCTAATTGATTCAGAAGTGTTAAATATTATGATTTCTTACCTAGAATATTCTAAATAAAAGAAAATAAATAATAATTATGATTTAGAAGTATTATGCACGCAGAATTACTTAAAGTGTGTCCTAAATTATAAAATAGCTTAAGGATTTTACACGCATGGTATAGTACATATTATTAGGGTTTATTATATAATAATTAAATAATAATTAGAGAAAAAAAAGTGAAAGACGATTTATCAAAGATAAAACACTAACAAAAAGTTGAGAAAAGAACAAAAGATTAATTAAAAATAGATTAATTAAAAATAATTCAAGTAATGCCGTGCTCATCTTATAACTTTTCCTTTTTTAACTAAAGTAAATTAACAAAACAATAAAAAATTACTTAGTTATAATAATAAAATTCTTATGTTATATAATTCAAATAAGGAAGGATTTATTACATGAACTTTATTGATTTTAATAAAGTTTTAAATATTAGAAAAATAGTAAATGACAATTTTATCTATTGCGGAGTCTTTTAATGAAGGACAAAAAGTTCAAATCACATTATAAGGTCCTTCACACTTTTAATATAGTATAGATATAGATATAGATATAGATATAGATATAGATAGATAGATAGATAGATAGATAGATATAGACTAGTTTAGTGTACGCGTTTTGCGCGAGAGCAAAACGTGTATCGTATTTCAGCACAAACACTAAGAATAAAATAGGACTTAGCTATAAACTTCGTCACTAAATTGCTCATAGCTAAGAATTTTCTTTAATAATTTGTTGCTAATCCATAAGTCATGCTTATTTGTAGTAAAATAACTTAATATATAAAAGAATATTGAGATATTTTATTTTCTTATAATAAATATAACAAAAATATATATATGATAGTTCAGTTAAAATATAGTCAATTTTTTACTAGTTCATCACAATCTTCATTGGGTAATTCTTCGTCAGGAAGAATAAAAAAACAATGCATAATTTCATGAACAAGGTTTCTATTGGGGAGTCTTTTAGTGAAGGGCAAAAAGTTCAAATCACATTATAAGGTGCTTCACACTTCTAATATAACTAGTTTAGTATACGTGCGTTGCACGTGTGCATCACGTCATGCCTCTAATCAATATTAAATATATAAAAGAAGAATACATTATTGAAAATCAGCAATTAGCTATAAATAAAATCTAATATTTTTTCTTTACAATTCGTTTCAGTTCTTAACTCGAATCTCGAATAAGTTGACAACCACGATTGTGAGCCAACAACAGATATATGTAGATGAATTTAATTGACAATCAAAATTTTGAAATAAATACCTATTTTTCGGAGTTCTTTTTCATCCCGCCATTCTTATTCTTCTATCTTCCGGAGTTCTTTTTCACCCTCTCCGTCCCCTTGCTATTTTCACACTGCGAAAACAAAGAGAAGAAAGAAAGGTCAGGATTGTTTAATCCCTCATCTTGTTGTTTACTTCTGCAGTAACCATTAGAGTACATTATCTTGACAAAGTATATATAGTACTATGCAGAAATATGAGATTATGTTAATCTTTTATATATCGATTTTAAACGGACCATGAACATAGTCAGTTGAACAGACTGATTGTGGCTCAACGTGAAAACGAAATTGATGAAGAAGATCAATAGGTCAATGAATAAAAGTTGAAGGTGCATGAATAAAAACCTAGAAACCAAATTGACGAAGAAGCTCAATAAATAAAAACTATGATGAATAAAAGTTGAAATTATAAGGATTTTTATAGAGGTGGAAGATGCATAAATTTTTGCCCAAAAATATTGCAACCGACCTGAAAGTTTTTATCGTTCTTTTTTTGGACAAAAACCCGTAATTAGTTGATTATTTGGAGGACTTAGGAATTATATTTTGAGTAGAAACCTACTTAGGAATTATATTTTTAGCAGAAACCTTTTACCAAATATTTTTAACCCGTGTTACTTTGTGAAAATATTTTACCAATTATTTTTCAAGCGTGTCTTTTTTTTTTGTGAAATATTTTTTATATATAATTATTAATTGAATGAAAAAAGTCATATGCATTAATTTGAGGGGAAAAGTGAGTCGTTCTCTTTTTGGACAAAAACCCCTATTAGCTGATTATTTGGAGGACTTAGAAATTATATATATATATATATATATATATTAATTAAATTAAAAAAGTCATATGCATTAATTTGAGGGGAGGAGTGAAAAGACAATTTTGTCTAAAGCGGAAACTTTTAATGAGCGACAAAAAGTTTGAATCACATTATAAGGTGCTTCACACTTTTAATATAATATATAGATAGATATAGACTAGTTTAGTGTACGTGCGTTGCACGTGTGTATTTTTTAATAATAATAAACATATACAAAAAGAGAAAATTATTGTGTACACATTATATTAAGTACAAAACTTAAAATTAAAAAATAAGGATCTCTTATTCACCTTCTTTTCTTTTTCAATAGACTCTTCTTCATCTCGTTTGAATCTCAAGGAAACTACATCATCTAGTGAATTCGAACTTTTGATGTACCCTTAGAATACGATTAAACTCAAATTATTAGCATGACTCCTAAAATATTAAATTGATTTAGTCAACTCAAATTATTAGCATGACTCATAAAATATTAAATTAATTTGGTCAAATGATCTACATATGATTGATATAAAAAATAAAAATAAAAAAACTATTGGGAGCATAATTTTTCCCAAAATTAAATTTTGTTTGAGGACTACATTATGAAATTGATTCTTAATTTATAGAAGTTTAAAAAAAATTCTTCCACGAAAGAATTACCCAACTATGAAATATTTTTACTTTTATTCCATAAATTATTTACCATATTAGAATAACATGAATTTCAAATAAAGTACTAAACCAAACAAATAAATCCTAAATATTAGGATTTTAATAGTAATTGATTTCCTACATAACTCTCATATTAAATACATATTTCTTTTCCTTGTATTTCTAACCTACCCACGCCAATTATTCAAACATCTCATATAGATCACATGTTTTGTATTTACTTTTGTCAATAATTAAATTACTCATGTATTTTATCTGGAAAAACATGGCGGCACTTTTTTATAGGAATTTTTATTTTGAAAAAAGTATGAATTTTACAGCTTTTTATTTTTCAAAATATATTAATTAAATAATAATTATTTGAGAAAATAATAAATAATAATTTTGAGATAAAAAATTTAAAATAAAATATTGAAGAAAAACATAAATCCAAAAAAAATATACATTTAATCTCAATGTTGATCAATCCTAAGCTTCTTTATTCGCGTCTCACCAAAATGATTTAATCAATTTGAATACCAACGTGTATAGTCCATTGCTAATTTATCACAAATATTGTAAGTGAACACAATTGTGATTGAAATAAAAGTTTGCTACAAACTTAAATTTAAATATTAATCATAATATAATTAACATAAGATCATTTCAAATATTTTCCTTGGTTAATAATTATACCAAGCTTTTTCAATACATTCTTTTATTAATTGTGACTAATAAACGATTATCATCATTATAACGTGAGATGTTATAAGAGTAATGAAAAAAATATTATACATCAAAATGATAAATACTTATTTTTACTCTGTGTTTACACCAAATCAATAGATAAATATATGTGTTTGTATGTAGACTTTTAGCACTTTATCATAATAAATTAACATGTATTTTTACTTTATTAAATTATATAAACTATATTAAGTTATATGATTTGATGTAAACATCGATACAAACATTTAATGTCAAACTAAATAAAAAGAATAAAAATAGATTTTGAAGAAAAAACTTCTCTAACAATTCAAGTTTATGACAAAGTCACATCATTATTATTTATTTCAAACTTCACTTAGCAATTGTCTATCCAAAATACATGATAATTTATTTTTGTAAACATAAAGAAACATACTAAATTTTTTGAAAACTTACCTCAAATCACGAGCAAATTTATCTCTTCAATCATAAATACTATCAATTCACAAAAAAAATTCTCAGCAATTGTCTTTCAAAAATACATGATAATTTATTATTGCAAACTTAAAGAACATACTAAACTTTTAGAAAACTTATCTCAGATCACAAGCAAATTTATCTCTTTAATTATAAATACTATCAAGATTGTAAACATCAAGAGCGTACTAAAATTTTAAAAAACATACCTCAAAATCACAAGCAAATTTGTCTCTTTAATCATAAAATATATCAAGATTTCTCAAAAAAAAAAATCTCAATTAGCAATTGTCTATCAAAGATACATGATAATTTATTTATTGTAAACTTCAAAAATATACTAAAATTTTAGAAAATTTACCTCAAATCACAAGCAAATTTGTCTCTTCAATCATAAGATACTATCAATTAACAAAAAAAAAATTCACCAATTGCCTATCAAGAATACATGATAATTTATTATTGTAAACTTCAAGAACATACTAAAATTTTAAAAAACTTACCTCAAATCACAAACAAATTTATCTCTTTAATCATAGATACTATCAAGATTGTATACATCAAGAGCATACTAAAATTTTAGAAAACATAGCTCAAATCACAAGCAAAATTATCTTTTTAATCATAGATACTATCAAGATTGTAAATCTTAAAAGCATACCTCAAATCACAAGCAAATTTGTCTCTTCAATCAAAAGTTATATTAAGATTTCACAAAAAAAAAAAACTTCTCAATTAGCAATTGTCTATCAAGAATACATGATAATTTATTTATTGTAAACTTCAAAAGCATACTAAAATTTTAGAAAACTTACCTCAAATCACAAGCAAATTTATTTTTTCAATCATAGATACTATCAATTCACAAAAAACTTCTCAGCAATTGTCTATCAAGAATACATAATAATTTATTATTGTAAACTTCAAGAACATACTAAAATTTTAGAAAACTTACCACAAATCACAAGAAAATTTATCTCTTTAATCATAGATATTTTCAAGATTGTAAACATCAAGAGTATACTAAAATTTTAGAAAACATTCCTCAAATCACAAGCAAAATTGTCTCTTCAATCATAAGATATATCAAGATTTCACAAAAATAAAAAAATCTCAATTAGCAATTGTCTATCAAGAATACATGATAATTTATTTATTGTAAACTTCAAAAACATACTAAAATTTTAGAAAACTTATCTCAAATCACAATTAAATTTATCTCTTTAATCATAGATACTATCAAGATTTCAATTGGTAAAAAAATTCTATACATAAACATGTTTTTGCCTTACATACGGTAGTTTTGGAAGAATAATCTAAACCTAAATAAAGAGAGACAACTACTTATATAAGTATCATTAATTAATTGGTTAAAGAAATTTTAATTTTAAAGTGATTCATAAAGCTAAATTAAATCCGTTTAAAAATTAATAGACATCTAGGTTTAAAAAAAAACTGTCTTTTTGATTTATAAGGAAATTTTGTATTTTTTTAAAAATCTACCAAAGTAAAAATAACGTGTGCTTTTAATTATTTAGGGCAGTTTATTTTTTTTTCCTTTAGAGAATGGTTTTATGTTCAAAATATTTTATAAGGACACTTTTTTAATAAAAAAAATCTATCAAAATAACAAAAACGTGTTTTTTTAAATTATTTAGGGCAGTTTGTTTTTTTCCCTTTAGAGAATGATTTTTTTTCCAAAATTTAAAACGTGTTTTATTTTTTGTGGTAATATATATTAGTGTTTATATATAATTATAATTTTAATTAAGAAAAATAGGAAAAGACTATTTTGTCTATTGCAAGATCTTTTAATGAAGGGCAAAAAGTTCAAATCACATTAAAAGGTGTTTCACACTTTTAATATAACTAGTTTAGTGTACGTGCGTTGCACGTGGGTACCACACTAACAATAAAATTATGTATATAAATGAATAAATTATTACGTACATGATTTATATCATTAAATACACAACTTTAAAAATTTGCGTAAATATTACTAAGCAATATATTTGAGTTATAAAAGAAATTAATTTAATTTATTACTAAGTTGTATTACGTAAATAACATAGTTGATTCGCTTTCAAACTTAATTGAAAGAGTCGATTATGATCCTAAATTTTATAGGTTCATTATTTAAATAAAAACTCTACATATCAAGATTCAACACTTGACTAAAATCTTATAGGACACCCAAACACTTGTCAGATTTAACATTGAATCTCCAAATTATATTGGCAAATTCATAAGTTACAAACCAATATAGTTGTGGTAAAATGATTGGAGTCACTCCACCTTTAATCGAATGTCTCGAATCCTTCAACTTCAATGCATTAAAAAAGTTTTTACTGGGTATGTAGCACTGATTAAACAAAAGAATATTTCTAAAATTAATTTACCTTTAAAATTTTGTTCATCAACTGTGTCCATATTATCATCGTTCACCGTCTTCAAGATACCTACGAAATTAGTGCAAAGCAAATCCAATATTATCATTATATTTTCTGATGTAAAAAACAAAAATCTAAGTCAAATAACAAAGAATAACCTAAAATAAAAAACAAAGGATATTACAAAGAACACCTAATAAGTATACATGGACTAAGAATTCATGTCTTTATATGTAATTCTAAAGTGCTAAATATAAGGTAGAGTTGTGTGTTTGACATTAATTCTCCTAATATTTTTTACCATATATTTTATAACTCCTTAATGTGAAGAATATATTTTTCTCTTGCCATATATTTTAGGACTTCTTAATTTTTAAAATATATTTTCTCTTACCATATAAATTAATAACTTCTTAATTTTAAATATGTTTTTCTTTTTGTCATATATTTTAATACTCTTTAATTTTAAATATTATTAAAAAAAATTAAATCTTTTTTGAACTCTTGCCAACGTTTTTTATTAAATATGGAAAGAGTAGTAATTTGACCCCCTTATCCCTTATATGTGCCTTTTCTAACTCTATTATCATCCTTTCAGCAGTACCTAATCAATTTTACCATATGTGGATGCCTCAGTTGCTTTAGGAATATTATCTCTCTCTACATGAAAAACTCACTTTCAACACATCTACTTAGCATATAACAATAATAATTACATCTCAATTCTGATCAAATTGAGCTATGTTCGTCACGGAAAGTTTTCAATATTGACAAAGTACATACAAAATAAATCAACAACTTGGGAAAAATTCTTTCACAGAGAAAAAGAACAATAACCCAATCAAGGAGAATCAGTACGATAATTGAAAAAGGAAAGAGATAAAACCTATGATTTTTTCGGCGAGATAAACTTTTGATTTTTATGGCGACTTCATTCGACAGCAACATGCTTGTTTTGTCTAATTTTTTGATCAAAATTTTTCAACTGAAAGAGAAACACAAGAAATTATCAATGGGAAAGTTCATTGTCAATTGTTGACTATGTACAATTCATATCAACTAAAAGGAATAAAGAAAGGCAGAAAGAATGACGATAAACCAGAATAAGAAGAAAAGTATTAGCTTCAAGAACATACTAAAATTTTAGAAAACATAGCTCAAATCACAAACAAATTTATCTCTTAATCATAAATACTATCAAGATTTCAATTGGTAAAAGAATTCTAAACCTAAACCAAACTTAGCTCAAATCAAAAATAAATTTATCTCTTTAATCATAAATACTATCAAAAATTCAATTGGTAAAATAACTCTAAACTTAAATCTAAACCTAAACCTAAATTAAGCATATTAATCATACCTATTAATAATACTCACAAAGAATTAAACCTAAATTAAGCATATTAATCATACCTATTAATAATACTCACAAAGAATTAATAGTTAAAAAGAATTAAAACTTTTCTGCACTAATAATGTGAATATGTTTTACACTAATATCACATAAAGTTGATCTGCAATAATGAGTCAACTACTCATAGCAATTCTAATATTGTAACATGAAAACATGGTAAGGAATTCACTATAGCTAGTAACATTATACTACTAAAAGTATTTTATTTTTTTAAAACTGTCATTGGATATAAACTAAATCTTAGTCAAAGTAACACAATAAAACAAAGTGCCAACAAAATATACTGACAAAAGAAACTGTTGGTGAAAATTACAATAACAATAGCAATTACAATTGAAAAAATTACAAAGAAAATAAATTATCTTCTTGGCTGAGGCGCGGATATCTCGCTCTCTTTAAGGAGATTCAAGCCCACTGCAGCAAATGTTTTCACCGGTCCAACAGTAGTCTTCTTGACTTGTCCCCTCCAGGATACAACAGCCCACACACAAAGTATAACTCAACAAACTCTGGACAAGAGTTGAGTCCAAAGCTCCAACACAAGAACACCTTACTTCAACTAATAAAACTCTCTTTTTTACTAACTCTTTTACACTCTATATTTTCTTGTGCTTGAAAAAATGCAAGACTACCTCTATTTATAGGTGAGGTATTCATCCTAGTATTGAATAGGGAGAATAAATTGAGGTAGTAATGGGTAGGTAAATGACATATAGGTTATATAAGTTACAAGGAATAAATAGGTAGAATAATGGATGAACAATAACTTAGTGGTTATGGGAGTTATCAAAAAACCAAAGGTCAAATTCTACCATTAAACACAAGTGAGTAAAAGGGCATAAAAATGTCATTCAAGGCAATGGAAAAATGCAGCAATATTTTGGTCTCATCATGGCCACTAAATGCCAAATGGTGTAAATGAGAAATGCAACATTTCAAATCCATAATGCATAATAATATTATATGATATTAATATTAAAATGCTATGCTAAAGACCCATCAATCCCCCACTCATTTTAATATTAACATAAGAGAGTATATCAGCTGAAGGTAGACTATTATGCATAATAAAGGTATGCTCTGCATTGAACCTTTACTTAGTAAAACAGTAATTTTTATTCCAGAGTCGTAGTGGTCTCAGACTTGAACTATGACTGCTTGAGGGAAATAAAATATCACTGCTTACACATAATAATCAAGGTGTTAACATGAGCTTTATAGCCAGCACATTACGGCCTTGTGCTATCCCGGTTTTCATGAGTGCTTTTGAGAATAAGCCAATTCTCATAGGAAGCGGCCTACTTCCACACTCACATAGGTGAAATCTGTCGAGGGTGCTCCTGTAAGTTAACACCCCACTCATACGAGCTACAGAATTTCATTAAGAGTTTTTTGAACTCAACCTTCACAAACTATTACAGGTAAATATGCACTCACATCATAGGGAGGGAAAAAGAAAGTGCATTTCACAAAAAATCATCATATGATTCGTTTTTCCCATTGAACCTGGTTATAGGATCTCTAGTCCCCATGTTGGGTTTCCTCATATATGACTATGAATTTATTGGCTTCAATCCCATCCCCCTCGATGTACTCCAGACCTTTTCTCTTGCTAAGGCCTTAGTTAGTGGATCTGCAAGATTATCACCAGATTTGACATAATCAATATTAATGGTACCATTTGTCAAATATGATCTTACATTACTGTGTTTTCTCCTTATAGGTCTGGATTTACCATTATAATAACGGTTTTGAGCTCTACCAATTGCAGCGGTGCTATCACAATGAATTAAAATAGGAGGAATTGGTTTTTCAAAATAAGGAATTTGAAATAATAAATCTCTCAACCAATTCGCTTCCTCACTAGCTGAAGCTAAAGCAATTAGTTCAGCCTCCATGGTAGAGTTAGCAATAATAGTTTGCTTTTTTGATTTCCAACAAATAGCACCACCTCCCAAAGTAAATATAAAACCAGTAGTAGATAAAGAATCACCTGATAAGGTATTCCAATCCGCATCACAAAAGCCTTCAAGTACAGCAGGATATTTTTTATAGAACAAACCACAAGTTTTTGTTCCAATTAAATATCTCATAACTCTTGTTATAGCATGCCAATGTTCATTACTAGGCTTGCTAGTAAACCTGCTAAGTACTCCTACTGCATATGCAATATCAGGCCTAGTGCAATCAGTCACATATCTCAAACTTCCAATTATGCTAGCATATTCCTTTTGATTTATTACATCATTTTCACTTTGAACAGGAAACAAGTGAACACTAGAATCAAAAGGAGTTACAACATGCTTGCAATCAAGGAAATTATATTTTTTCAAAACTTTTTCTACATAATGTGACTGGTCAAGGAAAATTCCATCACTTGTTCTAGTAATTTTTATTCCTAGAATAATATTTGCCTCACCAAGATCTTTCATATCAAAATGGCTTCTAAGAATATTTTTAGTCTCTCCAATAACATTCATGTTAGAGCCAAAGATCAATAAATCATCAACATATAGGCAAATAATAACATGTGAATTATTCCAAGACTTATGATATATGCACTTATCACACTCATTTGTTTTAAAGCCATTTTCAATCATGCAGGAATCAAATTTTTCATGCCATTGCTTTGGTGCCTGTTTCAAGCCATATAGGGATTTAGTAAGTTTACAAACTTTGCTTTCTTGGCCTGCTTCAATAAAACACTCGGGTTGTTCCATGTAAATTTCCTCATTAAGGTCTCCATTTAAAAAAGCAGTTTTTACATCCATTTGATGAATTTGTAAATCAAAAATTGCAGCAACAGCAATCAAAAGTCTAATGGATGTAATTCTAGTTACCGGAGAAAAAGTATCAAAAAATTCTAGGCCTTCTAGTTGCTTAAAACCTTTTGCAACTAGTCTAGCCTTATATTTATCAACAGATCCATCCGGTTTTAACTTTTTTCTTAAGATCCATTTACACCCAATAGTTTTACAACCCGGTGGTAAATCAACTAACTTCCAAGTTTTATTGGATATTAGTGATTCCATTTCATCATTTATAGCCTCTTTCCAAAATATAGAATCATGTGAAGATAAAGCTTCTTTTAAAGTGAGAGGGTCATTTTCAATATTAAAAATATGAAAATCAGGACCAAAATCTTTTTCTATTCTAGCTCTTTTACTTCTTCTTAATTCAAAATCATCACTTTCTTTGTTTTTCACAACAGAAGTAGAAGAACTAGGTAGTGACAAAATATTTTCTTCAATCCTTTGACCCCCACTATTTTTAGAATCAAAGGGAAATTTATTTTCATGAAAAATAGCATCACATGATTCTATTATAATATTATCTTCAAGATTAAAAAATCTATAGGCTGTACTATCTGAAGCATAACCAAGAAAAGCACAAGTAGTAACTTTTTTACCCAACTTAGTAATTTTGGGATCCATTAGCCTTACAAAAGCTAAACAACCCCAAACTCTAAGATATCTCAAATTTGGCTTATGACCTTTCCACAATTCAAAAGGTGTTAATTTAGTCTTTTTATGAGGCACACGATTCAACACATAACAAGCAGTCAAAATAGCTTCACCCCAAAAATTTAAAGGTGCATTTGACTCAATAAGCATGGCATTAGTCAATTCAACCAAAGTTCTATTTTTCCTTTCTGCTACACCGTTAGATGAAGGAGAATAAGGAGGAGTAGTTTCATGAATTATTCCCAATGATCTAACAAAAGAATTAAACTCATTTGACTCATATTCACGGCCTCTATCACTTCTAATTCTTTTTATTTTTCTACCAAACTGATTTTCAACTTCATGGAGAAAAACTTTAAAATTTTCAAAAGCATCACTTTTATTTTTCATCAAGTAAACATATGTATACTTAGAAAAATCATCAATGAAAGTTATAAAATATCTATTTCCTCCACGAGTTAAAATTCCTCCAAGTTCACAAATATCAGTATGAACTAACTCTAATAAATCAGTTTTTCTTTCAACTTGAAAATGAGGCCTTTTAGTGATTTTGGCTTTACTACAAGCCTCACATTTTTCAAAATTCTTTTTAATCACTGGGATTAATCCTAAACTACTCATGATTCCCACATAACGATCATTTATATGACACAAACGAGCATGCCAAAAATTAGTAGAAGAAAGCATGTAAACAGAAGTAGAAGTTTTATTCATTTCAACATTCAACTTGAACATCCCATCACATGCATACCCCTTTCCCACAAAAATACCCTTTTTCACAATTACATATTGATCAGACTCAATAATCTGTTTGAAGCCTGCTTTATTAAGAAGAAAACTAGACATCAAATTTTTTCTCATGGAAGGGGTATAAAGTACATCTTTTAAAGTAAGTACCCTTCCAGAGGTAAAACACAATTCGACATCTCCCTTTCCAAGAATTTGAGTGGTATGAGAATCACCAAGCATGATGGTTTTGGGCTCTTCAAAAGGAGTATAAGTTTTAAACCAATCTTTGTCATAGCAGACATGACGGTTTGCACCAGAATCAGCCCACCATCCATCAACATTCTCCACCATGTTTATGTCTGTTATCACCGCCACAAATGGTTCTTCGGTAACGTTTGCCTGAGGTGTAGGCCCACGTTTCCGAAATTTGCAAAATCGAGCAATATGCCCACTCTTGCCACAGACAAAGCATGGTCCCTTATCTTGAACATGTTGATTTTTTACTTGGTTATTTCCACCATTATTATTCTTGGGAGGTCTACCAATATTTTTCTTGAATTTATTCTTCTTAGGCTTCAAAGTAGTATTTTTGTTAGTATCCGGGGTAGCATAATTTGAAGTAACTAAATTTACCTTCGTTGTGATGTTGTTCTCTTCTATTTGCAAAAGTGCATCTTGACCCCTTGCTTCTTCTTCCATGCGGATTCGCATTATCAACGTCTCAAGAGAGGTTTCCTTTTGTTTGTGGCGCATAGTTTTTTGAAATTCCTTCCAAGAAGGTGGAAGTTTATCAACTATGCCACAAACAATAAGGTTATCTCCAATTTTGATCTCCTCGGACCTGAGCTCTCCAACAATCATTATAAAGTCCTGAACTTGGTCTACCACTGATTTGTTGTCCACCATTTGAAAACGAAAAAATCTACTAGCAGCATATTTTTTCGCTCCAGCTTCCTCGGTATCATACTTACTCTGCAATGCTTTCCAAATTTTCTTTGCACTAGAGTAAGTTCTATCATAATAATCATAAAAATTATCAGATAGACAATTTAGTAAAAAATACCGACACTTGTAGGAATCACCATCGTACTTTTCAACTTTCTCTTGAAGAGAAATAAGTTCTTCATCATTCATGGAAGAGTTATCTACTTTATTTGGATTCTTCTCAGTTAACACATAAGAAACATTGAGAAGACTTAAGTAGAAAAGTACTTTACCCTTCCACCTCTTAAAATTGGTACCGTTGAACCGGAATGGCTTGTTAAGATCTCCCATCTTGACATCCGCGGATTTTTCAATTGTAGCCATGATTGACTCTCCTTAAAATTGTTGGTGAAAATTACAATAACAATAGCAATTACAATTGAAAAAATTACAAAGAAAATAAATTATCTTCTTGGCTGAGGCGCGGAGATCTCGCTCTCTTTAAGGAGATTCAAGCTCACTGCAGCAAATGTTTTCACCGGTCCAGCAGTAGTCTTCTTGACTTGTCCCCTCCAGGATACAACAGCCCACACACAAAGTTTAACTCAACAAACTCTGGACAAGAGTTGAGTCCAAAGCTCCAACACAAGAACACCTTACTTCAACTAATAAAACTCTCTTTTTTACTAACTCTTTTACCCTCTATATTTTCTTGTACATGAAAAAATGCAAGACTACCTCTATTTATAGGTGAGGCATTCATCCTAGTATTGAATAGGGAGAATAAATTGAGGTAGTAATGGGTAGGTAAATGACATATAGGTTATATAAGTTACAAGGAATAAATAGGTAGAATAATGGATGAACAATAACTTAGTGGTTATGGGAGTTATCAAAAAACCAAAGGTCAAATTCTACCATTAAACACAAGTGAGTAAAAGGGCATAAAAATGCCATTCAAGGCAATGGAAAAATGCAGCAATATTTTGGTCTCATCATGGCCACTAAATGCCAAATGGTGTAAATGAGAAATGCAACATTTCAAATCCATAATGCATAATAATATTATATGATATTAATATTAAAATGCTATGCTAAAGACCCATTAATCTTCAATTATATGAAATAATTCTAATAATAATCTACTTACCCCAACTCTGACTTGCACCTTAGACCCCTCAATTAGAACTGTATCTCATGTTTTCACCAGAATTGTTTTTGTATATATAAAATTTAATAATAGAGGGATTTATTTTTTTTTGCTTGATTTATAAATGTATATGATACTGTCGAAATGAAATCAAAAAAGTTGTTAACAAATTTACCTCATAATTTTTCATGAATCGATGAAGAAGGAAAAAAGTTAATTTATATGAATATATTGAAAACTGAAAAAGAAAGGACATTTAAAACGCAATAAAAAGAGGAAAACAATTTGGTTGAATGGTTCCATCTACTATGACTTTATGGTTTCCACTTTTCTACTTCTTCTTTCATATTTAGTACTAACTTTTTATAATGGATTTGTATTAAATTTTTTATTTATTATATCTATAGAATGTATATTTACATTTTTGCACTTAAATGTTCTTAAACTAATATTTAATTAAAGGTAAAAAAGTTATTTAATATTTTATGAATATTATGATAATTTAACTTCTCAATTTAGGGGCTTTTTACTTATATAATAAGTATGATATGATTTTTGAGTGAGAAGTTGAAAACGTTAGTTTGGACTTTGCATAACTCATGTTTTTATTTGCTTGAATTGTATGTTTGTACAAATAAAAATTGCAATTTTTTATTGAAAATAAATTAATTTTTTTCTAAAAAGCTCTTTTTTATAGAGTTATAGGATTATTAGTACACCACTTAATATTTAAGCGATAAATTTAATTCAAAGTCCAAACATAAAGGACGATTTTGTGACCTTCTTCGAACCAATTAATTTTAATTAAACTAGGGCCATCTAAGAAAGGGTAAAATTGTAAAAGCATAGACATCTACACAAATTTGATTTCTAAATAATTATAATTTTTTTTATATGTACATGCATCAGGTAAGGCACAAACACGACATTATAAACAACTTCAAGCAATTAACCAATATAGTAAATACTGAAAAGAATAGAAAATTATCAAAAATGCAAATAAAAGCTAAAATTATTTTTTTGCTCATTCAATACTATAAATGTTATAATTATGGACATGAACACACATAAAAAAGAAAAAGATAAATAAAAAAGGAAGTAAGGTGAAACTTTGAAACTTGAATTATATGACTATAAAATTATATACAAAAAGAACATGAAAAGAAATATAAATTTGATGGCTTTTTTGTTCTATATGACCTATAGAGAAAATGAAAATGGAAGATGCAAAAATAATTTAGCTTTTCTAGATTTTTGAAAAAAGAAAATTGTGCGGGACGGGTTGATGTGGGGTGAGGCAGGGTGGGACAGATTTAAAACACAAAAAAAATTGTGCAAGATAATACAGATTAAAATTTTGTGAGTTAAGGTTCAAATCACCTTGCATTTACTTTGCCCCGTCCTATTGCCATTCCTACGGTTTTTCTCAAAAAAGCTTTGGAAGAAGACGCCAGCCATGGTCCTGTGCAAAATCATGGAGCGAAGATCCAAACCCCACAGAGGTGATGACTCAAATCATCACTCCTAATCAGTTGTTGCAACACAGTACCATGAGAGCCACATACTCTAATGTTCTAAGTAATGTCACTCCTCCAATTCAAAAGCTAGACCTAACCCATGGAGGATGGAAATCAATGGAACAGTAGTATCGGTGGAATCACCTGTAATGTCAATTGGAGGAGATAGCTCTCACCCAGATGGAGGCATATCTAAGGGAATCACATAGCCCACAGAGGAAACGCAAGAATCGACAGTTCTGACACCTATTGAAGCGAAATTTAAGCAATGGACCAATGTGTTTAAGGATAACGCTATGTCTACCAAGGAAATAAGTCTAAATTATTTAGCCCCTGTGTTGTTGAAAACGAGAAGAATGGGCAACTAAAGCAAGATAAGGTGGACATGAAGAATGAAAAATGACAAGAAGTTGTCACCGGTTCTAGAAAAGTCCCCTACTATTGCGACAACGGAAAGATATATAGCACACAATTGAAACTATATTGTTAAGCCAAAAGTGTTCTACCATAGCGACGGTACTTTTTGGTGAATTTTGTTTGCATTAAAAATTCATATAAAGTGTTGTACGCAGAACTTTATATGTTGATCATAAGCCTATTATTATCAAAGATTGGGAGACAAGGTTTGATTTCAATAAAGAAGTGTTACGACATGATCCTTTTATGGATTAACTTGCCTAACCTACCGCTTAGTTGCTGGAGTATGGACTCCCTTAGTCGAATTGGCAGCTTACTGGTACCTCTGATCTATGCCGATGAATGCACCACCAAAATTGAGAGAATCTCTTATGCTCAACTGCTAGTGAAAGTTGATATTACACATGAAATGACTAAGACTATAAAGGTGATGGATACTAAGGAGCAAATACTCGAACAAGTTATAGTGTATGAGTGGAGGCCCCAATATTCTCATACAGGTCTGCATGTAGGACGTGTGTAAGGCCCCTGCTCAAGCATAATGTGAAGCTAATGCACCTGAGAAACAGATTAATATAAAATTTATATATTTTTTTATTGTTTATTTGTAGTCTTGAAATCATGACGATTTAATAGGACGAAGTGAACAAATACTCTCTTTTGGAATTATCATTTAATTTGTACTCGAAGTTGATTATTATTTTTTGCAAATTACCCAATTCGAGAACAACTTCAGACTTATGTGATTGAATTGCAAAAAATCGCGTCTGAAATTTTGTATGGCTTGTCAAGGTCAATTTTAGCCATTTTTAATTGAAGTTGTGGACTTGACAAAATCAAATTTCAAATATTTTTAACTTAAATTATGGCATTGACAAGACTTTAGATATATAGTGGCTTGCCAAGGTTAACTTCAGGCATTCTTGACTTGTCCAATGTGTAACAACATTCAATTTTATGACTTAATTCCTTCAATAATATTCAATTCCTTCATTCTTGTCTTGTCTCCTGGTGAACTAATGAAAATGTGTGCATAAATGCATATAGGTCAAGTCAACAGTGGTAAATATAATTATCTCGGAACATGTTCATTACAAAATGATAATACAAATTTACGAATATTTTTAATAGTTTTTAAAACTTAGGTATAAATCATATTTCATGTTTTTCTTAAAAAGTGAAATATTCTTTTAAAAAAAACTATGACCAAATACATGTTGAAATTTCACCCAAAACTGACTTGTCAAAAATATTTGAGAATTTATGGTCAAACACTAGCAAAAATAATATTTCAACTGCTTTAGCGTATTTCAAATGGGTTGTAAATTCAACATCTTTCACTACACCCCTTTAACATATGAAATAATAATGAAAAAACTCGAGCAGCACCAGGAGATGGACAATGTTCAATACCTCTTGCAACATATGAAATTAGAGGGTATTAATTATTTCAAAAATATATTTATCAGTGTGATCGATTCATATAGGAGAGCTAAAGCAACAAAGCAAACGTTGAAGACATTCTACAAGATACATGATTTTGGGTGTAAACCTACAATTAGGATATATAATCATCTCTTGAATGCTTTGCTCAGTGAGAATAGATTTCACATGATTAATCCTATTTACAGTAACATAAAAAAATGGGTTTATTCCTTATATGTATACATATAACCAAAAGGTTGATCCTCCACTATCATTAATTTACAAGAATGATAGTAATATTATCTTTCACTATTATTAATTTAAACTAAATTAAATAACCATCTTTTACTCCGTGGTCATTCAATCAACGGAAGAGTATAATTGATCTTTTAGTTTTTTTCATTTAAGTTGTGAATTATGTTTAGAACTTATGACGGTTTACTTGAATCAGTGCAGATTGAAGATCTTGGGAGAATAACGTGGTATATTTATTTAGATCATTTTGAGTTAATTAAGTTGGGTCGGGTTGGATATATTAGGTGTTGACACCCAATTTTGGCCCTCCTTTTTTCATAGTTAATTTTTATATGCTTCTTAGTTCCGAGGACTTTTCCAAAATAATTTTCTTATTTTTACATTAGTTTTTAATAAATTTTGGCACCAATAATCATTTTAAAAATGATTTCCTTTACTTTTTATAATAATATATGTTATTTCCTTTACTTTCTATGTATGAAATAATAATAACTAATAATATTGTATCTTATAAAATCACCCAAAAAAATATTTCATAGCTCATTCTTTTCGCCATCTTTAACAAGATATTAGTATAGTAACTTTTATTTCAAACTCTAAATGAAATTTTGTCGTATCGCTATAATATTTCCTAAATACAGTTCTATCAATTGAGGATTGCGATTACGCGTATCAAAATTATTATTTTTAAGTCAACTATATATGTATTGAAAATTAATTAGGATGAAAGAAGTATCGTTAAATTAATTAAGTGAGAAAACGATTAGGGAAAATCGAATTTTTCTACAAACTAATTCATTTACCAATTTTGGGCCAAAGCCTTATTTCTTTCAGCCAAATAATTAACTAACCCGGCCCAAAACCTCCTAACCCACTACCCAATTCCTCCTAACCCGGCCCAAACCTCCTAACCCGGCCCAAAACCCCTAAACTAAACAGACCTCTAATCCTCACACTCTCCACTCTCTCGTCCAAACTGACAGCCCCCCCCCCCACAAACCCCTTTCTCGTCGCCCTCACCTCCAAGACCCGCCGGATTTTGCTTCGTACCGGCGGGCAAACGGCGACGGCGCCTCTCCCGTCACCTCACGTTGTCTTTTCCCCTTTTTCGGAGATTTTTTACAGCTTCGAAAAAGACCACCCGCCGCTAGACCACCGGATAATGGCAAAATCCGGTGGGCTTCACCCTTCTCTCCTCTACTTTTCTATCAATGTAACCATCCCCTCATCTTTATACCCCCCTCACCTTTTGATATCACAAAATCAAAGCTGTAAAGCTTCCCCCGCCGCCGGCTGCAGACCTCAGAAAGGAGGAGAAAATCAAAGACCCGTCGGATTCAAAGTGTTATCCGACGGGTACGAGCTTAATTCGACGGGTCCGAGTTCTACACCCCCAACCCGTCACTTTCTCTTTCAAATCAGTCTGAAAAGGTAGACATATCTCCTTCCTTTCTCTGATTTCATCATTTCCCTTGCAATTTGGCTTTCCAAGAATTTAAATTTTGAATTCTTGGAAAGAACCGTTTGAGCCCTCAAATTCGGCTATAAAAGGAACCCTTGGGTTTCCATTAAAAATCAGATCATAAATTATCACCAACAGCTCACACCAATTGTTCTCTGATTGTTCACTATCAATTTGCTTATACTCACTACTCGTTTTGCTCCCTTTATTTCGCTTGCTCTATTCGGATAACCGGAGTCGGAGTCGGAGTCGCTAGCTTGAAACTCGACACTTGACGGTCTCAATCGCTGTCCAACAGAAGGTAAATCCTATCCCGTCTTAGTTACGTTGCGCTTAGATTTTGTTAGTCGTTTATTATGTGGTTACTCGGGATGTTAGTTGGCTGATTTCAGGCATCAAAATGTGAAACGAAAAAATCAGTTTCTGGTCGTTTGGTTTAGCTTATGTGTTTGTGAAGTGTTTACTACTCAAGACTTGGCTTAAATATTTTAAATGGTGTTGGTTGTTTGGTCCGAATTATCATGATAAATTTGAAGTAGAGTAGTTGCCGGGTTGTTCGGTTGTATTTATAGTTGATGGTGTATTGGAAGAGTATTTATAACCTTGAATTAGCTCGAAATGAACTTCAAGAGGCTTCGAGTTTTCCGAGTATATACAGCTGAATGTTTAAGGACATTGTTGTGATCATGTGATGACTATAATAATTGTTTAGTTCGTCTTTTATAAATTTTTGTTCCTGCAAGGTGTTGGCGGCCTTCGTTTTAGATTAAAAGGGACTTAAAGAATGTTTGGTTGTTTTAGTATAGAGTCTTTGCAATCTGTCGCATTGAATATGTGAATATAGAATGAGTTGTTGGACATGTGTTGGATTGGTTGTGCACTTAAAAAGAACTTTCAGCTTCTAATCTAGTACTAAAAGTTTTTTTTTTTCAGTTCTAGGCTTTGAAGAATGACCAAATGTTTTCCCTTACGACCATTATATTTTATTTTTTTAGAAAGGCATGATTCTGTTTAGGAAATACCATTTTCCTAATTGCTGAAATGTTATGTGTACTGGTCACTTAATAATGCTCTAATTAATACGTGTAAAAGAATTTCGAACCAGGAAAATGAACATATTTGTTCTACTAAAAAGTTGGTTTCGTTTAGGAACAAGTTTCTCTTTTTGTCTATTTTCTAAGTATTCCCACATAGAAGTCATTAATATGACAAAGGGTCACTAACATGTGTATAGGAAAGTTGTTATAGTTTCTAGTATTTGGATTTATTTGTATTTAAAGTTATGTGTCCATGAAAGTGTTTGCAGTTTACGATTTGTCTTGAATAACTTTTTATAAAGTTTGAAGTTTTAAGCATGGTTAGCTATCCATTATATGAGCATTGAAATGTTGATTGGGATGTTCGCACATCACCGTAGCTGCTTTAACTAATTTTTTTTTTACGCCTATACATATGTTCACAAGGCATTAGTCGCCTTAGTTTAGCATAAAGAAAGCATCTAAAAGCCTAAAACTCTAAGTATGTTCGACTGTTTTCTTTTATTATTATTTTTTCTTCGTGGACTGAGTCTTATTTTAGGGATATATGAATCACTTCATTCCGTCTGTTTTGTCACTCTGTACACCTGTAGTGGATTCTAAATATGTGATAATTATGAGTTTGAATCATTAATGAAGTGTTATCAAAGTGGGGAAGAGCTAGTTTTAAGAGTAAAGTTCAGTTTCCTCACTATTACAGGATCATGAGTGTTTTCGTGTTGAAAGGCTCGGATGAACCTGTTGACCTGCTCGTAATTTAGACTAGTCACAAAATTCAGCAGCTATTCTTTGTGCTTGTTGTATAAATGTTCACATGTAATGCGAGACATCCATGAGTAATATCTGATGAACAAGAAATTAGCAAAAGTGGACAGCCCCTGTTGTGGACATATCTAAAGTATATTTGAATCCCGTTCTTGCTTGTGGCAGCCTCTTTACCTAGCAATATGCTACGTTCGAGTGCTACGAGTGTTGGCTGATCTTAAAGACTATTAAATACACGAGTTTTTCTTTTTCACTACTCCATGTTTAAATTCTCAAAATGTTGGCTGTGTTTCGGCACTATGGATCACTTTCCCCTTTTATAGTTTCGTAAAAAATGATTGAAGAATCCTTGTTTGTCTCAAGAGGCAGTTGATTAGTTTTAATTGTGAGCCCAAGAGGTCAAGTTTGGTTAACAAGTTCAACTTGGATCCATGTACTATTTTGAGTTATTTAAAAATAGAAAAGTAGTTACCATTACCATGTTAAATATGTTGTATATATCAACCTCTCTGTTTTAGATTCCCATTAAGCACAACAAGTGCATCTTTAAAGTGTTTACTTGAATAAATGTCATTAAATGAATGTTTTGGCCTTCTAAAGGTTTGCCCTTTTTTTAGAGGATTGTATTTGTTAAGAGCCAAGTTGAAATTTGTTAAAAGTATGCTTCTTGACTTCTCTTTTTTTTTTAGAAATGGAATCTGATTGGAAGCTTTATCACATTGTTCACCTGAGAATGGTTTAAGCTATTTTATTTTATTTTTAGTCCGTATGTGTGAAACAAAAATCTGCATTATGAACGAATGAGGTCTTAAGTTGTACCTAAGGTTTTAGGATGCTCTTGTTGATTATATATTCATTCCTCTTACAAGAATGGAAAGCAACCAGCCCTTTTTATAATCCTTAAGGGTGCTTTATTATCCTTTCTAAAATAGTTGTGGATTGGTTAAGTCTGTCTTTTCTTAGCATAACCAAAAACTTGTTTGAGATATTAAGGCTTAGTTTAACTTATAGCTGCTCCATTTTCCGTCATTTATGTGTATAAAATAGCATAGAAGTGTAGTATTTTTAGTACCTTAACAGACCCTACAAATATGAATTATTATTTTCTCTTTTCAAATTTTTGAATAAGGATCAACATGAAGGCTCTTTATAGCAGGCTCTCGTCCCTATGTTAAAGTAAAAATGTAGCTATACACTTGCTTAGTAATTCATTATGTATAAAAGTCTCAACTCGTTAAGCATATCTCATTATTTGTGTGCTATTCGTTATATTCAGTTATCATGTTAGTGCAAAATCATTTAATTAGTTACTAATCTCCTTTACTCTTTTCTTTGTTTTCATGGAACAACCGGAGAGCTGGAGTTCTCATTTGAAACTCACTTTCGGCCCAATATATTTGGGTCGAGCAGCTATTAGGAGCTATCGCGGTGCTCAGAGTCGTTCTTTAGAAATTTAGTTCCTCCAAAGGAACTTGGCGTATCTAGCCCTTTTACTTTTTTATTTTATTTTTGCTTTCCTTTATGCTTACTTGAAATGTTTTAACTAACCTTGTATATTTGGATATGTGTTTTTCTTTGTGATTTTGATTAACGTTTATTCTTCGGCTTATAGTTTCGTGGATTACTTTATTTAGTTTAAAATTTTGAAAGTGAGTTTCCTTCACTCTTTTAGTTTAGGCAAATGTTTCGGGTTTTCCTTTTTTAAATACTTTAAAAATTAGTGGTTAAACACTTTCAAAATAGTAATAATAAATAGTAAATATAGCAGATTTTTCTTAAGGATTAATTAATGTAGGCTTGTTTCAAGGAAAATTTGTTTAAATAACTCGCGGTAGATTTTCAAAAAAAAAATACTAATTAGCGATTCAATTTATTTCAAACGAATATTTAGTCATTCTTAGGCCGTAAACTACAGAATTCTTTATCTAATCTAGGCAAGCCATTTTCATATTCATTTATAATTCATGTATTATCTTATTCTAACTCCAATATTTTACAAATATTTTGGTTATACTCTATATATTTATTTATTTATTTTTGAGATTTTCAGATTTTTTAAAGGCCTCAAAACGCAAGGTATATATGTCATATGCTATCTACTACAAGGTATATATTTATATTTTTACTTACCCATCCTCCTACTTAAATCATACATATATTATTTCATTGCAATTATATTTACGTACATAATATTTTCTTTCATATCCAACGTATGTTTATTTTTCACTTTACAAATAAAAGTTCTTCTTTATATGAAACAAATAATTTTCATTCTCTACTCAAATCTTCAAATTATTCTCTTACACGAAATATATTTACAAAATAAATATGATTTTCTTTTATATTTTTTCTCTATTACCGGTATACTTATTTCCTACATGTTTTTACTTATCCAAATCTTTTAAATAATAAACTTTTTCACATGATTTCCTATATTTTAAATATACATACGTCATCTTTATTTTCTTTTAATAAACATGTCATAAACTTTTCCCAAAACTCTAAAACCACATATATTTTTTACTTTACAAAGAGCATATTTGTATAAATAATATCTTCATTTTTTTTACATAGCTTTTTAAGTATATATTCTTAGAAATCATAAAGTTCTACATATTTTAATTATAGTTATGATAAAAGTATTGTCATTAAACTTTCATATATTTTGACATGTACGTAGATATGTTTCATCTTTTTACCATAAGCATATTTTATATTTTTGCCTATTGTAGTAGCATGTGTCATATACTTTGAGTTTTCTTTAAATTAATAAAACATGTTTTTATCACCTTTTTTTAGCAAATAACGAACAAATAATTTTTCCCAAATTTTTTCTCTAAATTGAGTTTAAGGACTATCTTCGGATAGGCTCTGAGGGGTGCCTAACACCTTCCCCTCGAGTAACCAAAACCCTTACTCAGAATCTCGAACATTTTCGAAAGACCAAAACAGAGTTTTTTACAAAAAATGGTTTCCTAAGTTTCCTAAAATTTAGGTGGCGACTCTAAAAAATAAAATTTTCAAAATCAGAGAGTTACGACGACCATACGTTGTGCACTGTTTCGGCCGGTCCGAAATAGGGCGCGACAGCGTGGCGACTCTGCTGGGGAACTAACTTAGGTTTTTACCTTAGCAAGCTTAGTTTAGAAATATTATTTGGGATGTTTGTTTATTTTCAGTACATTATTCGCTTTTTATGTTTATATCATGCTTTGTTTGAAAGGACGCAAGCCAAATCCAAACTTGCGTTCCTTATTTGTTTTATAAACACTACTTGTTACTGCTTTCTCACTCGCATTTCTCTATCGAGTCTTTGGCCGCACACATTTCACACACTGTGGTACACGCGGGGGGTTTTATGCCCTCTCAAACCTTCTTTTGGATTCCTTAGTTTCAGGGTCGGTGCAATTAGGTTAGTGCGCCGTCTCGCAGTTATTCAGTCCACTCTCAAATCTAGGAAAATACTCTTATTCTAGAAATAGGTCATGTTGCATAGCCTTAGGCAGGACGATCCTTGGGATTGACACTGCATTTAGGAAACCGCCCTTGTGTCAACGGGTTTTTTTTTCATAAAACCCAACGACATATACTTTTGTGTGAGATTGATGTAAATAATCCAAACTAAAACACATGATGGATTTGGGATAAACCAACTTATCATACCCTTTACCTTTCTTTCAGATGAATATCAACCAAAACTTACCAAACATCCAGATGGTTATATCAGCACCTGACAACCTAAAAAAGTGGTGGCGAAACATCCGCGTAGCACATGGGGATGAGGTACAGGAGCATTTGGGGGCTTTGCTGTCACTTATGGGGATCCAAGCTGACAAAATCCTCACCACTTTACTGATGGAATTTTAGGACCCAACCACTGTGACTTTCAAATTTTTGGATTTCGAAATCACTCCTACCTTGGAGGAGATTAGTAATTTTGCTGAACTACCACTAAGGAAAAAAGTGCCGGTACTCCCATCGCCCATAAAGAAGGCAGATTTTCTGAGGCTTTTAGGATTACACATTTTTCCATCACTGAGAAATGTGGAAGGCGGAAAGGTGAAGTTGGATTACCTTTTTGAAAGATACGGTCGTCTCAAGAGCTTTGACGAACACCAAGGTGAATTCGCCTGTACCCGCAGACAGTGGGTATATATGCGACCTAGGGTCTTTGTGTTGGCCTTCTTGGGAACTATGATCTTCCCGATGAGATTTTATTGCATTGACCTCAATATCCTGCCGATAGTGATGAACGTCTTTGCAGAGCCGCAAAGACTTACCTTGGTACACATGATCCTTGCTGAGATGTTTTGGTCGCTATCTGCATGCACACGAGGACACAACTTCTTTGGAGGCTGCAATTTATTATTGCAAATTTGGGTTGTAGAACACTTCTATCGCCGCCACCCACAAATGGACTACTGTATTGACACGCGCAACAGGATTCAGACTCATAAAGAACGCATGAGATATTGGACATATGCGCCCACTGGGGAAAAAGAGTGGCGCACATTTTTGACCAACCTTACCGGAGATTTCATCCAGTGGAGATATCCCTGGATGACAGGATTGGCCTTTATCAGAACTCGATACTTGTATTTCATCGAGTTGATGGGACTAGGAGGCATCCAGCCATATGCGCCCCTTCGTGTTTTAAGACAGTTTGGCTTTGTCCAGGATATACCATTGTGGCCAATCATGGCGTTACATGAGGACAGTTATGGTGCCGTGATCCCAACGGTACGAATGATGAACTTGCAGGCTGAATGGGATTATATGATCACATTGCACATGGGAGGAGACAGATGGTGTACGCCGGAATACTATGCTTGGCGGACGACCGTGAGCCACTTGGCTCAACCAAGTGCAGAAGGATTCAGGGATTTGGCAGATGTCCAGTGGGTCAAATGGGTTAGGGAAGAAGTGCTTCCCCGCATGGAGATCACAACACCGATGTATAACCAGATTGTTCCAGACTCCATCAATTATTTGATAACAAAGATAGAAGAGGATCCGGAAGAAGATCCAGAGGAGGATCCAGAAGAAGATCCAGAGGAGGATCCAGAAGAGGATCCAGAAGAAGATCCGAAGGAAGAAATGGGGGAAGACTTGGAAGAGGATCCGGAAGAAGACCTTGAGGAAGAGGATCCGGAAGAAGACCCTGAGGAAGAGGATCCGGAAGAAGACCCTGAGGAGGCTTCTGAAACCGGCTCCAACTTTTATGATCCTAACGATGGAAGGATGATAGAGACAGACTCAGAGCCCAGGTATCATCATTCCGCTGGATCTCCAGAGTATCATCCAGCACCACAGGATGATAGTGATGACGGTCCTACGTGGCCCTAGGTTATCCTTTACCATTGTACCCCTTTTCATATTCCCTGAAGGTGCCTCGTGGCCCAACCTTTTGTACGCCCTAGTGGCCATCCCATGTCTTTCATTTTCAGGCTCCCATCAGCCTATCTATTGTAAGCTTTCAAAGCCACCTTTTGCTTAATGAAAAGTCGTGTTTTTCTCAAATCCTAATTATGTTCAAAATGGATCATTTATTATCAAATTGTATGCAGCGTAGGCCTACCTCTGGCAAAACGAGGCTCCATATTAGGACGCATTTTTGTGTGAATATCGCCAACTTGGCGTATATATTTGTTATATATTCCAACATTTCCCAAACTAACATAGTTTCCTTTTCTTTTTTCTTGTATTTTCTTTATGATTATTATCAACCCCCGAAGAAAGTTGATTTGTGTCGATTTGCAAACTGGCGGAATCACAATACAACCTTCGATCTAAAAGAAAAATGAGCGAAGAATCTAACAACGCCTCGATGGCACCAGTAGATGGAGCCGAAAGTTCCCGAAAACTGATGGACACTCAAAACGATGAACAAATGGCCAACATGGCACAAGAAATTGAGATCCTGAAAGAAGAACTGCGCCAAGTGCGGGACTTGACTAAGCTGACAGCTGCTACCTTCCCCGTTCAATTCCAATTGCCAAATGCTGAGTTACGTCCGGTCACTCCCGCCAACTTAACAAACACGCCTAAGCAAACACCACCTGTTCCCACTTACGCTCAAGATCTACTTGCTCATCTGCCCGCTGTTAGGGCTGCACCTAATCTTTCCTTGCCTACGCAGAACTTCACTGTTCCGATTCACCCAACAATGCAGCACATACCTGAGGCACATGTCACTTGCGAGATACCTGTGCCACTGGTATATGCTACTGAAGCTCCTACTTTAGCAACATCCATGGCTGTCAAAGTACCATATGAGGTTGATCAGTACATAGGATTGGAGAGGGATGTCCGGCCAAATGAAGAGAGGTCGATAGCAGCTCAACTTGAAAGTTTGAAAAGGGCTTTTAAAAGCATGCAAGTCACCAGGGGAACCGAGAGTCTGGAATATGATGACCTATGCATCCACCCAGACATCGATATGTCGGTCGGGTACAAACCATCAAAATTTGATGTATTTGATGGGAAGGGCGATCCTCACGCACACCTAAGAGCCTATTGCGACAAGCTGGTAGGCGTAGGAAGGAACGAGAAGTTGAGGATGAAACTGTTCATTCGAAGTCTGTCGGGAGAAGCTCTGACTTGGTACACTCGCCAAGACCCTCGCAAATGGCGTGATTGGCAAGAAATGGCCGAAGATTTCATGAGTCGCTTCAGATTTAATATTGAAATCACTCCAGACAAATTCTCACTTGCCAACATACAAAAGAAGACATCTGAATCATTTCAAGAATATTCATGGAGATGGAGGACTGAGGCTGCTCGGATCCAACCCCCACTTGATGAAAATGAACTCTCTAAGTACTTTATCCGAGCTCAGGAAGGCGTCTACTTCGACAAAATGATGTCAATGATGGGCCAAAAGTTCGCTGACTTGGTCAAGATGGGAGACTTTATTGAGGAAGGTATTAAGTCCGGAAAAATTCAGTCTATGATCGCACTGCAAGCCGCAAGTAAGGCCATGCAGTCAGGTTCCATTGGTGGTATCAAGAAGAAGAAGGAAGACATCTCAGCCGCCACACCTTACTACCAGCACGGAGGATCATCCCACCGATACCCTAACAACTCCCAAATTATCGCACATGTTCCAGTATATAGTACCCAGCCACACTATAATCCACCTCGAGCTCCAGCACACCAAAATCCACCAAAGCCGTATGCCCCTGTTCAAGCTCCAGTTCACCAAAATAGACCAGCATATGCACCAAGACCACGTCCTAATATTGAAGCCAGAAATGCCCGCACCTACACTTCTATTGCCGAGCCTTTGGCTCAATTGTTTGAAAGGTTGAGGGTAGCGGGTTTGTTGCAGCCGATTGAGGGAAGAATCCCTGATCCGATACCACGAAGCTTTGATGGAAATAAGCGATGTGCATACCACTCGGGAATCCAAGGACATGACACGAAGGAGTGTTTTGGCTTGAAGAACCAGATCGAGTCTCTTATCAGAAAGGGAGTAATCAAATGCACCGATACTCCTCCGAATGTGAACAACAACCCTCTACCAGATCATGAGAATCGAGGAGTCAACATGATTACCCTGGAGGAAGAGTATGACCTGGAAGGGGCTATCGTGCCTATATGGAAAACAGAAGAAGTTGCCGCCACATCTCCAGCACAACCTTTTATCACAGTTCAGCTGAGAGAGCCTTTGACTATCCAAACCTACCTGCCGAGAGTTGTGGTAACCACTATAGCCACTCGAAAACCTGACTATGACACTAAAGCAGTCCCATGGGACTATCGGACGGAAGCCAAGGGCAAGATGATAGACGCTGTTGTGGCTCACGGAATGACCAGGTCGGGAAGGTGTTATGCCCCAGAGGATCTAAATCGAGGGGTTCCCGGGATAAATCAAAATCCAAAGAAGAATGTTACTGATGCAGAAGCCACAAAATTTTGGAAGAAGATGCAGTCTAAAGATTACTCAATCGAGGAACAACTAATGAAGACACCAGCCCACATTTCCATTATGTCCTTGCTAATGAGTTCTGAAGCCCATAGGAACGCTTTGGTACAAGTCCTGAGTGGAGTTAGCATACCAAAAGAAACTACAAGTGACACATTGGCTGCAACAATTGGAAAAATGGTGGAAGTGAACAAAATCTCTTTCCATGATGATGAATTACTAGCAGAAGGGGTTGGCCACAACAAAGCACTTCATATCGCGGTCAAGTGCTGTGATAAGATCGTGACTAGAGTTTTGATCGACGACGGTTCTGGATGCAACATCTGTCCTTTCACCACATTGAGAGATTTAGGTGTGAATATGGAAGAGATAAGGGAAAGTCGTGTGAAGGTGAGAGCTTTTGATGGCGCGCAGAGAAGCGTCATTGGAGAAATCTATCTCACATTGCAAGTAGGTCCAGCTGAATTCCCCATCTTATTTCAAGTGATGGATGTGTCGTCCAACTACAACTTGTTACTAGGAAGGCCATGGGTCCATATGGCAAGAGCAGTTCCCTCCACGCTCCATCAGTGTGTGAAGTTCGAGTGGGGTCGCACCGAAGTTACCATTCACGGGGAGCTCAGTCACCCCATCTATTCCGTGAATTCTGTTCCAGTCACCGAAGAATTGGATGGAGCCGCTTTCCATGCTCTGGAGATCATGCAAGCTGTAAGAATTGATGAGAAAGTAGAGCCTGTAAAGATGGAGATGTCGAGAGCAGCGAAGATGGTTGCGTCAGAGATGTTGAAATATGGGTATCAACCAAAGACAGGGCTCGGACCTAAAGCTGATGGTATAATTGAACCAATCCAGCTGAAACATCAGAAGGGTACCGCCGGGCTAGGATATAAGCCTACTTCAGGAGGAGTCCACATTACAAAGTTTGGGGCAGTAGTGTTCGTGCCAGGACAAGTCCCAATCCCAGATGAAGCAGTTGATGAAGATGTCATTGAGGGAATAGGAAATCTATTCGTGGCCATGACCGACGATAGACTGGAGAAAGATATCAAGAAGCTGACCATCCGTGATGCCGAGCCTGGAGAAGTCTTGCAGAACTGGACCATCAGCCCATCCCTGTTTCGACAGGAGTCCTGGTAGTGTGGAAATGTAGTTTTATTTCAAAATGTTTTTGCATGATCAATTGAGGCTTGAATCATGCCTAAGCCCTTTTTGCTACTTGCCTCTTCTGAAAAGCTAGATTGCTTTTTAATAAAAAGTCTTTATTTTTCTTAAAATTTATCTTTCGATTGTTTAAAATAACTATTTATTTTTACTCACCTTTCATACTTTTCAGCGCTAATATTAGTAAAAATCATCGTACAACGGTTATGACATGTAACGAATCCATTGAGCAAAGTACGAGTCATGAGCAGGACTATGAAGAATACGATGAAAGCATGAAGAAAATCTACCTCAGGAGATCGAACAACTTGAAAGTCAGAAAAAGCCCAACATGGAGGAAACTGAGGTTGTCAACTTGGGAAATGAAGAAATGGTGAAAGAAGTACGAGTCAGCATACACTTGGAAGACGAAAGAAAGAGAGAATTGATTGAATTGATCAAGCAATATGTTGATGTGTTTGCTTGGTCCTACGATGACATGCCTGGATTAAGCACTGATATCGTCTCACACAAGCTGCCGACTGATCCTTCTTGCCCGCCTGTGAAGCAAAAGACTAGGAAGTTCAAGCCTGATTTGAGTTTAAGAATCAAGGAGGAGGTAACTAAGCAGATCCAGGCAATGTTGTGAGGGTTGCTAATTACCCCACATGGTTAGACAATATCGTGCCAGTGCCAAAAAAGGACGGGAAAATCAAGATATATGTAGACTATCGGGATCTTAATAAAGCTAGCCCGAAGGATAATTTTCCTCTCCCAAACATTCATATACTCATCGACAATTGTGCAAAGCATGAGTTGCAATCGTTTGTCGATTGCTTTGCAGGATATCACCAAGTCCTGATGAATGAAGACGATGCGGAGAAAACAACGTTTATCACTCCATGGGGAGTGTATTGCTATAGAGTGATGCCATTTGGACTCAAAAATGCTGGCGCAACCTATATGAGGGCCATGACTACCCTCTTCTATGATATGATTCACAAGGAGATTGAAGTGTACGTAGATGATGTCGTTATCAAGTCCAAAAGGAGTTCAGACCACCTAGAGGATTTACAGAAGTTCTTTGATAGGTTGCGGAGATACAATTTGAAATTGAATCCAGCAAAGTGCGCATTCGAAGTTCCTGCCGGAAAGCTACTAGGGTTCATTGTCAGCAGGAAAGGCATAGAATTGGATCCATCAAAAATCAAGGCGATTCAAGAGTACCTCCCCCCAAGACCAAGAAGGATGTGATGAGCTTCTTGGGGAGACTTAATTACATCAGTCGTTTCATATCTCAGTCTATAGTAATTTGTGAACCCATATTCAAGTTACTAATGAAGGATGCCGCCACAGATTGGACGGAGGAATGCCAAAGAGCTTTTGATAGAATCAAGGAGTACTTGTCCAACCCGCCAGTATTGGTTCCACCAGAGCCCGGAAAGCCATTACTACTGTATCTATCCGTCATGGATGGAGCATTTGGATGTGTGTTAGGACAACACGATGACACGGGAAAGAAAGAGCAAGCTATTTACTACTTGAGCAAGAAGTTTACACCATACGAGGCAAGATATACCTTGTTAGAACGAACGTGTTGCGCTTTGACTTGGATTGCACAAAAGTTGAGGCATTACCTATCGGCGTACACCACATACTTGATCTCAAGAATGGATCCACTCAAGTACATCTTTCAGAAACCAATGCCTACAGGGAAACTAGCAAAGTGGTAGATTTTGCTGAGTGAGTTCGACATTGTGTACGTGACACAGAAGGCCGTCAAAGGACAAGCTTTGGCCGATCACCTCGCAGAAAATCCGATGGATAAAGATTATGAACCGCTCATGACCTACTTCCCCGATGAAGAAGTATTTTTTACAGGAGAGGATATCTCAGAGTCGTATGATGGATGGAGATTGTTCTTTGATGGGGCATCAAATTTCAAAGGAGTCGGAATTGGAGCAGTCTTGGTTTCAGAAACAGGTCAGCACTACCCAATCTCAGCCAAGATTAGATTCCCTTGCACAAACAACATGGCAGAATATGAAGCATGTATTCTCGGACTTAGGATGGCTGTGGACATGAACATCAAAGAGCTTTTGGTAATAGGTGATTCTGACCTATTAGTTCATCAGGTACAAGGAGAATGGGCCACCAAGAATGTCAAGATCCTTCCTTATCTGGAATGTGTAAAGGAGCTGAGCAAAAGGTTTACGAAGATTGAGTTTAAACATGTCCCCCGGACTCAAAACGAGTTCGCTGATGCTTTGGCTACTCTTTCCTCAATGATACAACACCCGGATAAGAATTACATCGACCCTATTGAAGTAGAGATACATGACCAGCACGCCTACTGTTTTCACGTAAATGAAGAGTTTGATAGAAAGCCATGGTACCATGATATTAGAAGGTTGCTCGAAGCAGGAGAATATCCAGAAAATGCCGGTAGCAAGCAGAAGCGGACTTTAAGGAGAATGGCCAATCATTTCTTCCTTAACGGCGAAATCCTGTATAGGAGAACCCCAGATTTGGGATTACTAAGGTGTGTCGATGCAACAGAAGCGACAAGACTGTTAGAAGAAGTTCACGCAGGGACATGTGGACCCCACATGAATGGATTCACTTTGGCAAAGAAGATTTTGAGAGCTGGATACTTTTGGATGACAATGGAGAGGGATAGCATCCGGTATGTACGAAAATGTTATCAGTGTCAAGTTCATGCCGACTTCATACGAGTTCCGCCAAACGAGCTCAATGTGATAGGGTCCCCATGGCCATTTGCTGCTTGGGGCATGGATGTAATTGGACCCATAGAGCCTCCCGCATCAAATGGACACCGTTTCATCCTGGTAGCTATCGACTATTTCACAAAATGGGTTGAGGCTTCAACGCACAAGGCAGTAACTAAGAAGGTGGTAGCAGATTTCGTCCGAAATAACATAGTTTGTCGGTTTGGAATTCCAGAATCAATCATAACAGACAACGAAGCCAATATTAATAGTGATCTCATGAGAGAGACTTGTGAAAGGTTTAAGATCTCCCACTGGAACTCCACAGCATATCGACCACAAATGAATGGAGGAGTTGAGGCCGCAAACAAGAATATCAAGAGGATCCTGAGAAAAATAATAGATAGTAACAGAGAATGGCATGAGAAGCTACCATATGCTTTGCTCGGCTATCGCACCACGATCAGAACATCCACTGGTGCAACCCCCTACATGTTGGTCTATGGTTCGGAAGCAGTGATACCCGCTGAAGTGGAAATACCGTCTCTAAGAATCATCCAAGAGGTTGGTCTGGAAGACGCGAAATGGGTCCGTAGCAGGATTGAACAGTTGATGCTCATTGATGAGAAGAGACTAGATGCAGTATGTCACAGACAACTCTATCAAAATAGAATGATCAAAGCGTTCAACAAGAAAGTCAAGCCTCGACGATTCACACCAGGGCAATTAGTATTGAAGAAAATATTCCCTCACCAAAATTAAGCTAAGGGGAAATTTGCGCCAAACTGGCAAGGTCCTTACATAGTTCACCGAGTGCTCTCAGGCGGAGTTGTAATCCTCGCAGAAATGGATGGCATCGTGAGCACAAAGCCGATCAATTCAGACGCTATCAAGAAGTACTACATTTGAAGACAGAGGGACTAGTTGTTATTTCCTTGTACTTTTTGTATTTTTCTCTAATGTATCAGAACTACGATTGACCTAACTTACCACGGTAGGATACGTAGGCAACCCTCATCGGATTAGGTCATTTCATATTTTTTTTCATTTTCCATATTGTACTTGAACTACGCCATGACCTGATTCCGTTTGGATACGTAGGCAGCCTGAGTAAGGCTCGGTCAATAAATCTCATGTTTTTCATTATCCCTAATGTAGTTGAACTACGTCATGACTTGATTCCGCTTGGATACGTAGGCAGCCTGAGTCAGGCTCGATCAATGCATTACATATTTTGAATTCTTCCTTCATATCCCGAACTACGTACAGACCTGATTCCCATTTGGGGATACGTAGGCAACCTAAAAGGTTCGGTCATACCCTTAGGATAAACCTCCCCCCCTTTCTTTATGCCTTCAGAGTGATCACAACATCTACGAAGAGATAGAGAAGTGTCACCAGAAGCCGAAGCTACGAGAAGAGTACATTTGGACGTCCTCAACAAATGGGAAAACTCGATTGGATTTCGGAACATGTCATAATCTAAGGAAAGATGAATAATCACTATATGTATGCGCCTAGTATATACAAAATATACTTATTTTTTCTAAAAAATAAATAAATATATATATATATATATATTCAAAATATTTTACTGCCTTTCCACCTACAGAGTCTCCAAAATAGGAAGTTTGCGAGCAACCGAGGAGGTTTTTGAAGGGATCCACCTACCGAGTCTCTGGAATAGGAAATCACGAGCGGCTGAGGAGGTTTTGAAGAAATCTAACGGCAAGGCCAGGGTCCACAAGTCGACACAAATCAACACCCCTCCCAAAACTAAGAATTTTTCTTTGAGCGCAGGAAAAACAGGAATCAAGACAGGATGATGTCAAGTCAAGCTCATGGACATGATTGTAGAAATCCTTCGTCTATTACGACACCATAAGCCGAATATTCTTCCCCTACTCTATTTTAAAATACTTTATCCCGATCCTATCAATTCTTAAAAGGTTTTCATTTATGTCTTTGCAGGTGCGTCCGAGATCCGGATCAAGTATCGAAGATAGAGAGCTCTCATAGGAAAATAGGATAATTTATCTCTTTCCAAATAACTCCGCCAATCGGATATTGCCATCTAATTGCGTCAAATAACTCCGCCAATCGGAGAATGCTGAATGACATCATCAAACTCCACCAATTGCAGTATGTACATAAGCAAACAAAATGACGCTCTGCCAATTGAAGCTTGTACATAAGCAAACAAAACGACGCTCTGCCGGTTGGAGCTTGTACATAAGCAAACAAGACGACGCTCTGACGATTGGAGCCTGTACATAAACAAGCAAGTGACACTCTGCCAAATCAGAGAAATATGTATTAGCAAGCAAAACATACTCCGCCAATCGGAGGCTGCATCATAGAAAACATCATCATAACTCCATCGATCATAAGCATGCATGCTATCAACATCCTCATTTTTGCATTAAAGACCGCTTCACCAAATGGAGATGTCACGGCTGATTCACCAGATGAAGACTTTACTTTCCAAGTATTGCCCCGCCAGTCGAGAGGTTTTTACTTTACAAGATTGCCCCACCAGTCGAGAGGCTTTGCTTTACAAGATTGCCCCGCCAGTCGAGAGGCTTTACTTTACAGTGTTGCCCCGCCAGTCGAGAGGTTTTATTTTACAGTATTGCCCCGCCAGTCGAGAGGCTTTACTTTACAAGATTGCCCCGCCAGTCGAGAGGCTTTACTTTACAGTGTTGCCCCGCCAGTCGAGAGGCTTTACTTTACAGTGTTTCCCCATCAGTCGAGAGGCTTTACTTTACAGTGTTGCCCCGCCAGTCGAAAGGCTTTACTTTACAAGTGTTGCCCCGCCAGTCGAGAGGCTTTACTTTACAAGTGTTGCCCCGCCAGTCGAGAGGCTTTACTTTACAAGTGTTGCCCCGCCAGCCGAAGGCTTTACTTTACAAGTGTTGCCCCGCCAGCCGGAGGCTTTACTTCCCAAGTTATTTCACCTACGTTACATCCACTCTGCAAAATGGAGACGTCAACGATCGTTTGGATATCTACACTCTACTCTTTACATTACAATTTTAATTTTACAGTTTTGAGCCTCAACAGGTACTTTGTAACCCCTTTTTACCTGTCTTGCAGGATGACACACTACAACGTGAAACTACCTCTAAGCAGCGATTGAGGCAATGCTTGATGAGGAATACCAAACTCACAAGCCAGAGTTTCAAGACTAGCACTCCGACTCCAATTCCTACAATCAGTCGTCCATACTTCTAAATTAGAGTACACCTGCTCTCGCAAGCATCGACACCCTTTTCTTTATCTCCTAGAATTCTCACTAGAGGATATTAAAGAGACTACCTCCATCCAACAATTCGATGTGATCTTATGGGGATGCGAGATGCACCTAGTAGAGTCTCGTTTATGGATGTGTTGTGCACCACATTTATAATTGGGAGGTTGTGAAAGTGCACCCATCCTGAAAAGGTTATTGTCATCTAGGAGATAATCTACCGTCAATTCCATAAAACTCTTTTCAAGCTCAACTAAGAGACCAGTGTCAACCATAAATCATACACTGGGGCAAATTTTGAGGACTGCCTCAAAATTTACCATAATCCTCTATTCAGAACTACAACCGGCCTGATTCCCATTTCCTTAGGAATATGTAGGCAGCTCAACTTCGAGCATGGCCGTACCCACTCCATTCGTGCCAAGATCATCTTCCCCTTTACCGTAAAAAATGCCAGTGTCGACATAAAACCAACACTGGGGCAAATTTTGAGGACCTCTCAAAAATTTTGAACTACATTGGCCTGATTCTCGTGAAACCCGAGATATGTAGGCAACTCGGAGACCAGAGTTCGGTCGAATTCATAATCATAATAACCTTTCTCCTTCTAGGAATGTCCTTTCCAAAATTTGTTTTTTTTCGATTGAGACAAAATTGGCTTTACGTCAACGTCTTCGCCCAAAGACTCTTTCATCATCTCTGTTCGAAGAGGGGCAAGTTGTTGACACCCAATTTTGGCCCTCCGTTTTCCATAATTAATTTTTATATGCTTCTTAGTTCCGAGGACTTTTCCAAAATAATTTTCTTATTTTTACATTAGTTTTTAATAAATTTTGGCACCAATAATCATTTTTAAAATGATTTCCTTTACTTTTTATAATAATATATGTTATTTCCTTTACTTTCTATGTATGAAATAATAATAACTAATAATATTGTATCTTATAAAATCACCCCAAAAAATATTTCATAGCTCATTCTTTTCGGCATCTTTAACAAGATATTAGTATAGTAACTTTTATTTCAAACTCTAATGAAATTTTTTCGTATCGCTATAATATTTCCTAAATACAGTTCTATCAATTGAGGATTGCGATTACGCGTATCAAAATTATTATTTGTAAGTCAACTATATACGTATTGAAAATTAATTAGGATGAAAGAAGCATCATTAAATTAATTAAGTGAGAAAACGAATAGGGAAAATCGAATTTTTCTACAAACTAATTCATTTACCAATTTTGGGCCAAAGCCTTATTTCTTTCAGCCAAAAAATTAACTAACCCGGCCCAAAACCTCCTAACCCACTACCCAATTCCTCCTAACCCGGCCCAAACCTCCTAACCCGGCCCAAAACCCCTAAACTAAACAGACCTCTAATCCTCACACTCTCCACTCTCTCGTCCAAACCGACAGCCCCCCCCCCCACAAACCCCTTTCTCGTCGCCCTCACCTCCAAGACCCGCCGGATTTTGCTTCGTACCGGCGGGCAAACGGCGACGGCGCCTCTCCCGTCACCTCACGTTGTCTTTTCCCCTTTTTCGGAGATTTTTTACAGCTTCGAAAAAGACCACCCGCCGCTAGACCACCGGATAATGGCAAAATCCGGTGGGCTTCACCCTTCTCTCCTCTACTTTTCTATCAATGTAACCATCCCCTCATCTTTATACCCCCCTCACCTTTTGACATCACAAAATCAAAGCTATAAAGCTTCCCCCGCCGCCGGCTGCAGACCTCGGAAAGGAGGAGAAAATCGAAGACCCGTCAGATTCAAAGTATTATCTGATGGGTACGAGCTTAATCCGACTGGTCCGAGTTCGACACCCCCAACCCGTCACTTTCTCTTTCAAATCAGTCTGAAAAGGTAGACATATCTCCTTCCTTTCTCTGATTTCATCATTTCCCTTGCAATTTGGCTTTCCAAGAATTTAAACTTTGAATTCTTGGAAAGAACCGTTTGAGCCCTCAAATTCGGCTATAAAAGGAACCCTTGGGTTTCCATTAAAAATCAGATCATAAATTATCACCAACAGCTCACACCAATTGTTCTCTGATTGTTCACTATCAATTTGCTTATACTCACTACTCGTTTTGCTCCCTTTGTTTCGCTTGCTCTATTCGTATAACCGGAGTCGGAGTCGGAGTCGCTAGCTTGAAACTCGACACTTGACGGTCTCAATCGCTGCCCAACATAAGGTAAATCCTATCCCGTCTTAGTTACGTTGCGCTTAGATTTTGTTAGTCGTTTATTATGTGGTTACTCGGGATGTTAGTTGGCTGATTTCAGGCATCAAAATGTGAAACGAAAAAATCAGTTTCTGGTCGTTTGGTTTAGCTTATGTGTTCGTGAAGTGTTTACGACTCAAGACTTGGCTTAAATGTTTTAAATGGTGTTGGCTGTTTAGTCCAAATTATCGTGATAAAATTTGAAGTAGAGTAGTTGCTGGGTTGTTCGGTTGTATTTATAGTTGATGGTGTATTGGAAGAGTATTCATAACCTTGAATTAGCTCGAAATGAACTTCAAGAGGCTTCGAGTTTTCCGAATATATACAGTTGAATGTTTAAGGACATTGTTGTGATCATGTGATGACTATAATAATTGTTTAGTTCGTCTTTTATAAATTTTTGTTCCTGCAAGGTGTTGGCGGCCTTCGTTTTAGATTAAAAGGGACTTAAAGAATGTTTGGTAGTTTTAGTATAGAGTCTTTGCAATCTGTCGCATTGAATATGTGAATATAGAATGAGTTGTTGGACATGTGTTGGATTGGTTGTGCACTTAAAAAGAACTTTCAGCTTCTAATCTAGTACTAAAAGTTTTTTTTTTTTCAGTTCTAGGCTTTGAAGAATGACCAAATGTTTTCCCTTACGACCATTATATTTTTTTTTAGAAAGGCATGATTCTGTTTAGGAAATACCATTTTCCTAATTGCTGAAATGTTATGTGTACTGGTCACTTAATAATGCTCTAATTAATACGTGTAAAAGAATTTCGAACCAGGAAAATGAACATATTTGTTCTACTAAAAAGTTGGTTTCATTTAGGAACAAGTTTCTCTTTTTTTCTATTTTCTAAGTATTCCCACATAGAAGTTATTAATATGACAAAGGGTCACTAACGTGTGTATAGGAAAGTTGTTATAGTTTCTAGTATTTGGATTTATTTGTATTTAAAGTTATGTGTCCATGAAAGTGTTTGCAGTTTACGATTTGTCTTGAATAACTTTTTATAAAGTTTGAAGTTTTAAGCATGGTTAGCTATCCATTATATGAGCATTGAAATGTTGATTGGGATGTTCGCACATCACCGTAGCTGCTTTAACTAATTTTTTTTTTACGCCTATACATATGTTCACAAGGCATTAGTCGCCTTAGTTTAGCATAAAGAAAGCATCTAAAAGCCTAAAACTCTAAGTATGTTCGGCTGTTTTCTTTTATTATTATTTTTTCTTCGTGGACTGAGTCTTATTTTAGGGATATATGAATCACTTCATTCCGTCTGTTTTGTCACTCTGTACACCTGTAGTGGATTCTAAATATGTGATAATTATGAGTTTGAATCATTAATGAAGTGTTATCAAAGTGTGGAAGAGCTAGTTTTAAGAGTAAAGTTCAGTTTCCTCACTATTACAGGATCATGAGTGTTTTCGTGTTGAAAGGCTCGGATGAACCTGTTGACCTGCTCGTAATTTAGACTAGTCACAAAATTCAGCAGCTATTCTTTGTGCTTGTTGTATAAATGTTCACATGTAATGCGAGACATCCATGAGTAATATCTGATGAACAAGAAATTAGCAAAAGTGGACAGCCCCTGTTGTGGACATATCTAAAGTATATTTGAATCCCGTTCTTGCTTGTGGCAGCCTCTTTACCTAGCAATATGCTACGTTCGAGTGCTATGAGTGTTGGGTGATCTTAAAGACTATTAAATACATGAGTTTTCCTTTTCACTACTCCATGTTTAAATTCTCAAAATGTTGGCTGCGTTTCGGCACTATGGATCACTTTTCCCTTTTATAGTTTCGTAAAAAATGATTGAAGAATCCTTGTTTGTCTCAAGAGGCAGTTGATTAGTTTTAATTGTGAGCCCAAGAGGTCAAGTTTGGTTAACAAGTTCAACACTGATCCATGTACTATTTTGAGTTATTTAAAAATAGAAAAGTAGTTATCATTACCATGTTAAATATGTTGTATATATCAACCTCTCTGTTTTAGATTCCCATTAAGCACGACAAGTGCATCTTTAAAGTGTTTACTTGAATCAATGTCATTAAATGAATGTTTTGGCCTTCTAAAGGTTTGCCCTTTTTTTAGAGGATTGTATTTGTTAAGAGCCAAGTTGAAATTTGTTAAAAGTATGCTTCTTGACTTCTCTCTTTTTTTTAGAAATGGAATCTGATTGGAAGCTTTATCACATTGTTCACTTGAGAATGGTTTAAGCTATTTTATTTTATTTTTAGTCCGTATGTGTGAAACAAAAATCAGCATTATGAACGAATGAGGTCTTAAGTTGTACCTAAGGTTTTAGGATGCTCTTGTTGATTATATATTCATTCCTCTTAAAAAGAATGGAAAGCAACCAGCCCTTTTTATAATCCTTAACGGTGCTTTATTATCCTTTCTAAAATAGTTGTGGATTGGTTAAGTCTGTCTTTTCTTAGCATAACCAAAAACTTGTTTGAGATATTAAGGCTTAGTTTAACTTATAGCTGCTCCGTTTTTCGTCATTTATGTGTATAAAATAGCATAGAAGTGTAGTATTTTTAGTACCTTAACAGACCCTACAAATATGAATTATTATTTTCTCTTTTCAAATTTTTGAATAAGGATCAACATGAAGGCTCTTTATAGCAGGCTCTCGTCCCTATGTTAAAGTAAAAATGTAGCTATACACTTGCTTAGTAATTCATTATGTATAAAAGTCTCAACTCGTTAAGCATATCTCATTATTTGTGTGCTATTCATTATATTCAGTTATCATGTTAGTGCAAATCATTTAATTAGTTACTAATCTCCTTTACTCTTTTCTTTGTTTTCATGGAACAACCGGAGAGCTGGAGTTCTCATTTAAAACTCACTTTCGGCCCAATATATTTGGGTCGAGCAGCTATTAGGAGCTATCGCGGTGCTCAGAGTCGTTCTTTAGAAATTTAGTTCCTCCAAAGGAACTTGGCGTATCTAGCCCTTTTACTTTTTTTTTTTATTATTGCTTTCCTTTATGCTTACTTGAAATGTTTTAACTAACCTTGTATATTTGGATATGTGTTTTTCTTTGTGATTTTGATTAACGTTTATTCTTCGGCTTATAGTTTCGTGGATTACTTTATTTAGTTTAAAATTTTGAAAGTGAGTTTCCTTCACTCTTTTAGTTTAGGCAAATGTTTCGGGTTTTCCTTTTTTAAATACTTTAAAAATTAGTGGTTAAACACTTTCAAAATAGTAATAATAAATAGTAAATATAGCAGATTTTTCTTAAGGATTAATTAATGTAGGCTTGTTTCAAGGAAAATTTGTTTAAATAACTCGCGGTAGATTTTCAAAAAAAAAATACTAATTAGCGATTCAATTTATTTCAAACGAATATTTAGTCATTCTTAGGCCGTAAACGACAGAATTCTTTATCTAATCTAGGCAAGCCATTTTCATATTCATTTATAATTCATGTATTATCTTATTCTAACTCCAATATTTTACAAATATTTTGGTTATACTCTATATATATATTTATTTATTTTTGAGATTTTCAGATTTTTTTAAAGGCCTCAAAACGCAAGGTATATATGTCATATGCTATCTACTACAAGGTATATATTTATATTTTTACTTACCCATCCTCCTACTTAAATCATACATATATTATTTCATTGCAATTATATTTACGTACATAATATTTTCTTTCATATCCAACGTATGTTTATTTTTCACTTTACAAATAAAAGTTCTTCTTTATATGAAACAAATAATTTTCATTCTCTACTCAAATCTTCAAATTATTCTCTTACACGAAATATATTTACAAAATAAATATGATTTCTTTTATATTTTTTCTCTATTACCGGTATACTTATTTCCTACATGTTTTTACTTATCCAAATCTTTTAAATAATAAACTTTTTCACATGATTTCCTATATTTTAAATATACATACGTCATCTTTATTTTCTTTTAATAAACATGTCATAAACTTTTCCCAAAACTCTAAAACCACATATATTTTTTACTTTACAAAGAGCATATTTGTATAAATAATATCTTCATTTTTTTTACGTAGCTTTTTAAGTATATATTCTTAGAAATCATAAAGTTCTACATATTTTAATTATAGTTATGTTAAAAGTATTGCCATTAAACTTTCATATATTTTGACATGTACGTAGATATGTTTCATTTTTTTACCATAAGCATATTTTATATTTTTGCCTATTGTAGTAGCATGTGTCATATACTTTGAGTTTTCTTTAAATTAATAAAACATGTTTTTATAACCTTTTTTTAGCAAATAACGAACAAATAATTTTTCCCAAATTTTTTCTCTAAATTGAGTTTAAGGACTATCTTCGGATAGGCTCTGAGGGGTGTCTAACACCTTCCCCTCGAGTAACCAAAACTCTTACTCAGAATCTCGAACATTTTCGAAAGACCAAAACAGAGTTTTTACAAAAAATGGTTTCCTAAGTTTCCTAAAATTTAGGTGGCGACTCTAAAAAATAAAATTTTCAAAATCAGAGAGTCACGACGACCATACGTTGTGCACTGTTTCGACCGGTCCGAAATAGGGCGCGACATTAGGGATCCTAAGTTATTTTTTAAAAATGGGTTATATTTTATTATTTGAATATTTCGTTTAATGGAGGATACAAGTGACAACTTTGTTGACGCCGGGATCAAATATAATCACAAAATATGATGAAGAATAAAGTTAACCAATATTAAAAAATAAAGGGATAAATTTAGCCCTTTTCCCTAAAATTTATGTATATAATTTATAGATTTGACTAGATTATTTTTTTAATATTTTTAATTAATCAAAATCAAATAAAATATTCTCGGTTTCTAAAATTTAAAACCAAATCAAATATTCTATTTATTTAGTCGATTTAATCTGATTTGCGATTTAATTTGAGTTTTCACCAAACCATGAATACATGTTAACATAAGTATACCATTTTTTTAAATTATCCATATGCTAATACATACTACAAATTGTACATCATTCTTCATGACATGTACTAAAAGTGCTGAATGGAAATATCAAATTATCTACTAAAAGTGCTTACCACTTTGTTCACTCTTATCCAGCCCTATCAGAGATCTCCCTAGTAAAAGCTTCAGCTGAGTTTGGAGGTTCCAAACTTCAAATTAGATCAAGTTTTTTTTCTGGCTTATCCAACATAATAGACTTTTTGGTAACATTATCCTAAAAAAATATGGGAACTGATATCAACTCTGCATATAGCTTATGCTCTCATATTGAAAAAGACATAAATCACATCTTTAGTGATTGTAGTGCTACCAATAATTTATGGGGCACCCTCATATCTAAATGCACCAATAGTTTTCAGTTAAACCTCAACTCCTTTGCTATCTCAAATTGGGATACGACCTAGAGCTTGCTTAAGGATGAGAACTTTGACAGTCTCATGTCCTGTGGATCTTGTTGCCCTTTTGTGTCTTAACACATTTGAAAAAATAGGAATGAAAGTCTCTTTAATCATCAAAAGGCTATATCCTCTTTTAACAAAGTTTAAAGCTGCGAATTTTTTTCACTTTATAAATAACACCAAACCAGATCTCATACTATAACTATCAGTGTGAAATGGAACCCTCCTTATAAGGGTCATTATAAGCTAACACTGATGACTTCAGCCTTGACAATCATGTACTAGAAGGGATAGTGGGGTGTTATTAGCAATAGCAAAAGAGACTTAAGCCCTAAGCTACTCAAAAGCCTTTCCTTTGGCTATAACAATCAAATGAAGCTAATGACACCGCTGAAAAATCTAAAAACTGTGAAGGATAATAACTTTGTGCCAATTGAGATTAATATTGACTCTAAAGAGGTTATTCTGATGCTTGAATAATGTAACTTTCACTATAATACAATTATTCATGAATGTGGGTGGCTGATGGACATGTTAGTAACCTGAAAGTGAAGTACGCCTACAAGGAGCAGAACAGAGTCGCAAACAACCTTACTAAGGAAGATGCGAAAGGAAAATCTTTTGAAAAAACTAGTAGTTTTTTTGTAGTTCCTCCACTATATGTCACAAATGTTGTGTAGACAGACATTCTAGAAACTAGTTTTCAAAGGCAAATCAAAATTTGTACTAACACTATAAATGAACATAACTTTGACTCTTATTTTTTGAACCAAGCTGAGCAACCAGTCTTGAATAGTATATTTAGATTATATATATAATGCTTTTATTACCAAAAAAAAGAAAATTATCCATAGGCTAATACATACTACATGTTTGTTTGGCACGAGGGATAACTAATTTCGAGATTAAATTTAAGATGAGTTTATTTCATGTTTGATTGGGATAAAATTACGGGATAACTTGTCTCGAAATTGTAGTGTTAATTTTATCTCCATTAAAAATGAATTACAATTTTGGAATAACTTGTTCCCAATCAAACGAGCCCTACAAGTTGTACATCATTCTTGATGACATGTACCTACAATCAATGAAAGCCAAAGTGTGACATGGTTTAAGATTCAACAAGGGGTCTTTAGATTCCACCATAACCAGACACGTACATTTAACGATACAACGCCAACAACCCACATACAGCCGCCTCCTATACCCCCCCCCCCCAAACCATTAATACTCCCCTACTACACCAAGAAAACCCCCTTTGATTAATTTAGCATTTAAACGCCTTCCAAGATACTACTCTCTCTTCTTGGAAAATCCGAAAACAAAAACATAGTAGAAGAAAAACCCAAGAAAACCCCATATTATCATATAACCAAAGCCTTGTTTTTTCATCAGGCTTTGGGTTCAGACATGGCCTCTTGGTGGAAGTTCTTGTTCATATCCTTTGTTTTTCTTGCTCTGGTTGTTCCTAAAGTCAAAGCTGATTCTGGATCTTCGTTGGATGATGAAGTTGAAGCGGTTAGATCGGATGTTCCCAGTTTTCAAGAATTGGAACATCTTAAGTCCAAGATCCAATCTCTAGGTTAGTTGTGACTTGTGAATTGTTCCCTTTTTTTTAATTGGTACTGTGAGTTTGCATGTTTTGATTCTTTGGGAGGTGTAGTTTTTTTGAATTTCAGTACTGAGAAGTGTAGATGTTTACCCAAAGGAATTGTTTGGAGGTTAATTTGATGGGTGGACTTTACTTAAAGGTGTTTTTTTTTAAAAATCTGTTGTTAATGAGCTGGAATTATGAAGAAAGAAGGAATTTTTAGGAAGACTATAGCACATTATTACAGGATTTTTCGTTGTATTGTGTATAATGTTTTATTTGAGGAAGAGGAGGATTACTTATGACTGTTGGTGCTTTATGTGCAAGAGTGAAGGTGAGCATGTAGATTATCTACTATTGCATTGTAAAGTGGCTAATAGGTTATGGAGGGTGGCCCTTAACTTGTTTGGGATGCAATGGGTGATGCTAGGCACAGTGAAGGAGGCTTTGCAAAGTTGGACTCATATGAGAGGGAAGAAAGGCTCAAGGGCATGGAGAGGGCCCCCCTTAGAAATCGTTCGGGTTATTTGGAAAGAGAGAAATAGGAGGCTTTTGAAGGAGTGGAGCAAACTTTTTTGAAATTGCAAAATAGTTTTTTGTCTCTAGTTTCCTCTTGGTGTACTTTCGAGGTCCCTATGTGTATAGAGGATTGGACCTCTTCTGTTGAGCTGGAGCACCATATTTTGGTGTAGGTTCTCCTTTTTGGTATATGGCTTGTATGTGAGGTTCCCTCAATTGTTAATAAAATATTTACTGTATAAAAAAAAAGAAGGTTCAAACGGAGAGTAGAAATGAACAACGTTTTCCCTTTTTCATTGTATTGTGTATAATGTTCACAATGAATTACTTTTACCAATAAAAAGAACTTGTGAAATGAACTTCAATATTTCAAGCTGAAGTCCAAATTCTTTTGAGAACTTGTAAAACAAACTTCAAATTTCAAATAAAGGAACATTATTCTCAAGTGAAGTTGCTAAAGAAACATGCACCTTAGATTTTGCAATAGGAAGCTGCAGAATCCAATTTGGTAGTTTTCTCTTAACTCCAAGATTTATGTTTCATTCAGTCTCAGTAGAAGTGCGTCAATCCAAAGATGAACATAGTGATTTGATAACTTGGAACATTTGAAGCACAACAAAACGCACTATGTGTGTTCTCGGGTCTATGAAAAAGGTGTCTTGCTGTTGTGCTATTGAAAAAATATTCCACATAACAGATAGGGAGATACAGTTTCGGGAACTCCACAATTTTAGAAATGATCTGCAATTACACTTCTCTTTTGGAAACTGTACAGTCAGAGATTATATGCAAAGCAGCATAGCTAATTTGGAATAGAGAGTCGCAACCAAGAATAAATTTATCCTTATAAAAATTTGATACAAGGTTATAAATTTGGGAGGTGCCTATTCTGCAGTTGTCATACTTTGTACGTTGCTATTTTCATTGGCGTCGAGTAATGAGGTTTTTAAATTTCATATAGTTTTCCTTGTGTTGTGAGGTAATTCTGCAACAGTGAGTTTTGGATTAGTGCTTGGGATGCAGGGTGTTCCCTTTTGTTTTGTTAAAAATTTTGGCTACCAAATATTAATTATTAGCCATCTCTCTTTGCTTCTAATGGGTTCTGTTTTTTAAGAATCAAACATTGAGGAGACTGCGCGAGCACTGAAAGGGAAGGATGAGGTGATTGCTGACAAAGAAAACATAATAAAGGAAAAGTCAGAGAGGGTTAAGTCATTGTCAACTGAGTTGGACTCTCTTCAGGTGAGTCTCTCAAATTAGCAAGTTGGCTTTGTATGCTATTTTAGTTTCATGAAAATGCCTTAATAGTGTTGATGTAAGTCGTAGCCTCTTAAGTCGTATTGTTTTGTATAGAAAAAGGGAACACTAAATTCTGAGGAGCAAGTTGGAAAGGCTCGTGCACAAGCTGATCAGCTTGAAAAGCAGGTTGAGAGATTAAAAGAGGAAGTTGAAATGAAGAATAAGGAGAAAAGAGACTTCGTAGCGCATAAAGGTGAAACTGAGAAAAGAGTATCCGAGTTAAATTTGAAGGTTAACAAGGTGAGCATTTGATCTGCTTTACTTATCTTTTTATAAAATAATAAGTAGCTCATTTGCTTTCTTTTCTCTTTTCTTTGTAATTGTGTTATCTATGTCTTATTTAATTGCTACAGTTGTTATTCTAGCATATGGAATTTCACTATAAAAGATTCAGCAACAAAGCATAAATGAAAATTCATGTATTGCATTTTTAGATAGGATGTCTTTTACGCGTTAAAACATTGGAGGAGGAAAAAAAGGGAACTCTTCTCGATCACTTTCTTTTGCTTGTCCTTGTAATTAATTGAGTCTGGAGCCAAGTAACTTACAGGAGTATTAAGAAGGCAGTTGGATATATGTTGTCCCTGCTGGATTTTCCTAACCAATTTACTCCCATTGCGGATCTCATAAGAAATATGAACAAATGATTTCAAAAAAGTTAGCTGAAATATAGAAAGGTGGAAGTGGCTGCAGAGCTCTGACTTCCATGAAAATATTCTTGAAATTTGATAGAATCTGAATCTTTAAGCAAGGACTGTGGACGGCTTGTAAAAATATAGGTAATGAAGGAGTCAACATTATGACAATGTAGAAAGGAAGCCTAACGGTAGCATAGGAGTGGACTGCGTGCCTCAGCAAACACCTTAATGTAGTCCATTTTAGAGCACAAACAAGATGCTGCAGTTGCATTGTTCTAATTAATTTAGTCCAAAAGTTTTTTAGAGTATCGATTTTTTATTTTTCTTAAAAGCAAGTCTATCAAGTAGAATGTTGGCCGCCTCATGAGACTGTGAATTACGGTGGAGGTAGGAAGTGTTATAATGTTGACAAAAAGAATCTGAGAGAGCAATCAAATCAGCCAGATGGTCCTACAAATGGAGAGAAGAACGTTGGGGAAAGAAGAAGCAAATGGTGTTATAGATTATAGAAAACCCATTGAATGACCAGAATTTTGAAAGAAAAAACTTTGTTTGACCTTGAAATGGCAGCCTCAGTTGTTTGCAGTTACAGTTCTTTTCTTTTAGTCTCAAGTGCGTGGCTACGCATATGTAAAGTTTATGGGAACCAAACCTTGTCCTCTCGTATCTCGAGATGATGTCACATGAGAATTCTATACCGGAGTAAGCGTGATGACTGTTTTCTTGAAGATACTGTGAAGCTTATATGAACAATGAAGTATTTTTGGAATTTAAGCTTCTTGTAGTTAAACAGTTGATTTCATTTTGCTACTAAACAGACTTAAAATTCCCAGGAGTTCTTGTGGATGTGTAGAAAGATCTTTTAGCTCTTACTGCTGCTGATCCTATTTAGTTTTGGTAGCTACATGTAATATTTCAGCCAACTTTATGAAATTGTTTTGTTTATATTTGGTTTATGCAGCTCCAAAAGACCATTGACGAACAGAAGGAGAAACTGAAAAAGACTGAACGAGCTCTTAAACTTGCTGAGGTGCTCTTGATATTAGAGAACAGCTCAAAAGTTCTGAAGCTTTTGTGAATAACAATTACTAAAGTCTCCCAATTTTGCTTTTCAGGAGGAAATGATTAGAGCAAGGTTTGAAGCCACATCGAAGATGAAGGAGCTCATGGAGGTAGATGTTCTAGCTCCCTATATCTTATCATGTGAATTCAGGATTATGATTACTTTTGAAGATAGGAGATTCCATCTCAACTTTGCAGCTAGCTGAGTAATGTTATGATTCATATTAGTGTTTCTATCTACCATGGTATCCTGGTGCCACGGGGCTTTCATCATATTGTGCATATTGTGTTAAGAGTTTGATATGTCGATTTTATGGGTTAGCTAGTTGTATCAGTTCTCATATGTTTGAACTGGGGATATCAATAATTTTATGGATAGATGGATGGTGGGTAGTTTTGGTAGTATGGGGTAGTGTGGTGGTGGTGATGCTGGTCTTTAGCCTGCGGTTTTGATGCTGGAGTAATTTTATTATTGACGGCTAAAAGGGAAAAGAGATGTGATGATAGATTTGGTCTAAACCATATCATAGAGGATGATGGTTGTCATCTAGGTGGGTGATATTGGCTTAAATGAAGAATAATGGAAGGATGATAATAATCACAATAACATAAGGCGAATAGCTTGTGGAGGAAGATATTCATGAGGGAAATAGTGGGTTGATTTGGTGTTTGCAGGAATGTGGCTGCTGCAAATGTGTGGGTGGTGTGTTGTTTGGTGGTTGGATATTTGCTACTTGTACATGAATTTCAGGGGAGAAAAAATGTAGTCGGTATCCTGCATATATTTATGGAGGGCATCTCTAAAGTTCTACAATTTGTCTTCCCTTTATTTTAGGTGGGATAATCATATACAGTCTTCTTTTATTTAATTAAATCATTGATAGCTGGTAGAAATGTTTTTGGATTCTGTTGATTTATGGTTAGCATGCAAAAAACTTGAAGTTTTTTATAATTTGGAATTTTGCAAATTTTTCCAAATTTTGTGGGTTATCATGAGCTTGTCTAGAATTGTATTATAGTGTCATAAAGATCCTATACGAAGTAAAAAGTTGGATTGGTTTTCTCATATTGCCAATATGAGGAGGAAAGGTTTTTTTTGTAGTTTCCCTTCTGTTTTCCCTCTTGCTTGGTTTATGGAGTTATGATGTGTGGAAGTTGTCTCTGGTTTGTGGTGATGTCTGGAGATTTAGTTGTGAACGTTTTTGGATGAGAATCTGATTCATGTGGAACCAGGTTATGCTTCCTGCACCATGCATAGCCTAGCAATAAGTGGAAAATGGATAAAAGTTGCATTCTGCATCAATCATTTACCGTGTTGGCCTCTTTAAGTCCAGCAATTCGCTGGCTTAGTTTCAAAAATAAGAAAGAGTTGGAAAACCAAGAAATTTGAAGATGTGCTCTCTTTCGATGCTGTGTTTTGTAGATGATGAACCATTATATAAATGTTAACTTGACTCTTTCCTTTTGCTAAAAATCCAGGTGCATGGGGCATGGCTTCCACGTTGGCTTGAAGTTCATTTGACTCACTACCAGGTATTTTGTGCAAAAATCATAACTAACCTTCTTGTAAATGGATTGCTGACTGTGCTGTGAATTTCAGTCTCTTTTGGAGAAGCATTGGCAGGAGCACGGAAAACCTGCTATGGATATAATGATACAGAAGGTACACATCTTGTTGCTAGTGGATCCTATTAAACTATTGATTATTGAATGAATGCTTGTTTGAGTTACTATTCTATCCTGTTTACCCTTTTCACTTGCTTCTTAGGCAGTTGAGAAGAAGGCCCAAGCTGAGGTATGGGCTGCGCCACATGTAGAAACAGTCAAAACAGTAAGTCAGTTTTGCATCATTTAACGCTTGAATCTTTTATTACCATATTAAATTTAATTAACTTAACGGATGAATTCGTAGAAGTTATGGAAGTCAGAGATGGGATGATGTCAAATACTTTGGAATGTCCCAAAATGGGAAAGAGTGTCATATAAATTGAAAAAAGATAAAGTAGTTACTTCATTTTGGGTATACCACTTCTTCCTTCTCTGTTTCTCATCATTTTGTGTTATGCATTTAATATAAAGAGAAGTCACTACATTATGTGGGTATATATGATTAATTGACTGGTCGATGCCTAAACCGCTTTTCAAGGTTCAACAAATATGAATGAAGATGGAACTAAATTTATCAGGGAGTTCCCGTTGTTGCAGAATTAATAAAGAAGTGACAGAATCGTATGTGCTGAGATAGTGTACCATCAAAAAACTTTAATGGGCATACATATAACGAGTATGTTATTACCTTAATCATCTCTTTATGGAAATAAGTACTTGAACAATAAAACTAAACTAATTTGAGATTTCGCGTTAACAAAGCAATAATGGTACCTTGCTAGGTAAAATGGTAGAGTATCTTTGTTTCTTCCCAAGAGGTGAGTTCCCTTATCTGCTAAATGACATATAGTCACCTGACATCTGGAGGAGGAAAATGAAGATTAAGTAGGACAAGCTAAAGAGTTTGTGGAAAGATGACTTCCAGAATTGGAAAGACTCTTTATTAGTTTTTCAGATGTAGATACAATTATCTACTTCAAACTTCATTTTACTCCTTAAGCTAGTTTTTGTGTTGTATTTGAGATCAAGATATGGGATCTTACTAATTTTCTCGTGTTTGCTGATCTATTCTTTGAAGAAATGGATTCCAGCTGTGAAGGAACAGTGGGTGGTAACGACCACTAACCTCAAGCCACACCTGGAACTGGTGAAGACCAAAGGATTTGAGATTTATGAGACATGTAAAGGCACCGTAACTCCACATATTGTCAAGGTTCAGGAACTAGCAGAACCTCACGTTCAGGTAACATCCCTCATCTGTAAATGAATAATAATTTCTGATATATCAAGAATAAGTACAATAAAAAATATAATTTCCTGTTGTACATGCGTCAAATATGTAACTTCTACCTATTTTTACAGTTTTATTTATATGTGATGTGATGAAGGCATACTTTTCTTACAGGAACTTAAGAAAATTAGCAAGCCATACATTGATCAGGTTGCCACTGCTACAAAACCGCATGTTGAAAAAGTCCGTATTGCTGTAAAGCCGTATACAGATGTGGCAGTTCATCATTATGGAAAGTTCCTAGAGTCTGCCACAGTTTACCATCATCAGGTGTGTGAAAATAAATTGATATGATAGTCCCTGAAATATTCAGATCTCACAGAGGTGTACTTGTGATTGAGATATGCAAGTCGTAGTCTCTTTCTAAACTTCTCCAGTATTTAGGTTTCGGTAATCCCGTAGACCCCCCCAAAAAAAAACTAAAAAGAAACTGTGGAATCTTTAAGTTACATTTCCTGCCCGTCTTCTTGCTGCCTCTGTATTCTTATGCGGGCGAGGCTCATCTTTTTAGAATGATTTTGCTTAAGCTACTAAATTATCCAAATTAACTTGGCGAAATATCTTGCGAATCAGTTGATGGAGAGTGCTTGAGCTTCCAGTGTGTGTTAACAATTTCCAATTTCCGTATGCTTTTGTGGTTTAGCTCTGCCACTAGGGAGTATCTGTTTGAGCTCTGTATTAAAAGATAGATCCTTCCCTCAGTATTGTCGAATGAAAGGGACAAACAAATCTTTATGCAATTAGGGGCAAGGATAAGGGTTTTTGTGAGGGAAAATTAGTCTTTATTGTTTATCATGTCTTAATTCATTGAGTGGAGGAAGTGATGGTCATTTTTCTTCTGCTGGTTGTGTTGGATTCGTCTTCTCGTTTCCTTCTTAAGATGATAAAGAAGAAGAAAATGTGATATACTAGGCTTAGAAGAGTAGCTTTTGAACTGTTGTCGGAAGAGGTGACGAGGTTATATTACGTTAGAAGAGTTAACAAGGATATATTTCTCTTTTCAGAGTCTTAACGATTTGAATGATCTGGTGGAACAATCGATGAAATAGCAAATGCCTTTGCTACTATGCATATGTTGCTTATAGTATTTTAATTGTCTTGGTCCATTAATTCTAAATCAATGTTTCATGCCATCTGAAGCTGCAAGGTACAGTTGATGAAACACTGAAGAAACATGAGCTTACAAGACCTCTTGCAACAAAGGAGTTTGTCTGGTTTGCTGTATGTATCTGATTGTCATATTCTATGGTCTTGCCATCCTGTCCTCCCTTTTTATTCAATTTGATGATCTCATACTTAGAATTTTTTGCTAATCTTATGTGGTGTAGGCTTCAGCAGTGTTGGCTTTGCCCGTTATAATTCTGTTCAAACTTTTGTCTGGCATTTTCTGGTTAGCACAGTTTGCTCTGCTCCCTTATTTGCGTTTCACAGTGATCTACCTTCTATATAGAAATGTCTGCAGATCTACTTAATTCTATGGGGCTCAGAATTGTCTGTATTTTATTATTTGTGACAGTAAAAATGCAAAGAAACCTACTCGACATGGTAATTCACACCATTCACGTCGTAAGTCCAAGAGGGCGCACACAGACAAGTAGGGCAAGGTAGTACAAAGCTTTCATCAGAAATCAAGCGCTTTACAGTTTGCAGGTATCACGTTTAGCTATTTGCCTTCTTTGTTTACCATTTATGGATGCATTGATATCTTGAGCTGAATTTATGTATGCCTATTTTCCCTATGACTAGGTGGATCAGATTCAGTTTTAGCTTTTCAGATTAAAGGTTAATGGTAGTAATAGCATATTTTTAAATTAAATTGCATCTCTAGGAACAAGTTCCTTCGCATATACACATGTAGTTGTTGTTGTTCTTTGCTGCTATAAGGTGACTTTTGCAAAAGCAAATACTCCATCTCAGTGCATTATTCATGGGTAGAACACAGGTAATTCTTGATGGCTTGTAACAAAAATCAATGAGACCTGTGAGAGTTGTCTATTTGGAAAATATGAGGTATGACAAACTCTTGGCCAAAATCCCGAAGTAGCACTTTCCCCACATGCTTATCCTTGTACCGAATTTACGCCTCAGGTCTACTCCAAATGATTGGTATAGACTTGAGTTCCTATGCTTTTGGGAATAAAGCAGTAAAACTAGGCCTTTGTATTTTCCAGTCAACCTAAGTGTGAGGTTAAGTTTTGTGCTGGATGTGGTGAAAAAGGTGTATTCCTAAGGATTTCAAGTAGTCGGTGACTGGCTAGCTTTAGCTATAAGAGAACTAGATAGCTTGACCAAATGCTTACAGTGGGTAAAGAATGAATTCATAGTTTCAAAGAAAATAGTACGGGGAGTTCGAAGTATATGTTTATATCGAGTGGGCTATCCATCATCTTCGACGATCAGATTTTGCAGTTTTTTCACAATTAGAGTATTCACTGCTATGTGTATGACGTTGGGTTTATTTCATCTCATTTGCAGATGGGTTGTGTCGTTGTTGCACCGGGCGTTTGAAGTATCAGTGAATCTGCAGATTATTTTGTTTTCCAAGTTCTGCATAGATTTTCCATATGTGCATAAAGCATGAATGGGGAGGATAGTGGGTGTGAGAAATTTACTTTTGTACTATTACTGTTTCTTTGCTTTGAATAGCGTTAATGTTGGTGTTTTGTGGTCTTTCCACTACGCTGTTAGGTTACAATCATGTGACATTGTATTTTACTTATAGTTGTGTATTATTTATCAAAGTTGTTTTATTAAGATCTTCACATTCATATTTGATCATAGTTGTAAGGACGGGGAAAAATTATTCGGAAACTTAAACGGGAGGATAAATATAAACAATTTACCCGAGTACATTTGGCCTTTTTATCATACTATTTCTGTATCTTGTTTGAACTTTGAATTGGTTTTGGATGAAGGTCGAAATGTAGCCTGCATTTAGGGGTCGTTTCTTGGTTAGAATTATAAGTATTAGTCATGTAGGTTTTGATTATGCAGGTATTAGTTACGGGGATATTAGCTATTCTATTTTCTACCCTTGATAAGATCTATAGAAAGTGGATATAAATTTCACTTGTTTAGCTATTTTCAAAAGGATGTTAGACTGTTACTCATTCTCATGTTGCATGTTCTCAATTAATAATTATACAATATTATGACCCATTATTTGAGTTACTCTCAAATTTCATATTTCTAATTAAGAACTTTTAACACCTGATTTTGATAGCCCTTGATGCGTAAGCCTTCATGCAGTCTCAGAATATATGAAAAGTTGCCATCTCTAGGCGTCTCAAAAAAGTATTTAAAAACAGTGTTTGGGATTTCTATTTCTTGTTTTTTCCTAATTATTTATCCTGCTCTGACATCGTGTTAATTTCACTCAGTAGTTCATTTCTTAATATTAATTACAAATTAAAGATAATTTAAATATTATGATCAAAATTGACTATTGGATGATTTTTTTTTTATAGTAGTTACCTTTCTTTGGGCTGAGAATTTTTTTCTCTTAAAATTTGTCATGGTTTTTCCTCCCTTATTTGTACATTTTATTCTACTAAAGAATAAATTACAACATAAGTCTGCAATTAGCTTTATAAATCATATGACCGAAACATATATTGATTTTTTTTTTGCTTTAATCATTTAGTGCGGAACATGTCGGATTGATTAATTCAAATTTGTTAGGCGTATAACTCTTTAAGAAAAAATGTTTCTTTCAAGATTCGAATTTAAAACCTTTGATCAAGCAAAATGATTCCTCTTGGTTAGAGTGATAAATACATTAATCCGAGTATATGTTTCTCTTGGGGTTGTACATTAATTATACATCGATATCGAAAACAAATCATAAAATTGATTGGAACTTAGGGGTATACATTAATTATACATCAAATGACACTATTCACTGACCCATGAGTACGTTTGGAGCAACAACAAAAAAGAAAAAAGGCACAAAGAGGAGTGAGGGAGAGATGGAGAAGGTATGGTGGAAAATGTTGCTCAATGAACCAGTCTGAAAGAGATGAAGGGGATCTCGATCTCACAGTGGTGGAGCCAGAATTTTTATCAGGGGTCCAAAAATATGAAGTAGTAAACACACGAAAAAATTGAAGGAATTCACCATCTACTATACATACATAAAAAAATAATTTTAACCATATACAAATAATGTAATTTTTTATCGACGGAGTTCGTTGAACCTCCCTCAATCCTACCTGGCTTCACCCCTCGATGGAGAAGAAGAGAAGGGACCGGCTAAAAAATAGAAAAAATGAAACAAAAATGCTCATTTCTGATAGTTATAAAAAATAGGGTTTTAATATTTAATAACTTTATATAAAGTCAATATATATAACGTAACTTAAATCCTAAATAAAATTGGTTAATTAGTAGCCCCTGGAGTAAATCCTGTCCTCAACAGTAAGAAACCGCCTAGTAAATTAGTGGGAACGTTTTGTAAAATAGAAAAATATTAAAATATTAAAACTATATTTTTATTATTAGTAGGTAAATATTAGCATATATTTTAATTTGTATTTGTGTGAGACTTTCAAGAGTCCAATTTCTATTAGGGTTTCTTGGAGGCTAATCTATCATAAATCCTAGTTTGGAGGTTACTTTATTTTGAAGAGGCATCTCGAATATTTATAAAATTCTGAATATTCATAAAGAGATCCACAAAATCCTCTTTCCGTGGAGATCAAATAAATCCCCAAAATAATCAAATCATCCAATATTCGAAAAATATAGTATTAATAGCCAGAACAGATTGTACTCACTAATATTGATCAATAAATTATGTTTCTTCATATTTTATTTGTGATTGTAATTTATTTTCTATCACTTTAAAATCTGTTGCAAACAAATTGGCACGCCCGATGGGACCAAATCTGCCATTCATCTCTTCTCTCACAAGTCAAATCTACAAATCTGAAACAACAAAATCGTAAAGATGAAGCTCTATTTTTATGGTACTTCAAGTCTCGTCTATGAGTTTCATCAAGCCTACATTCCGACAAGCCTCGAAGTAGGGGGCATTTGTAGACATCGAAATCTTGTGGGACTCTACCAGATGAGTCCAGTTTCTGTTAGGGTCTCTTGAAGGCTACTCTACCCTAAACCCTAACTTGGAGGCTACTCCACCCTAAACTCTAAATCACGATATTTAAAAGGTAACGTATTCCCATAAAGAAGCATCTCTAATATTCATGAAATTCAGAATATTCATAAGAGATCCACAAAATTCTCCTTTTATATATGGAGATCAAATCTAAATCTTCCTACGTTCGAGAAATACACTACTAACAACTCTCAAATTGTGGAGAAAATTCAGAGACAAGAATCAAGGGAACAAACAGAATTGTACCCACATTGTTTATTAATAAAAAAATATTTCTTCATCACTTTTAAGGTGATAGAAAATAAATTATAATCACTAATAAAATATGAAGAAACATAATCTATTGATCAATATTTGTGAGTACAATTTGTTCAGGCTGTTAGTAGCGTATTTCTCGAATATTAGATAATTTGAATATTTTTGGGATTTATTTGATCAACGTATTTCTTGAATATTAAATAATTTGGACATTTTTGAGATTTATTTGATCTTCATGAAATTAAAGGAAGATTTTGCAGATCTCATTATGAATATTAAGAATTTTATGAATATTTGAGATGCCTCTTTAAGAGAATATGTTATCGCTTAAATATGCGTGATTTAGAGTTTAGGGTAGAGTAGCCTCAAAGTTAGGGTTTAGGGTAGAGTAGCTTCCAAGAAACCCTAACAGAAACTTGACTCATCTTGTAGAGTCCTACAAAATTTTGATGTCTATAAATGCCCCCTACTTCAAGGCATGTCAGAATGTAGGCTTGATGAAACTCATAGACGAGACTTGAAATACCTATAAAAATAATAGAGCTCCATATTTGCGATTTTATTATTTTAGATTTGCAGATTTGATTTGTGAGAGAAAAGATGAAGGGCAGATTTGGTCCCATTGAATGTGCCAATTTGCTTGCAACATATTTTAAAGTGATGAAAAAATATATTTTTATTGATAAACAATGTGGGTACAATTCTGTTTGTTCTCTTGATTCTTCTCTCTGAATTTTCTCCATGATTCAAGGGCCGTTAGTAGCGTATATCTCGAATGTAGGAAGATTTAATTTAGATTTGATCTCCATAAAAGAAAAATTTCGTGGATATCTTATGAAATATTCAAGATTTTATGAATATTCGAGATGCCTCTTTAAGGGAATAAGTTACCCTTTAAATAGGCGTGATTTAGATTTAGGATATAGTAACCTCCAAGCTAGGGTTTAGGGTAGAGCAGCCTCCAAGAAATCGTAACAGAAATTGGATTCATCTTGTAGAGTCTCACAAAATTTCGATATCTACAAATACAACCTTTTTCATAATTATTTTATCATAAATATACGTTAATTCGCAAGAAAAAATAAATTCCTCCTTTACCTTTGTCAAATATCAAACTGCAGAAGTATACAAACAATATGATCATAGAACAAGAATGAGAAAGCAAAAAACTTAATTATGTTTCTGAAAAACAAAGATGGCAACTTCATTTCCTAGCAAAGATATATATATATATATATATATATATATATATATATATATATATATGTTATTGATATTTAGATGAAATATTTGGAAGTAAATGGAAAGAGGGACCTTTACCTTTCATATTTCTACAAACTAAGAACAAGCAAGAAATCTACAAATTTAAAGTCATTCATTCAAACTTTAGAGTGGCTTTACTAAGCAAAAGAAAAAAAAATACCTCCGTATCTCCATAAATATATACTAACTTTAGAAGAACTATCTCCAAACTACTAATTATTTTACATATATAGAACTTGTACTGTAATTATTAGATTATAATAGTCTATTTGAAAATTATGTTGTTCAAATCCTTAAAAAATGCACTAATTTTTAGAAGATATGACACGAGTGCTACTATTTTTTTACGTAGATCAATAAGTAGGCCAATAGTTATCTAAATCATGAGCACAATTCTCCATAGCCATGAATCTATTCATGGTATTTCCACTACTCATATCTTCACCATAATCAGCTGCCTGATGATCAGTTGTCATCATTTATTGTTGTTGGTTCATAACTTGTGGTGATGGCGGCGACACTGGCTGAGAAGTGGTGCACCACCTCTACTACCAAGATTCAAATTCAAGCCTAAAATAGTAAAACAATTACCTCCTCCTCCACCACTACTACTACTTTCACCTAAGTTATAGTTCATTTGGGATTGAACAATAGGCTGAAAGCTCATTGATGAACCGCCACCTTGAAAAACCCTATTGAGTTCTTGAATGTCTGGATAGTTGATCATGTAAGCACTTGATGATGATCTTCCCATGGCTAATTGAAAGGCATTATGATCAGCTTGGTGCATCATCATTTGTGAGGACATGGGTATTGTGTTTGGATTGATGTGATCTAATGTACACATGACAAGAAGCATGATTACCTTTTCAAATCAACAATTTTTTCACCCTTGTTACCGTTTGCCTCTTTTCTTGAACCAACATTGTACTATACTAAGACGTAATACTAAAGTTTCTGATAGGAGCATTTGGTACATATAGCTATACACAACTCTTTAATGGTCTGCCCACAATGGTATAACATATGGCAGGTTACTTGCTGATCAAACTGAAGTTCACAAAATTATTCATTAGTTCAGTGGGATAACCTTTATAATAAATGTTTCACTGCATCTATAATAGTGGTTAAAAAATCGATCTTTTGATTTATAACTTTTTCAAATCTAATGTGGCGACAATGTTTTATTACCATGCTACTATCAAAGTATTAATAGTTCTTTTGCTGCACTGAAATCAAACTAGATATATATATATCGTTATGAGTTCTATATGCTTTTGAAGGGGAGCTTCAAGGGCCCAAGCCTTTCCTTTCGTAAAGCACTCAAATTGTTGTCTAGACTACAAGGTTTTAGGTCATCTTTCACTTGTTGGAGTTCAACAATGGCAACAAAGTATGTTGTTGGTTCAGTGTTGGCATCATTTGCAGTTGCATATGTTTGTGATGTTGTTATTGCAGACAAGAAACTGTTTGGAGGTAAGTTCAAATAATTATTTAGCTATTTGCTTCAGTTCAAATAATTATTTACCTGATTTCATACAGATACAACTCTAAACCCTAAACCCTGAATCCTGAACCCTATACTCTAGATCCTGAACCTTGAATCCCGAACCTTGAAACCTCAACCCTATACCCTATACTCTAAGCCCTAGACCTCGAACCTCGAACTCGAACCCTGAACCTTGAACCCTAAACTTTGAACCCTAAATCCTAAACCCTAAACCCTAAACCCTAAACCCCATCGCATCTTCATTTCCCAATTTTTTTCTCTCACTAAAACTTCTCTCTAAAAAATTCTCTCTAGTGGAGCCTAAGTGGGCACACGGCTTCCATAGGGCCTGACCCCCCCCCCCCCTCCGATCCCGAAAAATTTCGTTCGAAAGATCAAGTTGTAGATCTCGTCAATACGAGTTCAACGCAAAACACCTCATCCAAAAATTCTGCCCACAACTCTGATAATCTTGAAAAAACAGTCGCGATCACTGTTCTTTCACCGGAGCAAATAACTTGGGCGCATGAAATTATTTCTCTAAGCAAAGCCGGTTTGAGTCATGTAATTCCAGCTAATGGTAATGATTTGTCCTATTGATCAGTCTACCCACGAAAAATCAGCTAATTCCCACCTTTCAAGATGAGAGATCGCAACAGGTGTGCGCTGCCAATATCACGACTGAGTCGCAGATCATATGTGATCAAATTCGTCCATGCTCTGATGATTTTTGTGGTGATTCTGTAGAGAAATAACAGAAGAAAGGTATAATCTGGGAGACCTTCTGCTAGCCCAAGATCGTTAACTAAGATCGAAAGATTCAACCTAGGAAAGAAAGCTAGAAAAGAGAAGGAGAATTTGGGTAGAGAACTTTGTTATGGAGGAACACTTTTCAAAATTGTTTTGAATTGAATTTGTTTTGGGTTTATTACAAATGTACAAGACCATCCCTATTTATACTTATCCATGGATGGTTCTAGAAATCCTTCTAGAGACATCTACAAGAAAATTCTAGTAAACTTTATCTTCTAGCACTAATGTAGATATCTAGAATTTTCTACAAAATGCTTATCAAAGATACTACACTAGGCTATTCTAGAGACTTACTAAAAAATCTATGATATCCAAAAAAATCTACTTTAATATTTTTTACACTCCTTCTTAAAGTGATTTTTGGAAGCTATCTCAAACCTGTCGCGGAAGAACTCAGACGAAGTTTTGAACCATGCCTTGGCGATAATCTCAGCAGTTTTTTCCTGACTCTTCTTGCTTCATCAAATGATGAAGATTTCTTGTCATCAATTGGTCCTGCAATGAAACACAATTAGAACAACTAAATCAAGCTTCAGAAAAAAAAAGATTTTTTGCTTTCTATTCTATCTATATGGTAGATTGGATTGACGGATGGTGCACCTGTCAACAATTCATAGAACATGAATACGTATTCATAATATTTTCAGCTCTATAGCGGGTTGGCTTGACAATAGTCATCTTTGACTTTTGCGAACCACGTGAATCATCTTTGTGTTGAGTTTCATGTTCTTGAGTTTGTAAATCCCTAGCGTAGAAGTTCATATAGGCTTAAACAATGAGGTTAGTAAGGAGTTTTAAAGGATTGTAAGAAGAACAAGGAGAAGAGCAGGGGAGCGCTGTAGAAGAGTTTTGGTTAAAGGGTTTGTGTCGCAACTGTTGAGGTTGATATGGTGAAGGGCAATTTCAGATCGGATAGGCTCCCCCTTTTTCTTAGCTCCGCGATAGCTGTACTATCTGGAGAAACATTTGTAATGAGCAAGTTTGAAACTCCAAGGTTCAATACTTTAGAACTCGCGCCTTCTGATACAACTTCAAATCGATCTTCTCATTTGAGGCGATGATGGTCTGATCATCGATTTTTGTGAAGCCTCAACACCATAATAAAATCCACCACCAGATTCCCCTTTTAGCTCTTCAATAACTTGTTTGTCAGCTTCAGAGCTTCCAAATATCATGCCTCTGGCTTTCCATCTGAAATTGAATCTTCAAGGTCAACTTTTTCATCTACTTGGTCTTTAGCTTCTCCATCTGCTTTCAGTATTTGCTCTGAGCTAGTGACTAATCTTGATATGGTAGATGATTGACCAGGGACTTCAACTTTCACTACATATCCCTCAATGATTTCTTATGAATGGTCATCATCGGCATATGTGGCTTCAAATAATGTTAGCGCAGGTTCTACTTCTGCTTCCTTCACGTCCAAACTGGTATTACCAATTTCAATTTCTATTTCTTTGATTTCCTCAATAGCAACTACCATGTCACCAGTTTGAACGTCTTCAGAATTTTCTTGCTTCTTGTTGCTGACATTAGTCTCTTTCTTCTCTATGTGATGGACTGTATTATATTCTGAATTCACGATCCAGTCTCTTTCAAAATTGATAGAAGCCAAGGCATTTATTGCTCGAGTCTCAGCTGCGAAGAACCTTCCCCAGTCTTCTTCTTCTTCAATGATTTTCTCATTTTGAGCCATGTTATTTTCTGTGGCTCGACAATATCTTTTAATCTGTCCTACTTTACCACACCGGTAATATCTAAGAGGCTTCTTACCATAATTGTTAGAAGACTCTTCCTTTTCTCTGGGCGAGCTTGAACCACCTGACAATCGAGGGTGAGGCATATCTCTTGATTTTCCTTTAAAATTCCTCTTGTTGGTTACAAGAGCATTTCGTTCACCTCTCTTGACAAATACATTGGCCAACTGTTTGGCTAGTAACTTGACGATAACAAATTCTCAAATTCCTCCAAGGATGGTTGTTTAGCCCATCCTTGAATCGATGTAACAAAGGGAATATATTCTGGTTCAAACCATGAATAATAATTTTTCTCATTCGTGATTCAGAGATAGCCTCATCTGGATTCAATAAAGATATCTCAAAACATAAGTACTTAATCTTTAAGAAATACTCAGCAATAGAGAAATTACCTTGAGTGGTGTTAGCCAATTCATTCTCCAATATCTGTAGCCGAGCATCATTCTTCTTGTTGAACAAATGATCGAGGGTCCTCCATATTTCATGAGCTGGTTTACACCTTATAATATGATCAAATAAACTGGATGAGATGGACCTCTTCAGGATGAACTCAGCCTTCGCATTAACCTGCTTCCACTTCTTGTATCCCCTGCTATTTTTTGGTTCGTTGACACGAGGACTTGTGTTACTCTCATTAATAACATTCCACAAATCCTCGCCCACAAGGTATGATTCCATACATGTCTTTTATACCTTGTAATTGGACTGATTCAATAATTTCATCCCCAGTCCAATAACACGATCGCTTAAATTCATTTAAACAATCAAGTTGAATCTACCACTAACCCCGTCATGAAATAAATTCCAGAAGCCAATCTATAGCTATGGCTCTAATACCATGTAGAGAAATAGCAGAAGAAAGGTATAATGTGGGAGACCTTCTGCTAGTCCAAAATCGTTAACTAAGATCGGAAGATTCAACTTAAGAAGAGGAAGCTAGAAAGGAGGAGGATTTGAATAGAGAACTTTGTTATGGAGGAATACTTTTAAAATTGTCTTGAATTGGATTTGTTTTTTGTTTATTACAAATATACAAGTTCATCCCTATTTATACTTATTCATGGATGGTTCTAGAAATTCTTCTAGAGACATCTACAAAAAAATTCTATTCTAGTAAACTTTATCTTCTAACACTACTTTAGATATCTAGAATTTTCTACAAGATGCTTATCAAAAATACTACACTAGATTATTCTAGAGACTTACTAGAAAATCTATGATATCCAAAAAAATCTACTTTAATATTTTTCACGACTACTGGGTTTCATCCACACACCATACCGATCCTAAAGAACCAATTCCTACTGTGTTTGGTGGAGGCGGCAAAACGCAGGTTTTGCAAACACAAATTCGAGCTCTTCCTGGTGAAGTTCATGGAGTTTAGAATGCTGGGGTTTCTTCCTCACACCAGGCCGCCTCTAATGAGCTGCTAACTTTCACCAATTTTAATGGTGGAATTTCCACCAATGAAGTTTCAGGCGGCGGCTCCGGCGAAGCTCTGTAACAAACTAAGGTTTGTATTGATGAAAGGAACAAACTTACAAGCAATTTGTTCAAAGCAAACCAAAAGGAAAATAGAAAAGGGAGATTCCAGAATGCTATTACAAAATAGCTAACGAAAAGAAAACAACATAACTCTTAGCATAACCCTAATGGAATAGTTCTATCTTCTATATATAGACATCTTTAGTGCACAAGCTCATTCCTTTAACCAGAGTCCCAAATGTAATTTGACATTATATCAATTGGGTCCTCCATCGTGGCTAGATTTATAACATTACTCTCTCCCTAAAAAAGAACCTTGTCCTCAAGGTTCGAGTAAAGTAGCACGAAGATCATATTGGTATCATGATCATCTCTCTCCATGTTAGCACCCCAAATGAAGTCATGTCCAGAAGCTTCAATTGCCAAAGCAATGTCTCTGTGCATTTGATCTACCAACCAGTTGAACAAGCTTGCCTCAAGGGCAGCAAAATTGTGCAAAACAACAACATTAACATCTTGGATAACCAAGCATGCACTCCCCATCTCGAAGGGGTTACAATCACAACCTTTTTTTGTTAGCATCAATGCAGGTAGAATAGGTCCTGCCATCCTTAGGTCCTTTCCAACAAACTCCAAGATTTAGTCCATAATGCATTGCTCCAGATGTTTCACGTTGTATATAACTCTCACCAACAAATATTAGTTCCAGCAGTATTGGGAGTTCACGTATGCTCCCCCAAAAAGTATCTTGACATGCAATAACACTAGCAGATTTGCTTTGTGTGTGCAAAAGAAATGCCTCGGGAAAGTACCATATTATGGAATAGGGAGTGAGCTGATTCTGTTCGAGTGCTTGGTTAGCTCCCTTGAAATTTTTGACAAACGCCCGCTTATTCTCGCACTTACTGCAACACTCAACATCACTGTTGGCCCAAAATTCATACTCCTCTCTTGCATCAGGATCAACTAAACCATAATTCATAGCGTAAAAAGAACACTCAACCTCTGGTAATTGAAACCTAAGCCATTTAATCCAGCAAGTACTGGAACTCGTCACGTTGTTCAAAAATTCTAGAGTTATCATTGCTATGATAATAAGGAAGAAATCAAACCCATCAGTTGGAAATAAAGATGATTTGTTGTTGACAGTAGATAATATATAAGCAGAACTCTCCTCATGAAGTCTTGTTCCAAATTTAAGAGAATGCATGGCTAATTCCAAGGGTAACATACAAGGCAGTACCAATTTAGCTTCTGTAGAAAATAATGAAAGTTCACTTTCAATCATAGATAGGGTCCAGCTATCATTTCCCCAAGTATGCACTATAAAATCTATAACCATGTGTGCCGTGCTAATACCGCAACAATATCATATGAAATCAGTACACTGAAGAATCTTCTCTGATGGTTCAACCAACCATATTGGACATACACGCTAATTACAATATCGTGAAGAGGTAGATCCAGAGAAAAACTACCAAACCAGGTTACCTGCAGATTATTGCACCAAATCGTAACCAGCTCCTCAAACACGGTAACGAGCTTCATTAGCATGTCATATTTACTTATCCTCTTAATAGACTCCACCTTGGCAAGATGTGGTCCTCGAACTTGAACTACAAGATTAATTGGGAACTGCAATTCTTCTCTAAGAAACGAGCAAACTGCATGAACAAGAGAAATATAATGATTATTGTTAAGCAACAAGGGACTGGCAGGTGCATGTTGAACTCTCAAAACTAGATCGTCCAAAAAAGAGCACATCTGATTCAGAACAGTATCCCATAAATTCTCCAAATTCAGATCACTTGGATTCTCAAAATTGTTTTGTGCACATAATGGCCAACGTTCGTTGCCAAACATGCCAGAGTGTTACGGCTCTCGACCTGAAAACAAGTCGGAATGGACTGGTGGTGCCATAGGGAAACATAGCATGCAATAGCCTTGTTCTCACCCACATAGCTATCAAGTGTCTCCAGCAAAGGAACTTGTCCAATTGCATTCAGCTGGAAGAACTTGGGTGTTTTGTGTGAGACACTCAATACAAAATTCCTATCGAGCTCGACATGTACCCTAGCATACTCTACAACAAAAAGTTCCGTGAAGGCATTGCCCTCTGCAATAACCGCAACCTGATTCTCTCCAAGCTTCATCGTTGGTATCGCATGAAACGCATTAAATGAGAGACACCAGTGAATCCTGCTATCTAACATAAGGGTGACACCTTCGAACATTGATGGTATAAAATAAGAAGCAATTACCGGATTCCTTGTTGTTGACCTCACCAAATCAAATTGGCATCGCATAACAATTGCATCTCCTTGGGGATTGTCAGCAAACACCTTGGAGCAGTCACATGTACGAGACATATTATCAAATAGTAGTTGCTGAGAGTACTGATTCCACATGTAAGGATACCTTCCTAATTTGTTATAAAACATATGAGGTGTCAAGCATCCACAACACTACCAAATGTTAAAATATCTTGTATTGGTTCAAGCTCATAATGGAGATATGAGCACGTCCTCATATGACAGCAACATGAGGTATCGGATGTGCATTTGGATAGACTCCCAATTGTAGAAACAGGGGCATTTAACTGAACATTCGCTAAGATTGGTGCAAAATCCTCTAGAACAAATTCTTGGTCGTTAACAGTTAGAGTCTTTTGAACCACACTAATTGAACCTTCAGATTCAGCTTGAACATCGCACACCTCCTCGGATTTTTCATCTTCTAGACCAGAGTGACTCTCCGGGCTAACGATTGTGGCATCATAATGGTCATCGATGAAAACCTTGTGGTTGGCTTGTTGGGAACATTCATCGAACAGGTAGGCTTCAGTAGTCATTGCATATCCTTCTGTATACACAAGTACCTTAGTATCTGAGCTAAATGGTGAATCCTCTGGCTGAGGCATTTCATCAAACACTTGTTCCGCGTATGAGTTTCCAACTTTGGAAGTTGATTCAAATGCACAATAGGCAGGGATATTGCTAAGATTAGCAAACGAAAATACCTGAGCCACTGGTGGAATCATAGGTGCAGAACTGACATAGTCAAAACAGGCCTGAGAAGGACCAACCAACCACCACATTGGCGCAATAATTGCTCTGTTTGGAAATCGTAGAACCACTTTCTCTTTAAAATGCTTCCAATCAACTAATTGATTGTTGCACTTCATCCAATGGAATCATGCAAGGGCATCACCATCGAGATAGGATGAGACGTAATATAATTTGTAGGCATCCGAGATGGCATAAAAATCAAAATAGAGCTCTGCCTGAGGAACCCAACCCTCTGCGTTATAGCCGCTGAATCGACCCAACTCCACTGTAGCCGGCTGAGAATGCATTGAAGCAACCTAAGAGTGCAGAGCTTGAAGCAATTTTTGATTGGACTCTGTAAGAGAATGAATACCAGACACGGATGAAGTGAAACTCATTGTGGAATATGAGAGAGCTGTGAATTCGTTGTCCACCGTAGGAGATAGTAGATGGAGTCAATGAAAGCACCAATGTAACAAACTAAGGTTTGTATTGATGAAAGGAACAAACTTACAAGCAATTTATTCAAAGCAAACCAAAAGGAAAATAGAAAAGGGAGATTCCAGAATGCTATTACAAAATAGCTAACGAAAAGAAAACAACATAACTCTTAGCATAACCCTAATGGAATAGTTCTATCTTCTATATATAGACATCATTAGTGCACAAACTCATTCCTTTAACCAGGGTCCCAAATGTAATTTGACATTATATCAATTGGGTCCTCCATCGTGGCTAGATTTATAACAAGCTCCGGCAACTTTTTCCGGGAAAAACCAATGCCAATTGATTGGCAATGTTGAGATATAGTCCAATACTCAAGAATCTCCAATTGGTATGAATCACAGCTCGTCGAATTTTGAATTTAGTGCTTCTAACGGTCAAAAAATTGAAAATTCAGTCGACGGAGCTCCGACTAGCGATTATTTGCATCAACAAACCAAGAAGCATGATACCAACAGCAAAGATAATTCCTCTCAAGTAAGTTTCAGTAGTGAAGATCACAATTCTTCAAATTTTTCATTTGGAGTTGATACCACTGCTCAATTGGCCGGAGACACATCTCCGGTGACCGAAAAAATCAACTCGGCACATGGAACTGACCATAATAACATGTAGAATGAATTAAGCAACAAAGATTTGGCTAAGGAATACTTGAACATTTTAAGTTCAAAAATGCCAAATTCGGCAGTGATGAAGGGATTGGAAGCTGTAGCACTAGAAGCTAATATCGCTTAGATACAACAGCTTCTGATCATAGTAACATCAAGACAACACAAGGTAAGTCTCCTAACAACTCTCAATCAGTTTCATTTGATCATGCTAATGTACATGGTGTTGAAGCTCAATTGCAATCTAATGCAATTGAGCAAAATTCTACTACTCTAACTCCTTTAATGCAGCATGTTTCTAATGATCCTAAGTGTGATAGTGGTAAAGCTAAGGAGAACCATAAGTCTGCTCATGTTTCTAATGGTGAGGATAACACTAAATTGGGCACCAAGAGTGACAAAGGGACTGATAAAGTTCTGTCTAGACAGCCTCCTCACATTAATGTCCAACCTTTTTATACTGAAGTAACCAACAACTTCGGAAATGATGCCCCTCCTCCATAAAATGATAGCTAGTCTCCTCCCACTGAAAATACCACCAAAGAAGATAACCCTAAACCAAATACCAACCCCAAAATCAAGCCCATTCCGGAGCCAGCTCCCTTTACTGTTGTGCACTCCTATGCTACTAGATTAAGAGCTAACCAAGCGAAGAATGAAATTCCTATTGAACTATCCGCTCCTAGAATTACTACAAGGCAGGGATTTCCGGTAGTTATATTCAAAAAAGAGGACTACATGGTCAAATTGGCAGCTAGGTGCAAGTACACCCTTGTGGGCAAGTTCACCAATGCGATGCCTAAGGTTAAGCTCATAAGGAAAAGCTTTATTTTACAAACTCAATTGACCGGCGGGGTGAAGATAGCTCATTTTAATGCTAGACACATCTACATTGACCTTGATAATGAGGATGATCATGTTACTGTCTGGAACAAGCAAAAGATGTACATTGAGGGCCAGCTTATGAGATTATTGACTTGGACTCCTACTTTTAGGCAAGAAGAAGAAACTCTTGTGGTTCCTATTTGGGTTACTCTTCCGGAATTGCCATGGCATTGTTATAACAAGGAGTTTATTAGTGCTCTACTCTCACCTATTGGTAAAACCTTATACTTGGACGCTGCTTCTCTTCAAAAAATTAGAGGCAGTGTTGCCAAAGTGAGGCTTGAAATCAATCTTACTAAGGAGAGGCCACAACATGTCTGGATGGGTTATGATGAAGAAGACTTGACAATTGGCAAGTGGCAAGCTGTACAGTATGAGGGGCTTCCAGACTATTGCTCTTATTGCAAGCATCAAGAACATTTGGCTTATGCGTGTAATGTCAAGAAGAGGGATGATGAATACAAGAAAAGAAAAGAACTTGAAGCGGAGGCCAAGTTGAAAAACAAGCAGGCAACAGGAGAAAAAAATCCTCCATCAGGTAATTCTCAGCCATCTACTTCTAATGCTAATGCTTCTAATACTATTGCTAGTGTTTCAGGTACCACGAATTTTCAACATAAACCCAATCCAGAGAATATTGAAGATGAATGACAAACCCAAAAAAGAAAGAATTTCAGGGGGCGTCAACAAAGACAAGTATACAGACCAGTCTCTCCCAGTAAACAAAATGAAATACCTCGGCAAAATCATGATGAACATCAAGAAGGTATCATAGCTGAAACTCATCAAACTCTTATCGATTATGTTGATCCTGGTGTGCAGGATCAACCACCCCATCTCCCTGTGAACTCTGTGATTCCCACTCCCCTGAAACCCCCTTGTGATGTGGAAAAATTGCAAAGCAAAGGAATCCCAGGTATTGACTCAATGCTCCCACACCCCTGCGACCCCTCAAATATTATTGTTGATGTTTTATCTGATTCTGAAGTTGATGGAGGTACGGATGGTGGGAAAAAGGAGAAACCTACTAACTTGCAGGAAGGGGTATACAAGGGGAGGGATTTGTCTCATTTTTTGCATGAGAACCCACAGGTTGACCATAGGATTGACTCTAGAGCCCCTGCTACCACAGTTCATCCTGTTACCACTACTCATCAAAATGTTATGAGCATCGCCTTGGTTCAGAAAATTCATGATCTTGTGGGTTCAGAAAATATTCAGAAATTGGTTGATGAATTGGTTCACAGTTTGAGCTCTAACCAGAATTTCATGGTAAATGCTAGCTCTGTTAGTGCTAAAGAAGTGTCTGCAGATCAAGCTAATGGGATGGGGTCAAAACATGCTCCTCTTTTGGGTGTTGACAGTGTGCAAAGTGGGGTTTCAAAACAGGTTATTGATCAGACTTTGGGTGCTAGTCAGGTTCATGTTGCTGATACCTTGTTTGGCCCTCAACAGGTGAATTATTTGAGTTTTACTTTGGCTTCAAATCAGGTTCAAGGTGTAGTGAATGATAAAACTCAGAATCAGTCTTCTAGTGCTCATCAGATGCATAGTCATGATGCAACTTTAGGTGCTGATCAGCAGCTTGTTCTAGGCTCTAATCAGTTGCAAAACTTGTCTCATGTTGCTGGTTCCATGCCTGTAAACTTCAGTGAATATCAAGCGCCTGAAAGTAGCTCTGGTTTTGTCTTTGGCTCTCATCAGATGCTTGCTGGTTTGGGTGCTGCACATCTGCAGAATTTTGGTGCTAATTTAGCCTCTCAACAAGCTCAAAAAATTGGTAGTAACTATACTCAGAACCTGGTGTCAAAACAGACCCAAGAAGTGACCTCTAATGATGCTTATGTCAATGACGATGCTGCTGCTTTGGGGTCACAACAATTGCTGATTTTTAACTCTGGTTTGGGTTCAAATTTGCAAGAAAATGGGGCTGGTTTGGGTGCAGATCAACTGCAATCTGCTGGTGCTAAACAATTGCAAGGTGTTGTTGCTCCTTTGGGCTCTAATTCTAAGAATAATAGCATGGAGTCTGTAGCTGGTTCTAGTGATGCAAAACAGACCTCTAATCCCAAGACCAGAAAAAGAAGAGAGACTAGGCTAAGAAAGCAACAAAGAGAGGAAATGGAACTACTTCTTTTAGCTACTGCTACCAGTGCTAATACTGCTAGTGACAAGAATCAGGAAGGCCAGTTGGTTGCAAATACCTGTGCAAAATTTGTCCTAATGGATCAGATCACCCCTATCAGAAGCCCGGATTTTGCTCAAGATCAGGAGCCTGAGACTATTACTCCTCTAAATGCTGCAGCTGACCCCTCTATTCACCAAGGAAATGTCTCCAACAATGTTACTGGAAAATGGTCGCCTAATGTTGCTCCGTAATTGCCTCCTGAAAATGAACTTGATGAGTATAGAGTGATATATTCAGAGGATGAGTTTGATAAAGAATTTCAAGGCGAAGTTGAACATGAAGAAGATGAAGAAACTGTTGAACATCTGATTAAGGCATTTGCTCCTTCCAGAGTTTAGTGTCACTGATGATGAGATGAATCAGCTAGCTGGTGAACATGGTCTTTCTCCCAGAGGCGTTCACCATAACCCCAAAGTTGCAAATATACCTGCTCCTCCTAGCAGACCAAACACTAGGCTCCGCAATCTCAGATCCAATCAATGATTAACACAATCATCTGGAATGCGAGAAGTATCAATACCAAAGGTGTCACAGACAGACTTAAGTCACTCAAACATATGCACAAAATTTCGCTTATTTCCATCCTTGAACCATTTTCCAATAATGCTCATCTACAAAGTTTCAGAATTAACCTTGCCATGGATAAGGCTGCTTGTAATCCGAATGGTAAAATATGGATCTTCTGGACTCAAGATATTGATTGCAGAGTTATAGATGTTGACGACCAGCAGATCACTTGTGAGATTAACCATGTTGAGCATCCAACCACTTTTCTCATGACATTTGTTTATGCAAATGCAAAGATGCTCTCAGAAGACCTCTTTGGGATAGACTCTTACATCATGCTACTTCTAATCTTCCTTGGTGCACTGTTGGTGACTTTAATGTCATCACTTCTACTGAAGAGAAGCTTGGATGTCTTCCTTATAACATGCAGAAAAACCTCGAGTTTATTAGTGTTATTGAAGCTTGTGGAGTCACGGATCTGGGGTATCATGGCTCATACTTTACTTGGTGTAATCAGAGAGATATGCATCTTAGAGTTTGGAAAAGACTTGACAGAGCCATGGTGTCCGACAGCTGGTTATCTACAATTCCTCACACTTCAGTTACGCATCTTCCTTCTACGGGGTCTGATCACTCTCCTTTGCTCCTAGAAATGAATGTTAGACAAGACACGACCATAAAGTATTTTAAATTCTTGAATTATTGGGTAGATAATCCCACTTTTCTTGACACTATGAGGTCTTGTTGGGATAAACAGATGGATGGGAATCCTATGTGGTCCTTCCACCAAAAGATGAGAAGAGTTTCCGCTACGTTAGTAAATGGTCGATAAAGGAATACGGTGATATTTTTGCTAAGGTAAAGGAGTATGAAGAGCTTGTCAAAGTTGCTGAAGATAATCTCATAGCTTCCAATAGTGAAGAAAACAGGATGAAACTATTGAAAAATAATCCACGCAGCGAAAGCATTCCAAGAACATACTGCTTACATGAGTAATAGATAACAAGTACCAACACGTAGTACACATAAAGCGTGCTGTAAATTAACCAAGAATTACCTCTTGAAGCGTGAGCAAAAATCTTGAAACCAAGAATTACCTCTTGAAGCGTGAGCAGAAATCTTGAAACAAGTCCAACTTCAATTCCACGGTCTTCTCCAATGATCCCAAATTCACAATCGAACTCTCTCAATACTTGGGTGGGCAAGTATTGTGCAGAAAAACCAATTCCCTTTTTCTAGGTTGGAAGAACCCCTATTTATAGAGGAGCTCTCCCCGTCCAACAGGGAGAACCCCCAAAAAAAACGTGTGCTTCCCTTGGAGAATAATGGACACGATTTTCCTTCCTTTTTGGACAAAGGAAAAATCGCCCCTCTCTCCTTGAAAACAAGGAGAGGCGTTTTTCCTTCCTTTCTCCTAGAAAATAGGATTCTGAGTTCTAATTAAATATGGGCACTGTAGGGACCACAAAATTAATTACTGAGGCTCCCTATTATGGAAATAATTTAAAACATTAATTTAAATTATTGTTACCATAATAAATTACAAATCATTCCACTAGAAATTCGTAATTGCACTCCTCTATTTATATTTCGAAATTCCCTATTAAACACTTATGTAATTTCCCATGTTAAGATTACAGATACTAATCAATAAATTAAATTACTGACGAATTTAATTAATGATTAATTTTCTTTAGAGCAATACTTAACTTATTTCATATGTCGGATTCATATATCCACCGGCCGGGTTTACACATGAAAACTTATAAGTTTCTCATAAAAGGCGTATCATCAATCTCTATACCGAGACATGGATTCTATTAACTAACTTATTATTTCACCAATATATATTATTATCATCCAATCTATCAGACATGTTGACCCATCTCAGGATCTCTCCTTTTAATAAATCAAAACGATGATTAATATATACAGCTCATAATAGTTATATCAAGATTGAGAATATAAGTACATTTAATAGTTTAGAAATATATTTTTATCAGTCAGTCTAAAACATCTATCTCTACTCGGTCCTGTTCAATACATACAAAATGCACTAGCACGAGAAGTTAGAACTATACCATTCTCATAATCAAGATAAATTACTTTTAATCTCGTGCTACAATCATTCTGATGATTTGCCCAAATTCTCATCTCCGATTGTGAACTATAACTTTAACTTATAAGAACTGATGATTTAGTCTTCTGTGTATAAGCTCAAACTCTATGCACCAAATCATCTACTATATAAGTTGAGGACACATATATGACAAAATGATCTATTTAATATAACACTTTATTGAATTAAATAAATAATTAAATAATTATTCAATAAATAATATTATATCAAAACGCATGGTTAATAGTATATCCTAACAGAAACTACGTGCTTTGACCGCTGAATATATTAGATTCCTGAAAGTTGAGGAGGCTATTCTCAAGCAGAAAACACAACTCCAATGGTTTAAGGATGGAGATGCTAATACCAAGTACTTCCATGCGTTAATCAGAGGAAGAAGAAGAAGGTTATTCATTCATAAGATCACTAATGATGAAGGAGATTGGATCCAGGGGGATGAACCTATTGTTAAAACTGCGTGTGATCATTTTCAGAATATCTTTACTGGTGATGGGTCCTTTATTCCAGAATTTTTTTTGAACTATATTCCCAGAATGGTGACAGAGGATCAGAATGTCAGCCTTCAAGCTATGCCTAGTCTTGAGGAATTAAAGTAGGTGGTCTTCTCAATGAATCCGAATTCTGTTGCCGGCCCTGATGGTATGAATGGAAAATTCTCCCAAGCTTGTTGGGAAATATTTGCAGATGACTTGGTAGCAGTGGTCCAGTCATTCTTCTGTGGTCATGCTATCCCCAAATTCTTTTCTCATGCTTGTTTGGTCTTACTCCTAAAAGTTGACCATCCTAATACGCTCTCGGATCATAGACCCATTAGCCTTAGCAACTTCACCAACAAAATTATCTCCAAGCTTATTTGTCTCAGACTTGCTCCGTCGATATTCCGAGCCTCATTTCTCCTAATCAATTTGGGTTCGTAAGAGGAAAAAGCATCTCTGAAAACATCATGCTTGCTCAGGAGATTATTCATGGTATAAAGAAACCTACAGAAGGAGATAATGTGGTCATCAAGCTCGATATGGCCAAAACCTACGATAGAGTTTCGTGGTCTTGCACTTGTTTGGTTTTGAGAAGAATGGGGTTTGGCGAGACTATTATTGACATGATCTGGAGAACAATGGCTAACAACAAATACTCTGTCATCATTAATGGGTCAAGGGCAAGGCACGGTTTCTTCCATTCCACCAGGGGTTTCAAGCAAGGTGATCCGCTCTCTCCTGCCCTATTTATTTTAGGTGCAGAGGTCCTTTCCCGTATGCTGAACAGTTTGTACAATGACCATCTCTACCATGGTTTCTATATGGAGGAAAGAGGTCCGCAAATTAATCATTTGAGTTTTGCGGACGACATTATCATCTTCTCTTCTAGCAAAAAAGATACGCTTCAGCTCATCATGAAGACTCTGAATCATTATGAAAATTCTTTCGGGCAGCTCATTAATAAGAACAAAAGCCACTTCATGATGCCTTCCCATTCTCCTCCAGACACAGTGGCTTTGGTTAAAAGATGTTACCGATTTTGTTCAGAAGTAGAGTCCTATTACTTACTTGGGATGCCCGCTATATATTGGGAGACAGAGAGTTATGTATTTTGCTGATATGGTCTCTAAGGTGCTTAACAGGATCAGAGGATGGCATTCTAAATCCTCAGCTATGGTGGTAGAGCTACGCTAGTGAGATACATTCTTTAGTCCCTTCCCATTCATCTACTCTCGGCCATTACTCCACCCAAGACTACGCTCAAACAAATCGAAAGTGCAACTGCAGACTTCTTTTGGGGTTGGAAAGATGAGAAGAAAAAATATCATTGGTCTTCATGGAAGAACCTAAGTTATCCCTATGACGAAGGTGGTATTAGAATGAGACAGATTTCAGATGTATGTAAAACTCTCCAATTCAAACAATGGTGGATCTTCAGAGCTAAATCAACTTTATGGGGTGAATTTTTGTGAGCCAAGTATTGTCAAAGGGCAAATCCCATCATAAAAAAGTGGGATACCGATCACTCTTTAGTTTGGAAACACATGATGCATAACAAACTTACTGCCGAACTTCATATCCAGTGGAGGCTACATTCAGGTACGTGTTGTTTTTGGTGGGACGATTGGCTCGGGGTTGGACCCTTAGCTAATTTCAGAGCGGAAAATGGTAGAGCCAACAACAGTAGAGTGGATGAATTCCTTATCAACGGGCAATGGAATGTAGAGATGATTAATCAGATTGCACCTCCTCAGCTCATTCCTCTAATTCTCTCCACTCGTTTTCAATTTCAAGAGAACACTCCCGATCAGCCTATTTGCAAGCTGAATCCGGATGGAAATTTTACATGCTCTTCTGCTTGGCAACTTGTGAGAAACCATAGGCCCAAGACGCTGTCCAACCACCTTATTTGGCACAAAAATATTCCTTTCAAGTGCTCTTTCTTACTTTGGAGAGCGTTTAGAGGCAAGCTGCCAACTGATGAAAAAATCACAACCTTTGGTCATGATGCTTCGGATTGTCATTGCTGCCACAACCCGAGACCGGATAGTATTGAGCATATTTTTGATAGTGGTCACTTTGCAAGGAATATTTGGAGTTATTTCTCGGCTTCTCTTGGGATTAAACATGAAACTACTCCTCTGAAGACTCTTATTATGGGATGGTGGCTTTGCAAGCATAGCAACGATGTTCACAAGCTCATTCTACACTCCACCCCTATTTTCATCTGTTGGAACTTGTGGAAAAACAGGTGTACGGCTTAGTACGGGGGCAAAAATTCAAATCTAGCTAGGGTCAAATATGCGATTTTCAAAGTCATCTCCAATCTCCTCAGAACTGTTTTTCCCCACATCCAGTGGCCTTCTAATTGGATACACACTATTTCATGGGTTGAAAAATGTGTCCAGGAGATCAAGATCATTCAAGTCTCATGGATTAAACCGAGTCTAGGCATGGTTAAACTCAACAGTGATGGTAGGCCTTGGGTAATCCTGGTATCATTGGATTTGGTGGTGGCGGTATTCCGAGAGATCACTTTGGCAAACTCGTCTTTGCTTATGCTATACCTTTAGTCGATGGAACCAATAACCAAGCGGAACTTGAGGCGGCTATTTATGCACTCAGATGGTGTATACAACAGGGTTTCCAACATGTTATCCTTGAAGTTGATTCTGAGTTACTTACAAAATGGACCGCTCATCAGATTAGACCCCCATGGACTCTTCATCATCTCACCTACCGGCTTGCAGATATTTCCAGATTGATTCAGCACTTCACTTGCACCCATGTCTACAGAGAAACTAATTCTACTGCGGATGCTCTTGCTAAACACAGTCACAACCTTGCTACTCCGGGTCACTACACTACTTTCCAGCAGCTTCCTCATGGTGTTCGTTGTGTTTATCAGCTAGACAGGATTGGCCTGGCTTGTCTCAGACGGAGGAAAACCAAAAGGCTCAAAAAACCTCCATGATCCTTTTTCTAGTGTTGCATCTATGGGCTGAGAGGAAATCAAAGAAAACATCTGTCAAAGAAGCGAAGGAGAGTAAGCTTTGTAGATTAGGATATGGGCGAAGATAACATCCATCAAAATCATCACACCCGTAAAGTTTTTATTGAATTGGGAACAGGGTGCCTAAGCGATTTTTTTTTTTAAAAAAAGGGACCTGAAATGACCAACTTACCCCTGGTGGGTAAGCTGGCAGGACGACCCTGAGCTGCCTGCTGTCGCTCTTCTATATATTTAGAAAATATACTAGATATGTGGTGCCCGTAAAAGGCACGGGCCAAAGTTTGATTTAGAAATGTTATTCCTTATTTGATATGCTAATTTTACAGGACCAAATATTATTTGAAGGTAATCCACTTACTAATAAGGAACCAAATAAAAGAGAGCTTATATCAAAATTAAATAATGTTCTATCTTATTAACATGGTTTTTTTGGTATTTGTAGTAAAGAAAAGAATCACTTAGAGAACTTCTCAACCTCACAAGCCAAGATCAAACTAATAGGACAACTGAATCTGGATTTGTCAAAGCTATCCCTCATAAGGATACATGTATAAAATGGTAATAAGGATGCATCAAGTGATCTTTGAAAATGACTATGACCTTATTTAGCAATCAAATTATCAGTATCTCAATTACACAAGATATTTCAAAATTTTAGAACTTTATAGTCTAATAATTGAAGAACCACATTGAGATCACAAAGCATTCTCTAGATGTTCCATTCTCCAATTACAACATCAACTGATTCATGAGTCTTCATGTAAAGTAGTAGTTCACGTCATCACGGGTGCATGATAAGAAAGAACAACCAGCAGTTCACAAAGCATTAGCTCTTAGCATATCTGATTTAGTAAAAATCTGATTAAAATGAAGAACGTGCATGCATAAAGTCAATATATGAAAGCACGTGAAAGACGTCAAGCATAAACTTAAAATAGTTTGTTTCATTTTTAATTCCGAAAACTCTTGTAGCGGAACACAAGACACTATGCAGATACAACAACAAAGCCCATATATGTTAGCTTAAAAGTGTCAAAAGTATATACATAGTGATAGGCTAATCAAGATACTTAGTTTGAACGGAATCTGGTCATGACATAATGAGCTAAGTAGGCCTAAAACATATTGTTCTGCAGGGGAAGAGTCAAAAAGATGTGTGTATCATACAATTCATAAAAGTCACAATGTGTCACTGATCTTCTCTCCCCACAATTATGAAGAATTGCAAAAATTGTCCATTATCCTGCAACAATGCAAGTATAACCCATTAACTAAGGAAAGATAGCACTTCACTATAAAATTGAAACTAAAGATCTGCTGCATTGGTTACCCCATGGTCAATATCGATTAAAACCTTAAGGGATCGTTTGGTATGAGAGATAAGGAATAATATAATCCCGGGATAAGATGCAAGATTATTTTGTCCTGTATTTGGTTAAGAGTATTAATTAGGCCCACGATTATTTATCTCACCATTTTTACTATAATGATGGGAGAAGTTATCTCATATAGATAGTGGGATAACTTTTTCTATCCCATGCCATGTACCGAACAACTCCTAAATATTGGACCCAAACATTTAAAAGTGCCAACCATTAGGGGTCGTTTGGTGTGAGGGATAAGAACAAATAGTCCTGGGATAAAATAAATAGTCCAGGGATAAATTTTGGTTTCTTGTTTGGTTGCCAAGTTTGGGATAACTTATCCCACCATTTATACCATAGTGAAGGGATAAGTTATCCCATATACATGGTGGGATAAGTTATCCCGGGATAACTAATTCCGGGATAATTAATCCCGGGATAACTTGTTTCCAACCAAACGATAAAGTATTAAATGGCGAAAGAAGCACACATTCTAAAGGCAAACTAAATACTCCCTCCGTCCCATATTAATTGAATTATCGAGGCTTTTTTCATGGTTCAAAATAAGTGAATTGTTCAAACATCAAGATAATTATTGAATTTGTTTCCATTTTTGCCCTTCCTTTAAAGAAAGAGTATTTTATATTTTTTATGTACTTACACTCTTTACAAAGTCATAATTATGATTTTACATTGAAATCACATTTCCAACAATGACTAACTCTACTTTTGAGAATACTGTGGAAATAATGAAAAGGGTAGTAATGGAAAGTAATGCTCAAAATATGTCTTAAAAGAGTTTTCTTAAGGAGTGTGCGTTATCTCAATAATTCAATTAATATGAGACTGAGGGAGTAGCTTTCAAGTTCCAACTACTAATCAGACATTATGTACCATTCACACCAAATTTCTAGGTGAGACTATGAAACCAGTGCACGATATGAAACCATTATGAAGGCAAAAGTGATCAATTTTGTGTATGATCCTATCTCAATTTATATAGTATTGATAAATTTTGAGAATTAACCAAAAAAATTTATTTATATTTTTAAATATTTTAAGTTGTTAATTATTATAATTTATAGCACTTATTACGTAAATTTTTAAATATATAAATTATTAGAAAACTTTTTAAATTAATCAATTTTTTAATATATATTTTTAAATATTTTAAGTTGTTAATTATTATGATTTATAGTGCTTATTACGTAATTTTCAAATATATAAATTATTAAAAAGACTTTTTAAATTAATGTAATTTTACAAAAGAAGAAGGACAAAGTGGTTAATTTTCTTTCTGACCCTAAGCTCCTATATTTTTTAAATATTTTAAGTTGTTAATTATTGTGATTTATAGTGCTTATTATGTAATTTTCAAATACATAAATTATTAAAAAGACTTTTTACATTAATGTAATTTTACAAAAAAAGCAGGGCAAAGTGGTCAATTTCCTTGGCCCAATATATGCTATTTTTTCTGTTCCAACTTATATCACGCGGACAAATTTGGAGTCAATAAAAAGTTTTGTATGATTTTTAAATATTTTAAGTTGTTAATTATTGTGATTTATAATACTTTTTACATAATTTTCAGATAACATAAGTTACTTTCTCAGTCTCGATTTATGTGACGCTGATGGAATTTAGAGAGACAACCAAATCTAGTAAAAACGAGCAAAAAGTTTTGAAAGCCTATTGCGGGCCTAGATTTCGTGGGTTACGTCAAATACTCCCGCCGGCTATTTTTACTTGTCCACTATATCAAAAATAGATGTCTAATAATACTTGTCCAATTTATGAAATCAAGAGATAATTTAACACTTGTTCCTAATTTATCCTTATCATTAATTATAGTCATTTTCCTATTACATTTTTCAAGACAAGACATTTACTATATTCAAAAGGTGATATGGTAAAATTACCATTCAATTTATAGTTTTTTAAAAAGTGTGCAAAATCAATAGAGAACAAGTAAAGTTGGACGGAGGGAGTACTGAATTATACACTTTGGACTTTGAGATCTCAAGTGGGCCGACCAGGTCAGTACTAGGCTTGTTGCCCAATTATTTTGAGAAACTAAATTCATCAAAATTTAAAATTTGAATTGTCTAATCATTGTAATCCTGGAAAGTTATGATAGGTAAATAGATTGGGATTCAATAATTTTTAATTTAAAGTTTAAAAATGTTCATAACAATAAACAACCTAAGCCAAGTTCTTTCTATCCCTTGACTATACTACCTCTACCTTAGAAACATCGGAACAGTCTTTTTCTCACCATGTCTTAATAGTTGAAGTTGTTGTTAGTCCAACACGAGTTGCTTAGTCTATCATTTAGGCTATAAAATTTTTTAAAACGTTTTAAGTAATGAAAGAAAAATACCTTAATTGGGGATTCTTCCTCAGTAACTCTCCAAAGTACAAGGAACAACAATATTTTTATTTCAATACTAGTGAAATACAAAGAAAGTAATACCAGAAGGGTTGGCCAAAGTCTGCCTTCTAATTACAAGAAGTGACCCTTTTATAGAAAGGATCGAGAGGAAAATCTAAAGTTCATGACGTAAGTGCTTACGTCATGTTACATTATTGGACCGATATTGAGGTCCTCTACTTTATAAAAGTTTTACAATAATTCAAAAGGCATACAATAATTTTAACTTTATAAAAGTTAATGTCTTGTCCTCTAATCTTTCACAGTCTCTTTCCCTTTGGATTTGTCTGAGCAAGAAGATTCTTCTATCTGATTTTTGAACTGTTGTAGAAACGTTTCAATGTCCATTTCTTCCGTGCTATGAATACTTTGAGATTCTCCGGCTAAACAGTGGTCTTCTTCTTCATTAGAAGTGGCCATGGATATGCTGTCTGAAAATTCTATACCCATATTTTTTACTAAATCTTTTTTAACTTCTTCCATATATGAGGCAAGAAGTTCAGATTTGAAAATAGTCCCTTGTTTCATCTGTAATTTTTTGGTTATATTATTGGCTAGTTGTAGGGTTAGTCTATATTATATGATAGACTAAGAAAAAGTCCTAAAGCTTGGACTGATAATCATACAAAAGCAGTCAAGCACATTAAGACAAAGGTTAATAACCTACCATGTCTCACTCTGGCTAATACGAATTGGCAAAAGATAGTGGAGACAGATGCCTCTGATATTGGCTATAAGACATGGTGATAAAAAGACTGTTCCGATGTCTCTAAGGTCAAGGTAGTATAGTCAAAGGATAGAAAGAACTTGGCTTAGTCCGGTGTTCCTGGTAAGGCCCATGTCAGCCATATGGAGGTTATTATTTGGGCTAGATTGGAACCGTAAAAGTTATTTTCATCCTTAGATTATATGAGTCGTAAACGAACCTGTAGTTACATCGAAGCGATCCTGCCAAACTGTTGGTATCAGAGCTATGTTGATAGTCCAACCCATAGCCAATATCAGAGGCATCTGTCTCCACTATCTTTTGCCAATTCGGATTAGCCAGAGTGAGACATGGTAGGTTATTAACCTTTGTCTTAATGTGCTTGACTGCTTTTGTATGATTATCAGTCCAAGCTTTAGGACTTTTTCTTAGTCTATCATATAATATAGCCGTGTCTTTAGCTAGATCCTTTATAAAAGGAGAAATGTAATTTAAACTTCCCAAGAAATGTTGAAGATGGGTTTTATCAGTAATAACGTCAGGAAATTTAGAGGCAAACTCAATACTTCTCTGAATGGGTATAATTTTTTCTTTTTCAATATTATGACCTAAGAATCTAACATTGATTTGAAAAATATGCATTTTTGGTCTAGATATAACCAAACCATTTTGAATAATAATTTTCTTAAATAGGTCAAGATGTTTAAAATGCATTTCTAAGGTTTTTGAGAATACTAAAATATCATCTATATATACAATGATAAAATTGCTAAAAGGGTTAAAAATATCATTCATAATTTTTTGAAATTCAGAAGGGGCATTTTTTAACCCAAAAGGCATAACATTTCACTCATATTGTCCCATTGGGACGTTAAAGGCTGTTTTATATTTATCTTTTTCAGAAATTTGAATTTGCCAATAACCTGATTTTAAATCAAATTTTGAAAATATTATAGCTTCATGAAGTCTATCTAATAAATCTTTTTTATTGGGAATAGGATATCTAATCCATTTTAAAACTTTATTTAAGGGTTTATAATTTATGACAAGTCTGGGTACCCCTCTTTCTTGCTCTGCTTGCTTATTAACATAGAAAGCAGTGCAAGACCATGGAGATTTTGAGGGCCTTATTAATCCCTTTTGAAGAAGAGTATCAATCTCTCTTTTACATAAATCTAAATATTCTGGATTCATTTGGCAAGGTCTTGCCTTAGTGGGACTATTATCTTCAGAAAATTCTTCCTCATAAGGAAGACTTACCACATGTTTTTTCTTTTCCAAAATACATTTGGGTGATCTCCACATATCTGTAGGGAGAATTGATTTTTTAAAATCTCAATCTTTCCTTGGATTTTAGGATTTTGTAAAGTCTCTTCTATGGTAAGACTACAAATCTCACTTTTAAGAAAATCGATTTGTTTATTTTTTAAAGAAATCATATCTTTAACTTCATTAACGAATTTTGAGAATGGTTGAGATATAAAATCTATTCTTATTTTTCTTCCTTCAAAAGTACCCGTTATTCCAGTCTCATCCCAGAGAGTTATGGGATAAATATGCCAGAAAAAAGGCATTCCTAAAATAATTTCGTTAGAAATATTTTTTATTAAAACAAAACTTTCAGGCATACATATATTATTTGTACATATATATGCTTTAGAAATTTTATATTCAATATCCATTTTATGACCGCTAGCATTTTGAAGACTATGAGTAGTTTTCTTAAAATATCTTGACGGAATTAATCCTTCTTGAATGCAATTTAAATCAGCTTCACTATCAATAAGAGCAATAAAATCTTTTTTTAAGTTATAATCAATAAAAAGAGTTATTTTTGCCAAAGGTTTATGAGTCGTAATTAGCTCGATAGTTTCTAAAAATAAATTCTTATTATTTGTAAATTCATTAGGGATATCAGGAAGATTACCTTCAGGAATATCAGGGAGATTATCTTCAACCATAACCTGTTTTCCATTGTCTTTATTTTCTATATAACTAATTCTTTCATCAAGAATCATATTATGATTTTTCAGAGAAGATATTTCTTTTTTGAGATTATTAATCTCCTCAATCAAGTCTTGAATTGTAGTGGAATATGATCCCTTTGAGACCTAAGTTTTAGTTGTCTCCTTACTTCTGCCATGGTATAAGCATTATGATGAGCGGGATTTTCTTTATGAATTCTAGTATTACTAGTGGAGGTGCTGGTATTATCAATTTTGTCAATAATTTGGGATCTTAGCGTTGGATCATTAATCATCTTGAGAATTTCCATCCAATTATCATTACTGATGACATTGATATTTAAGTCTTTGAACTGAGAATACAACTGATAGAATTCATCCTTATCTTTATTATCACAAGGTTGACCAATCTGACAAGACGTACATTCTTCCTCAGATGAGGACATGTAGTCTTCTTCATGAAGAACTTTTAGGTCTTCACTTGTAGAGGATTTCTCTCCGTCACTATTGTTTTGGCTAGAATTTTTTGAAGAAGAATTAAGGAGGATTTTATATAAAGAATCCTTAATATTTTCCTCTAGGTCAAGGTTTTTAATCTTATCCTTAATCTTGCAATCTCTTGCATAATGGCCTATTCTACCACATTTGTGGCATGCATTTGATGTATTACTCTTATAAAACTCCTTTTTCCCTTTATAATCCATTTTTCTCTTTTCACGCTTGTCTAAGCGTTTCTTTTTTTTGTACTGCCTATGAGGCTTTTCCTTATAATCTCTTTTTCCTCTATGTCTATTAGTCTTTTTAGAAGATTCAGGCATATCAATTGCGAATTGTTCACAAAATTCTCCTAATTGTTGTTTCTCATTCAAATGATATCTTTTAATTTGTTGATTCAACTTGATCTCATTGCACAAAGAGAGACCTTCTTGGGTGCAAACACTTATAAGTTTTCCATAAGTATAGTCATCGTAATTAATACTCACCCCATCTCCTCTAAGGGCCTTCCTAATTCTTTCTGCAAATAAAGCAGGGAGTCCGTCTATAAACTTGGATTTTCAATGAGAGCTATTACACTCGGGTAATTTCATAACTCTGGATAGGAAAACATCCTTGTACCATCTAAATGACATAAGGGTTTTACATCTAAGGTTTTGGAGCATAGTCCTAATGGTTTCACTATTATCCGACCATCTACCAGAAAAATGTTCTATAATGGTTAGGACCAAAGTGTAGACTACATTTTGAGTCATTCCATTTTCATCCTTAACGGCATTTAAAATGGCTATACGTTGGGATTCTGAGAGATAATTATCCCACCACTCCTTTAATTGTCATGTAAATCCAGCAATAATCATGTTAGCTGTATCCTTTTCAGAATTCTTGTTGGCCTTGCAAATCGTACTATAAATAAGAATTCTATGAGCCAGAGTATAAATTTGTCTATCAGTAAAACCATCAATATTTCATTCATAAATTTCTGTCCCACTAAAATTATTAGAGACGTAATATTCTTGCTCTTCAAAAAGGATATCTTGAGGGGTCGGTCTAGGATAGTAATACATCCTTTGGACTGGTTTTCTAGCATGTTTTTATGAGATTTTATTAATCTCATTCGGAATAGTATTCCTATCAATGGCCTCACTTTCACTTAGTTGGAGGGGATTAATATTTAACCCCTGGAACCTTTCTTGAAGCAATCTTTCAATATTATCAAGCTTTGATAATTTAAAGTCCTTAATTTCTGGAGGGGGTTGGATAGTAGGAGTAGCCTTCTCCTTTCCTTTATCAGGGATTTTGGACTTCTCTAATTCAGAACATAAATGACTAATTTTATCATGTAAAGAAAGAATATGTTCTCCTAAAATACTCACATATACATTCGTGTAATTTTACTGCAACTCTAATATGTAGATTTAATTTTATTAAATATAAGTAACAAACTGATCTCCAAGCCTATTTTTGGAAATTAGATTTATATTAATCATGGTACTCTTGAATTTCGCTATTTCCCTTTCATGGGGGAATTCGTTACTAAATAACCTTTGATATAGTTCAATAATTTTTTAGGTATGGAGAATAAATTGTAATCACAAAATATATTTAAAAAAATATGATTTTAGTTATCAAGATTGTAAGTATAAATTCGTATGATGATATACCTCTTTGTGACTATGTGTTTGATCGCCAAGACCATCACGAAGTACTTCGAAATCTCTTGATTATTTTGATTTTGAGAAAGATAATATTTGATATCTTTGATCTCTTTATGAAATATCGAAGAGTTTATGGATATTCAGGATGCTTCTTCAATATGATATATGTCTCCTTTTATAGGCTTGAACTAGGTTTAGGATAAAGTAATCTTTAATAAACTCAGCATGGCTATCGACAAATTGTATCGCGAGATGTTTGGTCAAATCCTATAACAAGCGAAACCTTCATTTTGTGCAGACCTTAGGGTTTGAAGAATATAGAAGAGGCTCATAAAATTTTGATGTCTAGAGTTTCTAATTGTATTTCTTATGTAGTAAAATTTTGAAATAGCAATATCTAAATTTTGTCCGAAATTCAAATTATTTGTAATCTTTTAGAATAAGAAAAAAAAATTGAAACTGGCAAGCATATTTTCTTGTGGTGAGTATGACACGTGGCAAAATCCTATCAACTAGGTCATCACATATTAGGGGTGCGCATCGGTCGGTTCAGTTTAGTTTTGTCTATTATCGGTTCGGTTTATCGGTTTTCAGTTTGTAAACATGCTAAATCGATAACCAAACCAATAAGATATTCATTATCGGTTTTCGGTTAATCGATTTTTGGTCCTTAACGGTTCGATTTTCGGTTTAACCGATAAGAAAATGCTCCTATAATTTTTTTTGCTTTGTCTTATTTTCATCTTCATATATATACACTCTCTTCATGCATAAACATCTATACAAATTACAAGCATAAGCAAATTCAAATACTTTATTACTAAAACAAACTTATTTTCTTTATTGTTAAGTAGCAAACTTTAATACAATAGCAATGGTAGCAATCTCTCAAAAAGAAAAACAACACTGATAGGTAGAACCCCACCAAATCAACGACTTTAGAAAGAAAACAACAAGACTAAGACAACAACTATAAAATGCAAAAACTAATAGGGTATATATTTAAAATTTAAAGCCACTATTATATAATTATGGATAAAAATATACTTTTAATATAATCTTAGTAGGCGTTTGGCCATGAGAATTTTTCACTTTTTTCCGAAAAATTATTTCACTTTTTTCCGAAAATAGTATTTGGCCATAAAAATTCCAAATACAACTCCGGAGTTGTATTTGGGTGTTTTCACTTTTTTCCAACTCACTTTTTTTCACTTTTTAATTTTTTTTTTCAAAAAATCCTAAATTTTTTACTTTCATAAAATAACTTCATTTAAATTATATTTCATTTTTAAATCATATTTTATATTTTTTTAAAATATATATTTAAGATCTTGATAATTATTGCAAAAGTTATGGCCAAACACAACTCCAATTCCAACTTCAACTTTGAAAATTCCAAAAAAGTGAAATAATTTTTGGTTCTCATGGCCAAACGACACCTTATTGGGTTATCAGTGTAACCATTAACTAAAACCTTAAAATCGATACTGAATCGATAACCCAATATTTTTTTTTTATAAAACCATTTAAAAATAATTAATCCAATAACCCAATATCGATAAATTAATAATATTTTTATTGATTCGATTTATCTGTTAAACCGGTTTTGCCACACCCCTATCACATCTGCTGCATAAATGAACGGCCAAGATGAACAAATGAGGATTAGAAAAAATAGAATTCAAATTTCACACTCAGAGAAGTATCTGGTTGGTTACTCCAATTCCTTCTCTTCTTGAAACCCTATATATAAAGAAATCGCTACGCCGCCTCACTTATTCATCATCCTCTTTTTCCATTTATATATTCTAACCCTAATCTCCCTTTTTTCCAACTCCTCCACTTTCTTCATTCAAATATTTTTGCGTCGTTCAATCGGTAAGATTTCTATTTGTTTTTCCTGTTGATCATCCGGAACTGTTGATTGAATGTCGGTTTTTGTGTTTTTTTTTAATGCAAAATACATAGGTTTTATCTTCAGTTGTTTGGTTGATGATTTGTCAATGTGTTTTATACTTGTGTTGTTTTCTGTTCTCGATGTATAATGTCAATGGCTTAGTTTTTATATGTACGGTGAATTTAAATGTTACTACTCATTATCGATGGTTCTGTTCAGTGTCTCTCTGACTTATTTGAGCTGAGTATGAGTATCTAGATATTAATTTAATTTGTGAACTTTTAGATGGTCGGAGCATGGAAACATCCTTTATTGGATGTTCACCCTAATTTATTACTCCCTCGATCCTGAAATAAGTGTTACCTTGAGCAAAAAAAATTTGTCGCAAAATAAGTGTCAATGAGTTTCCCAATTTGAGTGTAATAATTTGGAGTCTCCCTGTATTTGCAGTGATAGTATTTTCGGGAAATGGCGAGCTTAATATCACAGAATATTACTCATTCAATTGGGGATGAAAAGTCTAAAAGGAAGACTAAAGGTGAAGGGAAGGAAGAAAGTGAGAAAAAAGTCAATAGGAAGAGAAAGAAAGAGCATAATGAAGAGAATGAAGAAGTAGAAATCGAGGATAAGAGGGAAATGGAGAAGCTTGAGAACTTATTGTTTGGATCCTTGTACAACCCTTTTGCTTTCGAGAAGGATGATGAAGATGAAAAGCGAGACAATGGTGGAGATGATTCTGCTATGTTCTTTGTCGACCGGTTTGCTGATAGTGCATTGTCTGTTTATGAGGGAGATTCACAGCTGGTGCAAGAAGGTATCATAAAAGTGGAGAAGGAGCGGAAACCTGTGTGGGTAGATGAAGAAGAAGAGAAGACTAGTATAAAAATAGCAAGTGTGAACAGATTGAGGAAGCTGAGGAAAGAAGAGGGCGAGGATGTGGTATCTGGTTCTACGTACGTGGAAAGTCTAAGGGCTCAACATGCTAAACTTAATCCAGGCACTGAATGGGCCCAAATTGATTCTCAAGGGAGAAACTACAGTTCTGATGATGAAGATTCTGACGAGGAAGGTAAACATATTGATGGCTATGGTTCCAAGGATGCCAAGTTGGTGGATGATATTCTTCAATCAAACGAAGATCTTGTTGTCAAAAGTCGCACGAAATTGTTGCCGGGGCTTCTTGAATATTCAAGACTGTTTGATGCTAATGCAGTTGATCCTTCAAATGCACCGATAAATTCTGTTCAGTTCCACAGGAATTCTCAGTTGCTCCTTGTTGGTGGATTGGATAAAAAACTCAGATTTTTCCAGATTGACGGGAAACGAAATAGGAAGATCCAAAGCATCTTTCTTGAAGACTTTCCAATTAAAAAGGCATCTTTCTTACCCAATGGGTCTCAAGTTATTATATCAGGAAGAAGAAAGTTCTTCCATGTCTTAGACTTGGTCAAAGCAAGTGTAGATAAAGTAGGTCCTCTAGTCGGCAGGGATGAAAAGAGCCTGGAAACCTTTGAGGTTTCTCCTGATTCAGATACAATTGCTTTTCTTGGTAATGAAGGATATATTTTGCTAGTTTCCTCCAAAACAAAGGAGCTTATTGGGACACTAAAAATGAATGGAACTGTCCGCTCAGTGGCATTCACTGATGACGGACAACAATTACTGAGCTCCGGTGGAGATGGTCAGATTTACCATTGGGATTTGAGAACAAGGACTTGCATTCATAAAGGTGTTGATGAAGGGTCCATAAATGGTACAGCTCTTTGCGCTTCGCCAAATGGAAGTTTGTTTGCTTCTGGTTCAGACAGTGGGATCGTAAATATCTATAACAAACAAGAGTTTCTAGGGGGAAAGAGAAGACCAATCAAGGCAATTGAGAATCTGACCACGAAAGTGGATTTTATGAAATTTAATCATGATGCTCAAATATTAGCCATCAGTTCTAGCATGAAGAAAAACAGCTCAAAGCTAATTCACATTCCATCATTCACAGTTTTTTCAAACTGGCCCTCTCCAAATCGAGCTGTGCACTATCCTCGCTGCTTGGATTTCAGTCCTCACGGAGGATTCATGGCTATGGGAAATGCTGAAGGAAAAGTGTTACTGTACAAGTTGCATCATTACCATGATGCATAGTTAGTTTTGGATACTGTTGTCATTATGAGCCACAAATGTTTTTGTTAGCGTAGTATGAGTTCAAAGGCATGCTTTGTTTTATCCCTTTCAGTTTTCGGATGTAACAGTATTTTCCAATGTGTGGCAAGATTATATCTATGATTTGGTTAATTTTGGTAAAAGGCTGAATGGTTCTCTCCAATTCCTAGTTTCAGTTACTATTGATGCACTTTGGTGCAGTTTTTACATACAATTGCAGATGTACTGTTTGAACAGTTCTTGTTTTTGTATATGTCCTGTACATCTGTTGCATACCTTTTCCCATTATATCACATACCCCCCCCCCCCCCCCACACACACACAACACACACAAAAAAAAGAAGGAAAAACCAAAAATACAAAAAAGTTTCTGTAGCAGTTTATCTTCCTGGTCTTGGGCAGTAACTTTCTGAATGATGTTTTTGATGCATTGCTACTTGATTAAGAGCCTGTTTGGATTGGCTTATTGTAGGTGCTTTTAAGCACTTTTGTAGTGTTAAGGTAAAGATAAAAATCCATGGACTATAACACACGGAAAAACGAAAAAGTCCATATTTGAAGATGTGCTCTCTATCAATGCTGTGTTTTGTAGATGATGAACCATTATATAAATGTTAACTTGGCTCTTTCCTTTTGCTAAAAATCTAGGTGCATGGGGAATGGCTTCCACGTTGGCTTGAAATTCATTTGACTCACTATCAGGTATTGCGTGCAAAAATCATAACTAACCTTCTTGTAAATTGATTGCTGTGAATTTCAGTCTCTTTTGGAGAAGCATTGGCAGGAGCACGGAAAACCTGCTATGGACATAATGATACAGAAGGTACACATCTTGTTGCTAGTGGATCCTATTAAACTATTGATTATTGAATGAATTCTTGTTTGAGTTACTATTCTATCCTGTTTACCCTTTTCACTTGCTTCTTAGGCAGTTGAGAAGAAGGCCCAAACTGAGGTATGGGCTGCGCCACATGTAGAAACAGTCAAAACAGTAAGTCAGTTTTGCATCATTTAACGCTTGAATCTTTTATAACCATATTAAATTTAATTAATGTAACGGATCAATTCGGAGAAGTTATGGAAGTCAGAGATGGGATGATGTCATACTTTGGAATGTCCCAAATGGGAAAGAGTGTCGTATAAATTGAAAAAAGATAGAGTAGTTACTTCTTTTTGGGTATACCACTTCTTCCTTCTCTGTTTCTCATCATTTTGTGTTATGCATTTAATACAAAGAGAAGTCACTACATTATGTGGGTATATATAATTAGTTGACTGGTTGATGCCTAAACCGCTTTTCAAGGTTCAACAAATATGAATGAAGATAGAACTAGATTTATCAGGGAGTTCCTGTTATTGCAGAATTAATAAGGAAGTGACAGAATTGTATTATTTTTCCGTGTGAATTCTGGTCTCTGTGTGTTGAGATAGTGGACCATCAAAAAACTTTAATGGGCATACATATAACGAGTATGTTATTACCTTAACTCATCTCTTCATGGAAATAAGTACTTGAACAATAAAACTAAACAAATTTGAGATTTCCCGTTAACAAAGCAATAATGGTACCTTGCTAGGTAAAATTGTAGAGTATCTTTGTTTCTTCCCAAGAGGTGAGTTCCCTTATCTGCTAAATGACATATAGTCACCTTACATCTGGAGGAGGAAAATCAAGATTAAGTAGGACAAGCTAAAGAGTTTGGAGAAAGATGACTTCCAGAATTGGAAAGACTCTTTAATAGTTTTTCAGATGTAGATACAATTATCTACTTCAAACATTCATTTTACTCCTTCAGCTAGTTTTCGTGTTGTATTTGAGATCAAGATATGGGATCTTACTAACTTTCTTGGGTTTGCTGATCTACTCTTTGAAAAATTGGATTCCAGCTGTGAAGGAACAGTGGGTGGTAACAACCACTAACCTCAAGCCACACATGGAACTGATGAAGACCAAAGGATTTGAGTTTTATGAGACATGTAAAGGCGCCGTAACTTCACATATTGTCAAGGTTCAGGAACTAGCAGAACCTCATGTTCAGGTGACATCCCTGATCTGTTCATTCAAATGAATAATAATTTCTGATATACTAAGAATTAATACAATAAAAAGTATAATTTCCTGTTGTACATGCGTCAAATATGTAACTTCTACCTATTTTTATGGTTTTATCTGTATGTGATGTGATGAAGGCATAAATTAGCAAGCCATACATTGATCAGGTTGCCACTGCTACAAAACCTCATGTTGAAAAAGTCCGTATTGCTATAAAGCCGTATACAGATGTGGCCTGATGAAAGTTCCTAGAGTCTGCAACAGTTTACCATCATCAGGTGTGTGAAAATAAATTGATATGATAGTCCCTGAAATATTCAGATCTCAGAGAGGTGTACTTGTGATTGAGATATGCGAGTCGTAGTCTCTTTCTAAACTTCTCCAGTATTTAGGTTTCGGTAATCCCGTAGACCAAAAAAAAACTGTAGAATCTTTAAGTTACATTTCCTGCCTGTCTTCTTGCTGCCTCTGTATTCTTATGCGGGCGAGGCTCATCTTTTTAGAATGATTTTGCTTAAGCTACTAAATTATCCAAATTAACTTGGGGAAATGTCTTGCAAATCAGTTGATGGAGAGTGCTTGAGCTTCCAGTGTGTATTGTCAACAATTTCCAATTTCCGTATGCTTTTGTGGTTTAGCTCTGCCACTAGGGAGTATCTGTTTGAGCTCTGTATTAAAGATAGATCCTTCACTAAGTATTGTCCAATGAAAGGGACAAACAGATCTTTATGCAATTAGGGGCAAGGGATAAGGGTTCAGTGAGGACAAATTAGTCTTTATTGTTTATCATGTCTTAATTCATTGAGTGGAGGAAGTGATGGTCATTTTTCTTCTGCTGGTTGTGTTGGATTCGTCTTCTCGTTTCCTTATTAAGATGATAAAGAAGAAGAAAATGTGATATTCTAGGCTTATTGGAAGAGTAGCTTTTGAACTGTTGTCGGAAGAGGTAACGAGGTTATATTACATTGGAAGAGTTAACAAGGATATATTTCTCTTTTCAGAGTCTAACGATTTGAATGACCTGGTGGAACAATCGATGAAATAGCAAATGCCTTTGCTACTATGCATATGTTGCTTATAGTATTTTAATTGTCTTGGTCCGTTAATTCTAAATCAATGTTTCATGCTATCTGAAGCTGCAAGGTACAGTTGATGAAACACTGAAGAAACATGAGCTTACAAGACCTCTTGCAACAAAGGAGTTTGTCTGGTTTGCTGTATGTATCTGATTGTCAGATTCTATGGTCTTGCCATCCTGTCCTCCCTTTTTATTCAATTTGATGATCTCATACTTAGAATTTTTTGCTAATCTTATGTGGTGTAGGCTTCAGCAGTGTTGGCTTTGCCCGTTATAATTCTGTTCAAACTTTTGTCTGGCATTTTCTTGTTAGTTGGCTCTGGCTCCCTTATTTGCATTTCACAGTGATCTACCTTCTATATTGAAATGTCTGCAGATCTACTTAATTCTATGGGCTCAGAATTGTCTGTTTTTTATTATTTGTGACAGTAAAAAGGCAATGAAACCTACTCGACATGGTAATTCACACCATTCACGTCGTAGGTCCAAGAGGCGACAAGTAGGACGAGGTAGTACAATGCTTTCATCAGAAATCAAGCGCTTTACAGTTTGCAGGTATCACGTTTAGCTATTTGCCTTCGTTGTTTACCATTTATGGATGCATTGATATCTTGAGCTGAATTTATGTATGCCTATTTTCCCTATGACTAGGTGTATCAGATTCACAGTGTTAGATTTTCAGATTAAGGTTAATGGAAGTAATAGCATATTTTTAAATTAGATTGCGTCTCTAGGAAATGTTCTGAAGTTCCTTCGGATATACGCATGTAGTTGTTGTTCTTTGCTCTGCTATAAGGTGACTTTTGCAAAAGCAAATACTCCATCTCAGTGCATTATTCATAGGTAGAACACAGGCAATTCTTGATGGCTTGTAACAAAAACGATGAGACCCGTGAGAGTTGTCTATTTGGAAAATATGAGGTATGACAAACTCTTGGCCAAAATCCCGAAGTAGCACTTTTCCCACATGCTTATCCTTGTACTGAATTTACGCCTCAGGTCTACTCCAAATGATTGATATAGACTTGAGTTCCTATGCTTTTGGGAATAAAGCAGTAAAACTAGGCCTTTGTATTTTCCAGTCAACATAAGTGTGAGGTTAAGTTTTGTGCTGGATGTGGTGAAAAAGGTGTATTCCTAAGGATTTCAAGTAGTCGGTGACTGGCTAGCTTTAGCTATAAGAGAATTAGATAAGCTTGACCAAATACTTACAGTGGGTAAAGAATGAATTCATAGTTTCAAAGAAAATAGTACGGGGAGTTCGAAGTATATGTTTATATCGAGTGGGCTATCCATCATCTTCGACGGTCAGATTTTGCAGTTTTTTCACAATTAGAGTATTCACTGCTGTGTATGACGTTGGGTTTATTTCATCTCATTTGCAGATGGGTTGTGTCGTTGTTGCACCGGGCATTTGAAGTATCAGTGAATCTGCAGATTATTTTGTTTTCCAAGTTCTGCATAGATTTTCCATATGTGCATAAAGCATGAATGGGGAGGATAGTGGGTGTGAGAAATTTACTTTTGTACTATTACTGTTTCTTTGCTTTGAATAGCGTTAATGTTGGTGTTTTGTGGTCTTTCCACTACGCTGTTAGGTTACAATCATGTGACATTGTATTTTACTTATAGTTGTGTATTATTTATCAAAGTTGTTATATTAAGATCTTCACATTCATATTTGATCATAGTTGTAAGGACGGGGAAAAATTATTCGGAAACTTAAACGGGAGGATAAATATAAAACAATTTACCTGAAACATTTGGCCTTTTTTTTTAAATCTTACTATTTCTCTGTCTTGTTTGAACTTTGAATTGGTTTTGGATGAAGGTCTACAATGTAGCCTTCCTATGTGCCCTCGGTCTATTTTTACTTGTCATATTTTGTTTTATGAAAGTCAATTTGATTAAACTTCAAAGCTAAATTGAAGTAGATTAATTTAATATTTTAAATTGAAAATTTTGATGGTCGAAAACTATATGACAAATGCTATAAGTTGCAATCTTTCTCATATTAATATGATGAAAAAATAAATCTTAAAATGTTGGTCAAAGTTTATGCAGTTTGACTTCGAGAAGCGAAATAGTGATAAGTAAAAGTAGACGAAGGGAGTATATAATGTAGGTTAAAAGAGAAAAAGTAGACCAATTCGTAATGGCCTCACAGGTAATAACAAGATGCCTTTTACACCATATGTTAATAACGAATATTGTATTAATAGATTTCCCCCCTAATTTTAATTGTTGGATTTTCAAGGTTCAACCACCTATACTAAGTCAAATTGCTGCTTCTACTACACAACACGGATCTTGACTTGTGCAAAGTAGCGTAGAAAACCCATTTAGTGAATTAAGATCTTTGATATTTCTCTGACAATTGAGATCTTTAACTTACATTTATTTAAGGTATATTTGTTTTGGAACAAATGAATGTACATGGTCATTGAGTTTGCATTTGTGCTAAAAATTTGTGTATTCCTAGCATTGCTTCGGAGTGCAAAATAGGGGAATGATGAAGAAGAAAAGGACTACATGAATAGCAAAACAGTAGCAATATCTCGAAATGCTTTAGTTGCTAGGAAGGACCTCAAAAGTATTAGCATTTGACCCTTTTGCACAAGCTGAAGCTTAGGAAGCATCAAAGTTCATATGTTCTATAAATGATGTCTTAAGTATCTTTCCTTCAAAGTTTTGACCTTTTAAATCCAAGTGAATTCTGAGATTGTTGGCTGAAGTTCACCACCACAAATATTCTTAAATTGTCCTTGTATTGAGAGAGTAGTGTAGGAGTTCTAGAGTTATAGGAATAATATTGTTCGAGCTTTTATCTAAAAAAGATGTAATTTACTTAACAAGTTCCTGTATATTTTTTCATCAAAGCTAAATAGTATCTGAAGGATCAAATATTAAGGACTTTAAGTTGAATCAAATAGTTGATCCTGTTGTTTTACAAGGGGATGGAGTTGATAAGATTATAGGACAACAATTAAAAAATTTCTATGATCTTGATGTAAGATGCATTCAGAAGATGGGACAATATCGAACAGATATGATCGATATAACAAAAGAGCTACGTCGAATCAAAGGTATTAGAGGATGATACACTTGTTCTTAATTAATTTCTAAAATGGTTTAAATGACATCGAACTACTCTACTCATTGCCCTAAGATTTTGAAAAGACAAGCACAGAAGAAGATATTTGTCAGATTATACTTTGAAGTTCTTAGCCTCTACCATTTCTTAAGAAAATATATACACATTTTATCTTTGCACCAAAAAATTCACTCTCTTCGGTATTTTTAAGGATTGGGTTGGGGGACGGGGGTTAATTTTTTTTTTAAAAAAACCTTTTTTTAAAGCTTTATTCAAGGAAAAAAAAAATCTCACCAAAAAATATTACGTAAGGGGGATATAGTTCCCATTCAAATGTGGAGGGAGGGGGTATTGTTTCCCAAACCTTAAATGTTAGGGGGGTAAAATGGGATTTACTCAAAAAAAATTACTTAAAATATTGATTCAAATGAGTCGTGCCATTTGTGATATATCCACAGTCCACACTAGTGTTTTAAAAGGCTGGATTGTAAGGCAGGATGTTTTACTTAGGAATTATGATAAGAAATCATTTGATATGAAGTTGAAGTTTCTTTTAAGCATGTAATTTGAACTTTTTAAGTTGTATTTTTTTCTTATAAACATATGAACTTCACAAGTAGTGAAAACTATTAAATTTTTACTAATTTTTATAAAATGTTATTAGATAAACAAATCATAGTTCATAAACAGGACATCGTAATATCTTAATATACTATATTGGTAAATCACAAATCTCCATGTTCCTTTTATAAATAAACTTTTGCGATCACAAATTCTCAAGTACACATAATTTACCAAGATTCACCGGTCAACAATAATAGTAACTAGTTTTCTTTAATATAATCCTTTCACATGATACAAACAATTTCTTCTGGCCGAGAATGAGTATTTTTTTTATAGAATTTAATATAATGATTTTTTTTACAAAATATAAATTTATAGGTGAAATTCTGTATTTTAAAAAATTGAAATCATGATTTTTTGAGAATTTGAAATTTCATCTCATTTCAAATCATAAGACGAAATCGCATATCCAAACACTGATTTCATTTTATGCTTTTAAATCATGAGATAAAATTATATGTTCAAACGCTAGCTTAATATGAGCGATGTTTTACTTAGTATGAAGCGAGACTTACTATTATAAACAATATAATAGTAATATCATTTACATCTATTAGCCCAAAAAATGCTTGTTCATTGACCACTTGCACCACTTTAAAATCAAAGACCAAGCCTTATCCCCTCGTTTCCTCCCTGTCACCTTTTATGTATTTTTTTACGAAAAATTATGCGATCCAGCAAATAATTAATTTGTATTTATGATATGTAGTTATAACTTTAAAAAATTACGAAATATAATAATATTTGAATTTTGTAGCAATTACATAATACACACTTGATATAATATGCATTGATTCAGATCTTTCAAGCGTTTTCAATTGATACAATATACAATGATACACCTGATATTTGGCTGATACAATTAATACCCGTCGCATTAAATATAACTCTTTGTTGAAATGCATTGATACTAGTCTGCTACATTAATTATAGCTATATTTCATAATTACACTCTAAACTATAACAATTTATAAAATTTTTCTTACTTTTCTTTAATTATAAATTTTCACCACCATTCCACTGTTAATCAACAATAGTTTAAACTTCAAATCATCCAAAATTTCATTGCCATCCCTTTCCATCCCAAATTAAATCATCATACTACCAATAGTAAATCCCATTAATAGCTTCCGGCTACACAAATGCCCTTAAAAGAGAATGACTTTGCATTTTTGCCTCCAATAAGAAAAGTCTTATAAAAATAATCTTCCTTCTTTTTATGTATAGAACAATTATTTTTTTGCTCCTCTATACCTCAAATATAAAAACAACTCTCTATGCTCATTTGCATCTCAACTTCTATATTTATTTCTTTTTCTTTGATTTTTATTTTTTTTTTATTTTTTTTTCTTTTTTTTCTCAATCTTTATTTTTCTTTTATTTTTTGTTTTATTTTTTTCTTCTACGTTTTTTTTCTTTTTTCTCAATCACTATTTTTTTCCTTTTCTCCTCTCAATTCTATTTTTTTTCTCCTTTTCATATTTTCTTTAATTTTTTTTTTTTTCATTTTTCTCAACTTTTATTTTTTTCGTTTTTTTTTTTTGTCTTTTTTTTTCGTTTTTTTTTTTGTCTTTTTTTTTTCGTTTTTCCTTTTTTTTCTCAATCTTTATTTTTTTTCTTTTCTCCTCTCAATTTATATTTTTTTTTCTCTTTTTTTTCTTTGATTTTTAATTTTTCTTTTCTCTTTTTTTTGATCATTTTTCTTAACTTTCTTTTTTAATGAGAAGTTCTATAACTCTTGCTTTAAAGGCAAGAGTTAGCCCAGGGACTTCTAAACAACAAATTACGCCCCATGAGCAAGACTTGACACTAGCACAATGTGTCTTGATTTATGAAATGCTTTATAACACTTGTCTTTGAGGCAAGACTTAGCCTAAGAACCTCTCAAAAAAATAAATTGCGCCCCATGGGCAAGAGCTCACACTACTTCATTGTGTTTTAATTTATGAGATACTCTATAACTCTTGTCTTAGAGGCAAGACTTCGTTCAAGGATTTTCAAACAACAAGTTATGCCCCACGAGCAAGACTTGGCACTACCTCATTGTATCTTGATTTGTGAGATATTCTATAACTCTTGTCTTAGAGACAAGACTTAGCCCAAGGACTTTCAAACAACAAGTTACGCCCTATGGGCAAGAGTTGAACACTACCACATTGTGCTTGATTTATGAGATGCTCTATAACGCTTGCCTGAGAGGCAAGACTTAGCCCAAGGATTTCCAAATAACAAGTTACGCCCCATGGGCAAGAGTTGACACTACCACATTGTATTTTGATTTATGAGATGTTCTATAACTCTTGCCTTAGAGGCAAGACTTAGCTCAAGGACTTTCAAACAACAAGTTACGGCTCATGGGCAAGAGTTGACACTAGCACATTGTGTCTTGATCTATGAGATGCTCTATAACGTTTGCCTTAAAGGCAAGACTTAGTCCAAAGGCCTCCCAAAAAAAAAAGTTACGACCCATGGGCAAGAGTTAACACTACTTCATTGTGTCTTACACTACTAAAAACAGCTCAAAAAAGGACGGATTGGAAAGCGACGGACAACGTCGTTCCTGAAAAGCGACGTTGTCCGCCGCTTTTCTATTTTTTTTTTAATTTATAATTATTTTTTACAAAAGCGACGGACAGCGTCTCTTTGTCCATCGCTTTTTTTGGCGAATTTTGTGCCAAAATTATTTATAATTAATTAATTTTTATTTTTTATTATAAGCGACGGTTAGCGTCGCAATTATTAAAAAAAATTAAAAAATAATTTTAAGGAACGCGACGCTGTCCGTCGCTTTCTTTAAAATCTAATTTATATTAAAAAAATAGAAAAGCGACGGACAACGTCGCTTTTGTCCATCGCTTTCGGTCAATACGCGGTCAACTCATTTAAAAAAGCCACACTGTCTGTCACTTTTTAAAAAATAAAGTGACCCAGATCGGGTCACTCCTCCATTTTCCTCTTCTCTCTTCTCTCTTCTTTTCTTTCTTCTCTTCTCTCTTCTTCACACCTCCACACACCTCCACACCTTCACACCTCCACACCTTCACACCTCCATACCTTCACACCTGCCGTCGCTGCCGCCGCCACCGCCTCCACGCCGCCTCCTTCCTCCTCCATCATTAATTTTTGGGTTAGGGCTTATTTAAAATTCAAGGTTAGATTTTTTTACTTTTTTTTTCAATTACATTGCATTTATTTTAGGTTAATGTTAGATTAAGAATATTGTTAGTTATTATGTAGACTAGAACTTGAATTAGTAGTATTTAAAATTTTAAGTTAGGGTTTATTTGATATTTTTTGTTATTATTAGCAAGTTTGTTAGTTTTGAATCTTTAAATTATTTTTTGTCATTTATTTTAAGTTAGTTTAAGAGTATGAACATTGCTAGTTGTGAATCTTGAATAATGGTTATGAACATTTTATAATTCATATAATTGAATTTGTGAACTTGAACTTGAAATTGAGAAGTTTGAACTTGAATTTGATTTTAAAATTTGTGAGCATAGTAAATATCTTAGGCTCTTGATTTTAAGTATGAATTAGGTTCTTGAATTAAGTTCTTGAATTAGTTTTCAACTTTAGGTTGTTGAATTAGGTTCTTGAATTTGATAGTAAAGTTGGAAATTTTGAATTAATTTATATGGGTTATAATCTTGAATTAGTTTTCAACTTTAAGTTGTTGAATTAGGTTCTTGAATTTGATAGTGAAGTTGAAAATTTTGAATTAGTTTATATTGTTGAGTTATAAATATAATCTTGAATTAGTTTTCAACTTTAGGTTGTTGAATTAGGTTCTTGAATTTGATAGTGAAGTTGGAAATTATATTGTTGAGTTATAAATATAATCTTGAATTAGTTTTCAACTTTAAGTTGTTGAATTAGGTTCTTGAATTTGAATTTGATAGTGGAAGTTGAAAATTTTGAATTAGTTTATATTGTTGGGTTATAATCTTGAATTAATTTTCAACTTAGGTTGTTGAATTAGGTTCTTGAATTTGATAGTGAAGTTGAAAATAGGTTTTTGAATTAGTTTTGAGTTTAGTTTTTATACTCTTGAATTAGTTTTCAACTTTAGGTTCTTTTTTGTGAACCTTGAATAATGCTTGTTAGTTTATGATAGTCTTGTGAACCTTAATTAGTTTAGGTTAGTCTTGTGAGTTATGTGAATATTTGTATATAAGTGTTATTGTTAAGAAAATATGGAACTTTGAATTAGGTACTTGAATTTGGAATTAGGATTTGGAACTTGAATTTGGAATTAGGTTCTTGAATTAGGTACTTGAATTTAAAATTAGGATTTGGAATTAGGTTCTTGAATTAGATTATAACTTGAATTTGGAAACTTTGAATTTGAAATAGGTTTTTGAATTAGTTTTGGATTTAGTTTTTATACTCTTGAATTAGTTTTCAACTTTAGGTTCTTTTTGGTGAACCTTGAATAATGCTTGTTAGTTTATGATAGTATTGTGAACCTTAATTAGTTTATGTTAGTCTTGTGAGTTATGTGAATATTTGTATGTAAGTGTTATTGTTAAGAAAATAAGGAACTTTGAATTAGGTACTTGAATTTGGAATTAGGATTTGGAACTTGAATTTGGAATTAGGTTCTTGAATTAGGTACTTGAATTTGAAATTAGGTTCTTGAATTAGATTATAACTTGAATTGGGAACTTTGAATTTGAAATAGGTTTTTGAATTAGTTTTGGATTTAGTTTTTATACTCTTGATTAGTTTTCAACTTTAGGTTCTTTTTTTTTTAGCCTTGAATAATGCTTGTTAGTTTAGGATAGTCTTGTGAACCTTAATTAATTTAGATTAGTCTTGTGAGTTATGTGAATATTTGTATGTAAGTGTTATTGTTAAGAAAATGAGGAACTTTGAATTAGGTACTTGAATTTGGAATTAGAATTTGGAACTTGAGTTTGAAATTAGGTTCTTGAATTTAGAATTAGCTTTTGGAACTTGAATTTTGAATTAAGTTCTTGAATTAGATTATTAAGTTGAATTAGGTTCTTGAATCTTAGTTTTTTTAAGTTAAGTTATTTTAAGTTAAGTTTGTTAGTTGAAATTGTTAGTTTTGGGTTAAGAAGTTTTCAACTTTAGGTTATTTTTTGAACTTGAATTATATAGGTTCTTGAATTAGCTAGGTACTTGAATTTGGAATTAGGTTCTTGAATTAGATTATTAACTTGAATTTGGGAACTTTGAATTTGAAATAGGTTCTTGAATTAGTTTTGAGTTTTGTTTTAGAATGTTGAATTAGTTTTCAACTTTAACTTCTTGAATTAGGTTCTTGAATCTTAGTTTTATTGAGTTAAGTTTGTTAGTTTAAATTATTAGTTTTGGGTTAAGAAGTTTTCAACTTTAGGTTCTTTTTTAAACTTGAATTATATAGGATCTTGAATTAGGTACTTAAATTATATAGGTTCTTTTTTAAGTTAAGTGTTAGTTTATTACATTAATGTTAGTTTGTGAACCTTGAATAGCATGCTAGTTTAGGTTAGTCTTTGTGAACCTTAGTTTAGGTTAATGCTTGCTATCATTTCTCTATATTTTTTGACATTTATTTTAAGTTATTGAATACTTTATAAGTCCTTTTGGTGGATCTTTTATGTGTTTAGTGATATTATTCTTCGTATTTAGTTTCTTGCTATGATTGAATCTTATTATGAATGTTGTGGCAGCAATTAGTGTTGGTTTGGGCTGTATTGAATTAGTTTTGTAAATGGCAGGTGGTGCATATTGAAAATGCAGATTTTTGCAGCAGGAAAAAATGCAGAAAAGCAACGAACAGAGTCTCTTTTGTCCGTCGCTTTTCTGAATTTTTTTAAAAGAACACCCAGAAAAAAGCGACGAACAGCGTCGCTTTTCTGGAAAAAAATTACCAGAAAAAGGGACACTGTTTGTCACTTTGTTCTTCAAGTTCTAGAACAAAGTGACGGACAACGTCGCTTTTCTGGAAAAAATAAAAATAAAATAAAATCTGTCGCTTTTTTATTTGCGTCGCTGGCCGTCGCTTTTAAAGCGACGCTGTCCGTCGCTTTTGGAAAAGCGACAGACCATTTTCCCACGGAAGTGACGCCGTCGCTTTTGACGGCCAACGTCGCTTTTGGCCGTCTCTTTTTAGCCTTTTTTTAGTAGTGTTAATTTATGAGATACTCTATAACTCTTGCCTTAGAGGCAAGACTTAGTTCAAGAATTTTCAAACAACAAGTTATACCCCACGAGCAAGACTTGACACTACCTCATTGTGTCTTGATTTATGAGATGTTCTGTTACTTTTGCCTTAGAGGCAAGACTTGTTCCAAAGGACTTCCAAACAACAAAGCACGCCCTTAAGTTTACTTTGATGTCAAAGAAAGAAGATCCTCTTTGTGGATTATCCAACTTTCTGTTCATTAGCAAAAAATAATAGAGGTTGAGAAAAAAGAAAAAAAGAAGAAAAAAAGAGAAAAGGAAAAAATAAAGATTAAAAAAAAAAGAAAAAAAGATAAAGGTTGAGAAAAAAATAAAAGTTGAGAAAAAAAGAACAAAAAAAATAAAGGTTGAGAGAGAAAAAAAAAGGTTGAGAAAAAAAATGAAAATTAAAAAATTGAGAAAAAAGAAAAAAATAAAAGATAAAAGAAAAAGGAAAAATAAAAATTAAAAGTTGAGAGACAAATGAACATGGAGAGTTGTGGTGTAGAGGGACAAAAATATATTTGTTCTATACATAAAAAAGAAGGAAGGATATTTTTAAAGACTTTTCTTATGGGAGACAAAAATTGAAGACCGCTCACTTTGAGGGACACCCCATTAATTTTCTGCTAATATATGGTTTGTACTTGAAATTTAACTATTGTATAATTTGCATAAAATTAGTGTATACACTTATTATATACTGAGTATGCACTAAAAAAGAGGAAAAGAAAAAAAGAAGGCAACGAATTAATGAAAACAATCATAAGATTGATCGGAACTTGTATTTGGACATGCAATATGAAGTCATAATTTCAAATCTGTTTGGATATGTAATTTGGGATTATAGTTTCATGTCGCGCCCCATTTTTCTCGCGAAAAGATGGGCCATCGACGTGACAACTCTTTTTGGATGGAAAAGAGTGAAGAGTCGCCACCTAACGAATTTAAGGTGCGTTAGGGCACCATTCTAACTAACTACGACTAAATTAATTTAAGGTCTACGTCACCAGAAATTGGGTAAGGGTTCAAGTTACCTCAAAAGAAAGGTGTTAAGCACCTTTCGAGGTCCACAAATGTGGGTCCCTGTCGGATTCGTTATTTATTTGGGAATTAAGTGATAAACAAAGGGTCAACAGTTTTATTAGCCTATTATTAACTAAATAATTAAACAAATAAACCTTTATTTTAAGCAAGTAGATAAATTAGTTACTAATAGTCTAAGTGAGAAAAAAAAATCGTGCATATAAACCGCAATTAAAATAAATAATGAAACGAAAAGGAGATCAGCAAGAAGACACAATTAACACAAGAATATAGAAAAAGAAACCTAATTACTAAGTGATTTTAGATAACTACCCCAACCGTATAATAAAACAAGAGCTAAACTTAGGTTAGTTTTAACCTATTCGGATCAGTACCCGGCTTATTATCGAAGACAATTCCAAAGTCATTGTTGTATTCTGCTCGGGTCGATTTTCATCATATCCGTCTATCTACCCACCTAAGTTGGTTATTAAAAATATTTTACCTAAGTGCGTACTAAAGAAATGAGAAAAATCTAACGCGTCTTAAGATGCTTACCCGTCCCAACTTGATGTCCAAGAGGCATTGGACTTACTAACTTGGATGTGGATCTAGACAAATAAAATCTTAGGTTTCCTAATTAGACACGGGGTTAACGTCAATCAAAACATACATGGACTGGAAAACAAGTAGCACAATAATGATCTCACATAGGCCTCACCATTCGTACAATTAACACTTTATGCAGCATGATATCTAGCGATGAAAACGTGCAAAACATTTATTAATTAATCCTATGAGCAAGTTGTTTGATGATATGCACTTGAAAAAACAAAAAAAATTATCAAGTCCTATGAACAAAGCTTCTAATTATTTAGCATGCTGAAACTAACTTAAGTCCATAAACGACAACCATTTAATATAGTAAGACTGATTTTAAACATGCTGAAACTGATTTTAATATGCTGAATTAAATTTGACAGATTTAAACATGCTGAAACTGGCTTTAATATGCTGAATTAAATTTAACAGATTTAAACATGCTGAAACTGGCTTTAATATGCTGAATTAAATTTAACAGATTTAAACATGCTGAAAATGATTTTAATATGCTAAAACGGATTTGACTCTTAGGCGTGGGTTCACAACTGAAAACAGTTTTAAGCCTATAGGCATGGTTTCTAGGTAAATAATATCATATTTAACATGTTGAAACAGAAATATCATATAAGCACGATTTCTGTTTTTTTTTAAAAGACAAAACGGATTTTAAAACCTAAAACATGATTTCTAACAAACGATATTAATACACTCCTATAGGCATAATTTCTAACAAATGAAATTGACAGAAGTCCTATAGGCATAATTTCTACGGTTTACAATTAAGCAAGTAGCACGTAGTTTGCCCCTCCCCCGTTGCACCCCTAATGTATCTTATTATTTATCGAAGTTTATACAATAATTATTACAGACCAATGAATGAATGAGAAAATAAAAATAAGACAGATCTGAGCTTTGGAGACTCCCAAATCTCGGGCAACTCTTCACTGTGTAACCATATTCTAATAGAAACCTGTTAAATATAACATATGATTCGAAAGATACTAGTATGACCCATGAAACTACCCTCGACATGTCAGAGTTCCTGAGAATCTCAAGGATTCTAGGCAGTGCTCATGTCGAGGCATGGGAATACATTAGGACCTTCGTATTCCACAAAATACAATTAAAACAAAAAACCAAGCCAGAAGCAAAGGTAATCACATAAACCAACCAGTCAAACAAGATAAGCCAACTAACAAGTTCATGCTAACAGTGGTTTAATGTAAACAGAAATATAAGTTCTAAATTGACATCCTATAGACATGCTTTTATTAACAAATCACAGAACAGTCATGGCTAAACACAGATGGATACATATTCCAAACTAAAGGTAAACATGCATATGAATCGAAATCTGCATTGATAAAACACTAACCAATTATCCGCAAATAACAGGAAATATTCAAAGCCTTCACAATTAGCAATAAGTGGCCCTTATCAACCAAGAAGAGAAGTTAAAAGTATGAGTAGTAGTGTCAGTCAAGTCTGACTCTAATGAAAAGAGAGATTGTCTTTATATATTATAAGCAAAGAATTCACTTAAGGGAAAGAAATAATTCACAGAGTAAATCAAGGAAAAGATTTTATCTTCCCTCCCAAAGACAATTAATTTGCCATAATTTATCACAAAGAAAATAGTAAGTAGAGCTATTAAAGGAAGAAAAAATATTATAAAAATCAATCATGGGAATTCTTTTACTTAAGCTGATGGGCAGAATCAATTAAGGGTAGAGAATCATGCTAAGTTTACCATACATATACTAGTACTAAATCTGTCCAGACTTAAAAAGAAGGTAAAAAATCAATGAGCATGAATCAATTATGGACGGTAAAACAAAGCACAATTTACCATAACTGAATAGGTACATAATTTGAGCCGAAGATCTTATGCTAAATTGTTATACAATTTCTGAGTTAATTCGCACATGAAGAAATATGTCATTTATCATAAATCAGCATGTAAACAATCAGTTTGGGAAGGAAAGCAAACAATCATGGTTGCATTTTAAGGTTCAAACAAACTCAATAGTAATCACAGTGCACCTAACAGTCGTGTAATCATTTATCTTTCGCACAAATATAGACAGAATCAACAGTCACAAAAAATTCGGACTAAGCTAGAAATCATGCTCCTTTACGAATTTGAGAAAAGTTGAGCAACTAATAACTACTGAAAGTGATTGAAAACTAACAACAAAGTCAGACCATTTTCAGAAATTTACAGCTAAAACCAAGTTCATATGATAGTCTCAGAGGGACAATTAACACAAAAAATATAGGATTCAAGCACAAATTTGTAGCCAAACTTCACTAATTTCACATCTCACAAACTGGTAATAGCAAGAGAAGATGATGAACTTAAATCAGGAGATAGACCAAACCCGGAATAGCGGCGTGGTAACCCATCATAACATAATCCTCCAAAAATCGTTCAATGATTCACGAGCAACATGCACCTGGCCGGAGTTCGACATTCGTCGAAGAAGACCAGATCCTCGTAACACCAAATTTCTTTCAGAGAAACACAAAAAGGGAAAGGGGGTTTGATTTAATGGAGGTTGCTGGTAGTCCACCGGCCAGAGGCGGCCGGAAACAGTGAGACATAGGGAGGAGGTTTGGGTTTCTGTTTTGGTGGTATTTTGGTGGAGATGTGGTTTTGGGTGGATTTTCTGGTCGAGATGAGGGTGGCCGTTTGGTGGTTTGCGGCGGGATTTCACCGGAGAAATAGGAGTGGAGGAGATGATGGAGAGCAAGAGAGGAGGGGACGGGCGGCAGTGGCGGTGGCGTTTCACCGCTGCTGGTGGGGTTTTGGTGGTGGCTGGCAGAGGCGTTGAGGAGAGGGGAGAAGGTGGTGCCGACGTTATTGTTGACCACCGAGGCTCAACGGCGACGGTGGCAGCGGTGAGGAGGGAGAAAGAGAGGAGAGAGAGCTGAAAAGGGTGAGGGTGGTGGTGGAGGAGAATGGGGTTAGGGTTGGGGGGTGTGTTTGTTAAAAAGGAAAGAAGAAAAGGGGTTTGATCTCGGCCGTTGATCGTATTAGATCAACGACTGAGATTGGATTAAACTTGAGATTTAAAATTGGGCCAAATTAGCCCAATTTAGGCTAAAACTAAAATAAATTGGGTAGAAAGGGGCTAGGATTTAAATAATTTGAGATTAGAAATTGAATTGAGACGGCTATTTAATAAATAAACTACTACGTATATAAAATTTAGTAGATAAAATAATAATCAACGATAATTATCAAAAGATAAATTATTTAAAAAAATAAATAAATTACGTATATATATTGTACGTAAAATAAATGACATGTAATATCATATGAAATTTGTGATAAAAAATAGTAATAATAGAGAATAATTATATATTTATATACTAATTTTAAAGTGTTAACACGTAATTTATTTAATAAATCAAGTAAAATATAAAAATAAATTAATATTTAAAATAATTATTATTATTAAAATAACAGCCCGAGAGAGGTATAGGGAGGTCAAAATTGGGTGTCAACATTTCAAATCTTAATTAATTCTCAAAAAATATGATTTCAGATTCCAAATCACGTTTTCAAATTTTTTCTAATACAAAACTTGACCAATAAGTTTATATGTCGTAAAAGTATGTATATTTGAAAGTTTGTAATCACAAACATTTATTTATAAAAGGGACATGAAGATATATGATTTATCAATGTGGCGCTATAGGATATTAGGATATCTTATTTATGAACTATGGTTTGTTCATTTGGTAAGATTGTATAAGAAATAGGAAAATTTTGATAGTTTTCATAACTCGTGAAATTTTCATGTTTATGAGGGAAAAAAATACTAACTTAAGAAATTCAAATTGCATGTCCAAACAAAACTTCAACTTCATACTAATTTGATTTCATATTATGATTTCAAATCATAATTTCATATCGAATGTCTAAGAATACATCAAATGACACTATTCGTAGAACCATGAGTACATTTGGAGCAACAAAAACACGTGCAAAAATTGAAACAAAAATGCTCATTTCTAATAGTTATAAAAATAGGTTTCTAATATAAAATAGTTTTATAAAGTCAATATATATATAACTTAAATCCTAAATAAAATTCAACTAGGTTAAATAGTAGCTTCCTAGAGCAATCCTATCCTTAACATTAAGAAACTACCTTGTAAATTATTGGGAACGTTTCATAAAATAAAAAACTATGAAAACTATATTTTTTTATTATTAGTTGGTAAATATTAGCATATATTTTAACTTGTATCCATGTGAGACTTTCTAGTTGTACGCCTGTATATGTTTGATGAATACAAAAAACCTTTTCCGCAATTATTTTATCATAAATACACGTTATTTTGCAATAAATTTTTAGCTTAATACATAAATGTGTCCTTTAACTTGGCCTCAACTCGAATCCATACCCTCTAACTTTGGGTATGCACAAGTAGGCAGTTAAACTTGTATAAAGTTGAACAAGTAAACACACACGTCCTACGTGACGTCTCATGCAAATTGTCACGTAGGACTCATGTGTCCACTTGTGCACACACAAAGTTGGAGGGCATGAATGCCACTTGACGCCAAGTTAAAGGGCATATTTATATATTATGCCCAAGAAAAAAGAACTCCTCCTTTACCCTTGTCAAATATCAAACTGCAGAAGTCTACAAACAACATGATCATAGAACAAGAATGACAAAACAAAAATTTAATTATGTTTCTGAAAAAAAAGAAGATGGCAACTTCATCTCCTAGCTAAGATATATATATATTATTGATATTTAGATGAAATATTTGGAAGTAAATGGAAGGAGGGACTTTTCCTTACCTTCCATATTTCCATTCATTTCCTTTCCAAACGAACTAAGAACAAGCAAGAAAGTCACAAAATTAATATAAAGTCATCCATTCAAACTTTTAGTGGCTTTACTAAGATAAAGTAAAAAGAAAAACCTCCATAAACATATACTAACTTTAGAAAAAAATAGCTAGATCTATCACTATCTCCAAACTACTAATTATTTTCTTATATATATAGAACTTGTCCTCTAATTATTAGATGATATTCTTCTATCTGAAAACTATGCTGTTCGAATCCTTCAAAAAATGCACTACTTTAAGAAGATGTAACACGAGTGCTACAATTTTTTTTGGAGAATTCGAACAACATAGATTAATAAGTAGGCCAATAGTTGTCTAAATCATGAGCACAATTCTCCATAGCCATGAATCTATTCATGGTATTTCCACTACTCATATCTTCACCATAACCAGCCTGATGATCAGTTGTCATCATATCTTGTGGCGGTGGCACTGGCTGTGAAGTGGTGGCGCCACCACCACCAAGATTCAAATTCAAGCCTGAAATAGTAAAACAATTACCTCCTCCTCCACCACTACTACTTTCACCTAAGTTATAGTTGATTTGGGATTGAAGAATGGGCTGCAAGCTCATCATGTTAGACGACGAAACGCCACGAAAATCCCTATTGAGTTCTTGAATGTCTGGATGGTTGATCATGTTGTAAGCACTTGATGATGATCTTCCCATGGCTAATTGAAAGGCATTATGTTGATCAGCTTGGTGCATCATCATTTGTGAGGACATGGATATTGTGTTTGGATTGATGTGATGATCTAGTGTAGTAGTGCTGTAGGGGTTCACATGAATTCTAGATGAATTGTTAGAAGAAGGGTATTTTTTCCCTCCTGCAATACTCTTCTGGAATACACGGCAAACCACCCATTCATCTTGCTGTAAAATAGTCAAAGTATATTTAGAACAAGTAATTGTTAGATGAGAGAAATTGAAGCATACATTTAGGGTGTCTTTGGTAAGAAGGAAAATATTTTCTTGAAAAATAAGTGAGTTACGTTGTTTACTTATTTTTTAATGTTTGGTAAGTAAAAAAATATTATTCAAAGAGCATTTGTGGGTATCAATATAATAAAACACTATGGGGGTTGGGATGAGATGGAGAGTGGGAGTAAGTTCAGGGGTACCGAGGGTGGGGGTTGGGGGCATTGAGTGAGTAGGGAAGATAATAAACTTGGAATGTCAATTGTCACTTATGGAACTTGTTTTTCCTACTTTCATAATTAGAAGTCATTTTCCTTATTTTAAGGAACTTGTTTTCCAAGAAAAATTATTTTCTAAAACATTTTGACCAACCAAGCATGAAAAAATTGAAAAATATTTTCTGAAAAATGATTTCCTCTGTACCAAACACATCCTTAAAAATACTTGTATACTATTCTATCGTTCCAACTTACGAGACATAATTTGAAGTCACACAAAACTTTAATAAGAAAGAAGGATGACTTTTGGATCTAGTCTTAAATTATTGTCATAATATTTGTGTCATAAAAGTATGTTTATAGAATGAGTTAATAAATGACAAATTTAGATTGAGAAATTGAAGCTTATTATAATTTGAGTATTACTTACATAAAAAGCAGTCCAATACACTAAGCTCCGAATGTAAGGGATCCTTACAATTAAGTATTTTTATACAATAGTATCATTTATTTTCTTCATATATATTTCCTGTTAGATAAAACTTGTTTAGAGGATCAAATATATTTGATATGCGCAAGAAAACTCTTTTCTACAACTACCTCATTTTCTCTTGCACTATCCATACTCCTTTCATGCTAATTTATATGGTGCATATTTTTTTTGTTTGTTCCAAAAATATGATATATTTCTATGTTTAGAAATAATACTTTAAATTTCATATATTATTTTAATGGGGTGATTTATAACTATATAAATATTTATAACTTATTATAAATCATAATAAGTTTCAAAAATTCCCTCCAACCACCTTGCCCCTTGAATTCATATCCAATCAAAATGCATTATATAAATTGGGACGGAGAAAATAACGAAATGACTACACATTCGCCTTTTTAATTTTGAATGTACATGTACATGAGAATGCTGAATTCCTCGTACTATGAATTAAATATGATTGGACATATTGAAATTACCTACGTGGGAGCATGCTGTAGTGTAGGAGGAATTTTTAAGAGTTCTGCGTATGTCCCCGAGTTTTAGTTTCATTTAACGATCCGTTTGGGCATAAAAATTAAAAATATATTCACTTTATTTAGCATTTACTTTAAAGTTGAAAATAGACTTGGAGTTGTGTTTGACCATAGTATTTTCAAAAATATTTTAGATTATCGAGTTGATATAGTATTTAAAAATAAAGTGAGAGAAAAAATAAATCCAAAAATAGTGAATACACCTCAAGAGGTGTTTTTCAAAAAATCAAAAATTGTGAAAACATATTTCGAAATATGTTTTTGGTTTTCATGACCAAACAAGTATTCTGAAATAAAGTGAAAACGTATTCCGGAATATTATGAATAATATTTATGGCCAAACGCCTACTAAATGATTCATTCAATATTTTGGTTTTCTAAATAAAAATTAATGAAAAATTTATTATATAAGTAAGATTTTCTAAATATTTCGCCTGCAGACATAATTTTTTGTTCAGTTGCATCTAGCAATATTTTATTTAAACACATAAGTTTTTATTTACAAAATTAATTTCAACACTTAAAATCTTATAAACTATTTACAATCAACTAATTCAAACGGGTTATTAATATATAAAAGTTAAAAGACCAACTTTTTTCTTAAAAAAAAAAAGAGAGGAGAGAAGTGGAATTACATACCTTGAGAGTTCTATAGGGGGATTTGGAGTGGATCCTATATTCATGCATTACCCAATTGGTTTTTTCTCCTCTTGGAGCTCTTCCTCTATAAAATACCAATGTTTTCTTCATACCAACCAATTCTGAATTACTGAAAATCTCCTTGTCTTTCCCAGTAGTTTTCCAGTATCCACTATTTGTTGCTCTATTTGTTCTCACTCCTGTTGGATACTTCCTATCTCTTAGACTGAAAAAGTACCACTCTTTTTCTCCCATTTTTGCCTTACCTATCATAATTAATTTTCAAAATGTTAACTTGAATAATATTGTAGAGCTTAATTACTAGCTAAATCAAGATTTTAGATTAGAAATTTTAGAGTTTTAATTAATTTGTTGAGGAATTTTTCAAGTTGTCTAAATTACTCTCTCCGTCACAATTTATGTGACATCTTTTTTTTTTTTTTCGAGAGTCAAACGAGTTTTCTTTGATCTAGTTTTTTTCATATACCTTATAAATATTTTGAATTGTCAATTATTTTGTAACTAATAGTATTTTTAACATAGTTTTCAAATATTTAAATTTTTATTTCAAATAATTTGAAGATTTCATGTCCGAATTTTCAGTCAAAATTTAAAAGTTTAACTCTCGAAATTAGAAAGATGTCACATAAATTGTGATATAGGGAGTACTAGTTCAAGAAATGAGTCTTTTCTTTTAACTTTGGTTTGAAAAGGAAAAAGAAAAAGAAAACTTTCTTAAATTTTTTTGTTATAACAATTTGATGAAGCTTGCTTGCAAGCAATTAAAGATGCACCATATAGTAGGCGTACGTAGAGCGTTATTTACATAATCAGGTAATTAATTAACTATAAAAAGATAATTGCAAATTACTTTATATAACAAGTATTGATTGATACAAACCTGAAATTGATGATAACATGTTATATAATATAATTAATAACAAGTTAATGTAAAGATTATTTATACTACTGTATATAACTTGAATCATATTCCAAAACGTTAGATGTTCTTGATATATATCCTGATTTCCAAAGAATTAAAGAGGGGGGTAAGGAATTAGGAAAAACAAAAAAACAAAAAACGGTTCCATTTTTATTGTTTAATCACATGGTATTCGAAATTCATGATTATCATAATTTACCAGGCAAGATCGCACTATGTAGGGTTTATTTAAAGGGAGAGAACTTTCTACTCTATCGGATTTTTTTTCATTTATACAAAGCTTGAACCCGATTCCTCTGGCTAAGGGTGGAGTACGTAGCATACCTTCCCTTCCATTTCTTTTTTTTTTTTCTTTCGACAAAAACAAAAAACTTGAGCTTGTTCTTTCACAAGTTTATCATTTTTATTAGAAATACTTACAAGCATGATAAAAATAATATTGGATCAGCATGAATGTATGAACAAAACCAAGTTTACTTGCTCAATTTTCTCAAGAAAAGCTTATAAAATATAAAAAAAAACAATTTCAAAACCCTAGCTCTTGCTTTCTTGATTTATACAAAACCATGGATTACTATTTAATTTCAATAATATATGCTTGTAAACTCATGCTGTAGTAACAAGTTTTGAGGATTATTACAACTAATTAATTAGTATACCTGGAAGATCCCATGGCTCAGATTTGTTTAAATCAACATCTCCAATAGCCTTTGCAGTAAAATTAGTAGAATCAGATATCTTGTTCACAAGATAATATGTTATTAGCTCTTCATCACTGGGATGAAAACGAAATCCTGGTGGTAGATCAATCTCTTCCTTCACTACTCCTTCCATTTTACTCTACTATTTTCCCGACAATTTTCACAAGTTCAAACAAAACCCTAGCTAAGATCACCTTGAAAGTTGAAACTTGTAAATTAAAAAAATTAATTGAAGTATGTGAAAATTAATAGAAAACCTAAAGGACTACCCAAAGAAGAGAAAAACAAAGTTTTTTCTCCAAGGGATATGGAAATTAGGCCTATAGCTAGCTAACTAATTTATTGTTGGACCATGTTGCAAGAAACTCTTTTTTGTTGCTTGAATGTGGAGAATATATATGGATCTTTGGATAACTTGTTGCTAAACATTTACTAGAAGTATAAGCTTGAGGGTTCTTGAAATATAGAGGAAAATAGTTTTCTTGTTGTTGAATTTAAAGAAGATATATAATGTGTTTGAGAAGCTCTTACCTACCATGGGTCTTAAGGTACACGGTGCCTCATGACCAAATGGCTCAACTTCTTAATTACGATGCTAATTAAAGAAAATTAAACACATAATCTTTTTTTTTCTTTAATTTCCATGAGCCATCACCTTCTAGGGTATGGTGCCTTTGGCGTGGAATGTTAGGCTCTTGACCCCTATCATGTCAATTATATGTAACGCGAATGACATAGTAAATTAGATTTAGAGGCGGATATGGACCTTACCTTTAGAGTACAAAATCAGATTAAACAAATTCAAACCTTCCAAAAATTGGAAGGGTTTAGCCTATACAAATACTTCCAAATTACTAAGAAGAGAGGAATTAACTAACAAAAAAATTATATTTATCATATCTTCTTTTTATGCTAGAGAATAGCTAGATAAATTCCTTCACCCTTTTTGGTAATTGATGAAAAGAGCGTAGAAGGTGCTATTTCCACTTGAAGATGCCAATTTAGCTAGTGATACAACCCAAGGAAGTTAGTCGTTTTTGTCATTTTAAGTGATTAGCAACCATATGCACATAACTAAGTTCTCTTACGTTGTGCATTCTAACGCGTATTTTCTTATGTTATGCGTTTATACCTCAAATTTCATTCAAAACCTACCTCTAATCGACCTCCAAATTATTAATTACCTTCTCTTAAGTTTAAAGCAAAAATCCTCAAGTTCTCCAATTAAAACATGGATAAATCTTACCATTAAACGTGTGTAATCAAATGCAATTGAGAAGAGTGAAGACCGATGTTAGACGAGTCAATTTATAGATCTAAAATGTGAACAATTTTTTTTTTTTTAAAAAAGTATTATATCCCTACCGTCTATGTCCCCTCAGACCAAATGGTTCAATTCCTTGAAAATTGCCTTGGACTGAACTCCAAAATCCCAAAATGTGAAAGGCAAAATTTCAGAAATAGCTAATATTTAAGTAATAAATGAGGCTTCATAGCTACAGTTTAGTAACTAAATATATAAATTAGATATTGTATATACAAATATAAATTTGCTTTAGAAATTTGTATTTGAGCCCCAAAATTCGCTTTGTATATAAATACAAATGCATATGAGCCTCAAAATTCGCTTTGTATACAAATACAAACGCATATGAGCCCCGAAATTAGAGAGCCCCCAAAATTAAAGATTTGTATATGAATCCCGAGATTTGTATATAAACCTTAAAATATACAAATATACAAATACAAAAGAAATGTATATTTAGCTATTTAGTTTGAACTATAGCTACAAAATATAATTATTTTAAACGTTAATAGTTTTTCCAATGTGAAATTAGAAGTCTAATCCCGACTTGGAAATGTTTTAATTTTTCAGGGACCTCGCAATTGCGGTCCTTGGGTCACAATTACGAGAATGTAAATGCGGACTCCTCCTGGCCTAATCCCCCTTCGCAAATGCGCTATCACCTCTGCAAATGCAGACCTCGACCCCAGTTCCCAGTGAGTCGCAAATGCAGCTACCACAAATTGTACGGTTACAACTGACATCAACAGTTGAAACAACAACTCCCCAATAGTCCCTTTTTGTCGTTTTAGCCCCCGGAACTCACTTGAACAATCACCGATCCAGGGTCGTCTAGCTAGTCACATGTTTGACCATGGTCAACTCTTATCTTTTTACAAAATTACTAATTTGTAACTTAGGCATCTGAATCACTCCTTAGCCCCTCAGAACTCGTCCAAACTATCCACCAAGTCTCAAACCACCATATGAACCTATAAGAACTTTCAAACCTCGTTTCAAGCTTGTAAATGTTGACTTTGGTGAACTCTTAAGTTTTTCACATTCGTAGTTTTGGTTTCCTTCTCTGAGAGTACGCATCCAAGTCCGACGCCCTTGGGGAATTGTACCACCCATCTAAACAAGTCATAAAATACATATTATTTTACGGAAAGTGTCATTTAGAGGAAAAAGAATGTTAATACTCAAAACGATCGGACGAATCATTACACATTATCTCGAACCTTTTCCAACTTGCACAACAAATATGAAATCACTTCTAGATCTCTATGGTCTTTCCACCCTCGTGTGAGTCCGTAGACTTCTTGAGGTCTCTTTAATTATCAATTAAGTAGAGAAATTATTAATTATGATCATTAGCGGGGATCTTACAGTTAAAAACAACTAATATGCATCATTATTACAAAATAAAGAATTCTTGCAGATCTATTGTTCAAGCGTAAACCCTAAGTACTATTTGTTACAAAAGAAGTTTCTAATTTGTTCATCTCAACATCGTCAATAGTAAACACATAAAGAATTAATAGGTACAAAATGTTCTCAAAAAACTTCTTCTTGGCTTTTACAACTTGTTAACTATACTGCCATGATCGATTCCCTTGGATATTGATCGTTTTTCGTGGTAATATTAACATCTTTCAAGAATTTTCTTAATCGAGGAAAATATATTTCGAAACATCACACTTTGTTCAAATAAATAAATTAGGATAACATTGCACGGGTAAATTATTAGCGTCTCGATAGCTTAATGGAGTGAATTACAAATTAAATTTCATTTCCTTGTGGAGATTCTAGTTATAGTTATCCCACCTCCACCCCCTCCCCCCAACCCCCCCAAAAAAAATAATTTTTTAATTTTATTTTTTAAGAAAATTCAAATTTCTTTTCTTATCTCACCCCCTACCCCCACCACTACCACCCCCAAACCCCCTACCAGCCCCAACCCCCCAAAAAAAAATTTAATTTTTTTTTAATCATAATTTTTTTCATTATCCCATTTCTTTACCATATTCGTTCTCATTGTTTTGTGTTAAATATATACAAATGCTTTTAGAATTGTTTTTCCTATTTACGTATCGAACGCAAGAAAATAAGTAAGAAACAACTTGTTTTCCTAGAAAAGTGTCAAAATGACACAACGGGCCCCTACATGAGGTGTTTAAAATGAATAACCTTCAGTTGATATGTCTAAGTTAAAAGTCGTGTCAACTTTAGGGGGCTGCGGATGAATTCCGCCTTAAATATATATACAAGTACACTTAATTTATTAGACTTAGTAGGCTTGGCCTTAAAAGGCCTTCATAGGTGGCTTAATCCACCGTTGTGGGAATTCCCACATATTACAACTAAACTCGACATTATTTCTCACCGTAACGTAAGTAATTATTTTTTCTTTTTCCTTTTTTTTTTTTTTTACATATTCTAAGGGGCATATTAATTTTGCAGTCTCTTATAAATTTATTTTCAATTTTCTTAAACCAAAAATCTTTATTTTTACACACAAATTTGGATTTCTTCTATTAAAATTTTAAATGGTCATAGAAGGTCATAGAAGGTCATTTCGAATCACAAAAATGTGCTAAAGGAGGAACTCAAGCTACTGAGATTTTTATATATGACTGATTATATATGCCAGTGAAGCAGGAACCTTTAATTTTGTATGCAAATTAAAGGTATTATTGTAATCATATTATGTCTTCCTTAATACATTCCGACATTCCGTGCGTGTCCTTAATTAACTAGTAATTTCTGCTAGACTTTTAAGTCAAATTTCTTTCTTTTTATCTTAATATATGTCCCTAGTATAATGGAGGGGTTGATTGCTCAAACGGTCACTCCAATTAAAATTATTTATCATTCTTTTATTGTTTTTTAAAAATAATTTTACTTTACCTAATTAGTTTTAATGGTCATCTTCACTAGATTTTACTTTTTCCGCTGATATTTAACGACATGCCAAGTATAACTTAAATATACTATTAATGACCCACTCGTAACTCCGACTCAATATGAAATAAATCAAAAATTTTAAGTACTGCAAAAAAGTAACTTGCTTTTATGTGTATTATATGAAATTTTAAGACTTTTATTAACTAATTATTTATTTAAAAAAAAAAAGAATTTACAATAATTTTTATTCAAGCATCTAAGAATTATTTTCGTTCACTATCGTATTCACATTTTTGAATGTTATTTTGATCAGAACTAAGTGAATCTAATAATTGTTTTTTCTTTTTGCCAAATTTGAAAAGTGAATAGTAACTAGTTTTTTTATTTAGCTGTACTTAATTGTTATTGGTTCCATGTACGTTTTATAATTACATGAATTTCCATAGACTTTTCCTTTATTAGTGTCCTTTAAAAAAAAAGTCTCCTTTACGTTGGAAGCTTTTAAGGGCTGACCCATATTTGTCTTGATCAAGAAAATAATTTGAATTATTGTATCCGAATCCACAAACTGCATGCTTGAATGAATTGTGTTATATGTATCTTTCAATAATTATTGTCTTGTAATCTTAGTATTTTTTTTTTCAAATTTTGATACTTTTCATGTCGATTGATAGCTAGCAAACAAAACTAAATTCTAATGTCGAGGTATCATCCTGATCAATCTGAGACTTTCTACATAAAAAATATTCTCTTAAATAAAGTATTTGCGCATTGATCACTAGACATGGATAAGTCAATGAAATTAGAGGTGTCAAATGGGCGGATTGGATTAAAATTAAAGAGATTAAAATGAGTTGAATTATAATTGGGTTGGGTCATGATCCGCCCAAATTTACTTTGGGTTGAATTGGATTGGGTTAAATTGGACTAAAAATCGGGTTGGGTCATGACCCGCCCAATTTAATCCGTTTAATCTAAACAATACTACTATTATATTAACATACTTTTATACTATAACACTATTATTTCCCACCCCATTAAATCCCCCACCCACCAAAACCCTCCCCCCCGCCCCAACACACACAAAAAAAAAAAAAAAATTAAAAAATCCACACCACCCCCCGCACACCCAATTTTTAATTTTTTTTTCTAATTTTTTTTAAAGATAAATTAAATTTTTTTTTTTTTTAAAATTGGTTCAGGTTCTTGATTTGTATATGTTTAACTATTTTTTAAAATTAAATTTGCCTCGTCATTAAATATCGCTCGAAAAAATAAAATCCCAGGAAGATGACCATTGAAGCTAATTAGGTAAAATTAAAGTGGTTTTTACCATATAAAAAAAGATAAATAACTTAGATGGCCAATTATCTAAAGTTAAGTGACGCTATGATCAATATTCAATTCTATAATTGAGTTCTTTTGGGAAGAATATGGATTGTTCTTTTATGTTGCAATGGACAGTCTGGTACACTAAAGCTCCCGCTATGCGCAGAGTTAGGAAAAGGGCCCGATCACAAGAGTTTATTATACGCAGCCTTACCTTGTATTACCGCAAGAGGCTGTTTCCAAGGCTTGAACGCGTGACCTCCTAATCACATGACAACAATTTTTACTAGTTCTTTTATATTGCAATACTTCATCAAAAGTTTCCATACTTTGGTGCTAGAGTACTACTAGGAAGCAATGAGCTTCGATAGAGCAAAATATAGGATCCATATTAATTGATTGACTGATTAATAGCAGTTAGGCAATGTCAAAACAATTATGAGCAGCAACTGATCACTTTAACCTTCTTTTTTTTTAATCAGAAAACAACATATTTCTGTAACTTTCAATTAGTGGGTTTCATATATTGTAACATTATGAATCTTGAAACCTTCAATCGTCATGTGAATTCAGGGAGATTTTGTAAGTCTCTTTCGAGATAACTTTTTTTCATGTGATTATTCGATCCATTAATGATCACGTTCTCTTTTAGTACTTTCAATTGTCATGATTTCACGCCCATATATGAATTAGTGCATTTGGATGTATACGTCCGTACAACATGACTAAATAAAATGTACTAACTATATATATGTATATATTTTACTGCACTCAATTCTTTTAATTACATTTGATCCCTTATTATTTTTTCCTTTGATTTTTTTTTCATGCAAAACAAACAGTTTGGAGAAACGACAAAAGACCATATTAACATCATCACAGATCACTATATAATGTATTACTTGTCCTTCACTTCATTTATATTTATATACTCCTTCCGTCCATCTTTACTTGTCCACTTTTTTATTTTGGGATGTTCAACAATACTTGTCCAGTTTATAAAATCAATGGATAATTTACTTATTTTTACCCATTTTACCTTTAGCATTGAATACAATTCATTATCTAATGTATTTTCCCAAAGCATTAAATTTATTGTATTCAAAGGATAATATGGTAAAATTACCCCTATCATTTACTATTTCTTAATCTTTGTGCTAATAGGAAAGTGGACAAGTAAAGATGGACGGAGGGAGTAATATGTGAGTGTATGTATAACTACTATAGAAAATTATCAAGATAATGATGTAATTATAAAGAAAATATGTTAAGTCGTACAAGTAACTAATTTCAAAGTTATCTAGTTATAAGGGCCATCGAGTTAATTAATTATGGTTTCGTGCTTGTTTTAATAAACTTTGAACTTGTAAATTATTATTGTCCACTGCCAAGATCTCAGTGTTGTTATTTAACGATGACTTTGTCGAAAATAATTGAGAAAGTAGTTGATACGCCTTTTTCATGGACACCATCTAGAAGAACCAAGAAAGAAATCCTAGAAATAAGTCTCACATTATATTATATTACTTGTCAAACACTTCACCACGTTAAGAAACACTACCACCAATGAATTTTCAAAATTGGAGTGGCAGTCCCAAACCTTTTTTTTTTAGTAGTTATCTACACAAGCAGATGATGAACATATGTTAGTGAGAGATAACCAATGATAGAACCAAAAATTTATACATAAGGATTCAAACACTAATAGTAACACTTCGAATTTGAAACTTGAAATAGGTTTATATGACCTTTGAGACTTTTCGGGGTGGTCGGGGTGGAAACCTAAAGGTTCGGGAGTGTTGCACATGTTGAACCATGTTCAAATAGTCTTTGCGGTCGCGAGGTAGAAGTATGGCCACACTGGTCAACATGATTGCATTCCACGATCATGAAGAAGGGACAAATCTAATTAGTACTAGATATAAGAGCCCGTGCCCAATATATGCTACTCTTTTTGTTCAATTTATGTGATACAGATTGAATTTAGAAAGTCAATCAAATTTTTTATACAATTTTTAAATGATTTAAGTTGTTAATTATTGTAATTTATACTATTTTCTTACATAATTTTTAAATAATATATGTTACTCTTTTGTCCCAATTTATGTAGCATTGATAGAATTTGGAGACTCAACAAAAATTTTGATATGTAATTTTTAGATATTTTAAATTGTTAATTATTGTGATTTATATTACTTTCTACATATTTTTTAAGTAATATATGTTACTTTTCAAGTAATTTATGTGACATTGTTAGGATTCGAAGAGTCAACCAAATTTTTTATGTCTTGAAAATATTTTAAGTTGTTAATTACTGTGATTTATAATACTTTTTACGTCATTTTTAAATAATATGTGTTACTTCATCTGTCCCAATTTATGTAGCAACGATAGAATTTTGAGCGTTACCCAAAATTTTAATGTCTTCTAAATATTTTAAGCTCTTAATTGTTGTAATTTATTAAATATATAACCGATTAAAAGAACAAATAAAATAAACTAATTAAAATGGAGAAAATATGCAAGAATGACAAAAATGCCCGTACTGTATAGAAGAATGACAAGAAGCACACACGTCGACAAACAGCTGCCTGCTTCTTCGCTCTTCTATATAGTAGTAATATATTATATTAAATAATGACGAATTTCAAGCGATGATTTCTATCATTTTTGGCAAAGAGGGGATCGTAGGGGTGATCTAATTAAGGTGTAGAATTGGACTTGAATCTTTAAGATAGTAATTTTATGTCACACTAGGATGATTATACCTGATTTAGTGAGATTTTAACCACGAAACTATGTGATTTGAATATCTAGATTGAAGATATCTGATCTAGTTTCTTAGTTAGGTAAATTGGGGATTTGACTTAGCAATTGAAGTCAAAATTAAGGCTTGAATACTGAAATGAAATCGTGTGCTTATGGATAACTCATTCATGTAATTTATTTCGAAATTTAACTGAGTTGACCGAGATTTACTTTAGGGGTTGACCTTCACTTCAACTTTTTTCTAAAACTATAGGAATAGATCACCTAGCTTAATTTTGTATTAGATTGACACTATTTGAATCTGTTAGATTGGATATTTAGAATGTGCTGGGTTGGAGGAGTTCTGTCGTATTTGAGGTAAGTGAGACTTTAACCTATTAATTGTTTGCTTTTTCAATAACATGATTTAAAACGTGCATAATTTTTTCAATTACCTAGTATGTTGTGGAGCATCAAGTACTAGGATATGTATTACTATTTTGAGATATTGCTAATGTGCTTATGCCTTCTTTCAATTAGAACATGAGATCGTTAAAAGCATGAACCAGACTTTTTTTGTATAAATGTGCATGACATTGTAGTATATCAGTTACAGAGGCATGTTAGGAAAAATTGACTTCTAATATGCGCTAGAGACTTATTCTGTGTGATATTCCTCAAAGATGTTGTTTTGTAATGACCTGTTCAGTCGTTATTAAGAGGCACCTCGTTATCGGTGAGCTATTCATGCGAAGAGCGGGTTAGAAAAACTTTTGGGTTGAGGAGTTGAAAATCTTGGGCTAGGCTAGTGTCGGACGAATTCTGAGCAAGGTAAGGTCTAGAGAAATCCGGGTGCAGATTGGGTATTATATCTTGGGTCGAGCTAGTTTTTCCATTAGCCAAGACCTTAAGGAGTCTGGGGGACTTTTCAAAAATGAATTCGGGTGAGTAGAACTCCCTATATCGAAGTTGACGTGAAAGGGTTGGTACGAAATGTCAAGATTTCGAAGTGTGTTATGAAACGGGCCATTTGTGGGGATTTTTCGAGGTTCTGCCTCCCTGGCTGCTTCAAGGCTTGGGAGTCATAGGGAGGGGAGATTCCGGCTAAAAGGAGGCGAAACCATGAATTTCGGGTGTAACGACCTGTTCCATCGTTACTGAAAATATCTGCGATCAAGGCAGGTGCCTTTCAATTCATAACAAGAGTTAGGATTAATTCTTTAGTATGAGAGTACATTTAGTATGTACTAAGGTCTTACAATACTCCTAGCACAAAATTAAGTTGAAAGCTTCCTTATCGAAGTTTCGGGCTAAGTTTAAACTAGGGTCAACTTCAAACGTGCATTCCTCCTAGAATATTAGGAGTTAGGGGTCCCAATACCTATCAAATTAAAGATCTCAGAGTCTTCTTTTTAACGCCACCGTCCGTTCATTAATCCGCTTTCCGAGTAAAAAGTTATAATTGTTTTACTAAAAATTGTCCGTGATGAAAAGTTGAGTTCGCCGTAGCGGGATTTAGGTCGCTATAGCGGTACCGCCATAGCGGTTGGCCGTCCGCTATAGCGGAATGACGGAACCAGAAAGCCCAGAAATTGATTTTATAATATCATTCTCCCTTCTTTAGTCAAAAACAGACGAGGGTTGCTCCAAAAACCCTCCTAGGCTGCTCCAAAGCTTGAGGGCCATGGGGAGGAGGGATTCCTGCTAAAGGGACGCGAAAACCACGGATTCAAGCCTGTAGAATCGACAGGGAACGTCTTCACAGAGCCAGAAAGGGCATGGAACAGCTGTTCGGCATCCAAGTAGGTTAGGTTTCTTTCACAGAGTAGATTGACCGCTTTCATTTTCTTATTATTGTGTAGAATGAAAGGGAGAATCCATGGTTAGACCTTCGGGCACGGAGTCTGGAGGAAATTGTTGATTTGTTGGATTAGTTGGAAATGGTAGAATTGGGATAATGTGTTGTGATATTCTAGGCATTGCTTAATTTGTGTAATTTTACTAATAAATGCGGGAACTAGAATATCAGAAGGTTTGGGGAACCAGAAAAGGGTTAGTAATTAACTAATGTGTAAGGAATGGAAGTTTCAGAAACTAATTGGTATAATTAGGATATTCGTTGACTGTGTTCTAAGGCTGAAAAAGGTTTTCCCAGGTTGTATTTAGTCCTAGGAAGAGGGTCAGGAATAAATGTAATTAATTTCATGTTTAAAGGGGTGAACCGGGGTTAGTCTTCGGACGGAATTTGATGGTTCATAGTGTACCCGAAATGGGGTAAGTGATATGTTGATTTCCGTATGCATTATATATTTTGTGTACTTCGGTCTAAGTATTGTATGTGTTGCATGCTTAGGGAATGACTAAGAATGTCTAAGAGTCAGGTTATCAGTCTTGTGAAATGAACTTGGTGTATTTGCTTGCTGGTTTACAAGTGTTGTTTGTTCATTGTTTGTGACTGTTGGATTTTTATGTGTTATACGGTTGACTCGGGTACCATGCCTGGTACAAAAATTACTAACGGTTGGCTCGGGTACCACGCCTGGTACAGATTTACTTATTGCATTATATTATGTAACTAATTTGGTTTCATGAGTGGACCGGGCTGTGTTTATAAATTGTGATATTGTATTTTGGTCTTGGTGTAGGCCGGATTATTATATTGTGAGTTTGACCTTGGTGTAGGCTGGGTTGTTACATTATATTGTGAGTTTGGTCTTGGTGTAGGCGGGTTATTATATTATATTATGAGTTTGATCTTGGTGTAGACCGGGTTGTTATATTATGTTATTAGTTGGTCTTGGTGTAGACCAAATTATTATGTTGGTTATTAATTTGGTCTTGGTGTAGCTCGGGTTATTATGTTAATTATTAGTTGGTCTTGATGTAGACCAGGTTATTATGTTAGTTATTATTTTGGTCTTGGTATAGACTGGGTTATTATGTTAATTATTAGTTGGTCTGGGTGTAGGCCAGATTATTATGTTGATTATTAGTTGGTCTTGGTGTAGACCGGGTTTGTCATGTTAATACCTAGATGTGTTAGGGGGATTCGAGTAGGTCCGGTCTATTTAAAAGAGGTTATGTGCTCATAAATTGATGTCATTAAGTGTACTAATGGTGATCATAAATTATCGTAGTTAATAAGCTAAAGGTGGGTCTTGGTGTAGACCGGGGTAGTTTGTTGAACACTTAGGTGAATGGAGGATCCTTGGAGGGTCTGGGTTATGTGATCTAAGAAGGGATTTAGATGTAGCTCTATGATGGTCATTGAAGGTGTCAATGGTTGTTGGTGAATTGCATGTGGTTGGTAAATATAGAGGAAGACTGAGAGTCTGGGTGTGGTTATTGGTTAACATAACCAGGTGGTAAAGCTGTCCTAGAGGTCCTGAAAAGTTCGGACAATAGTAGGTAATACTTTAGGTATAAGTGGTTTAGTTGGGCAGTTAGTCGGATTTAGTCTGGATATTTGGTCAAGGTAGTTGACTGGGTAAAGGTTAAAGGTGACTTGAGAAGTCTAGGTGTCAAGGTGACTTGGAAAGTCTGAGTGACAAAGAGATTTTGAAAAGTCTAGTTGTGAGTGAGACTTGGGAAGTCCTAGATGTTAGGTTCAAGACTAGGATGGTGGAGTTGGCAGCGAAAGGTTAGGAAGGTCGGTTCCGAAAGAGGAGATTGATAAAAGCGATGTTGAAAGGGGTGAAACATTTACCTTGTGTATTTTATCTTGATTTTTATATGATGGTAGGAGTGAATTCGGGTCAGCCGATGATGCCTACCAGTACGTGTGCTTGTATTAATTCTACTCTTGCTATACCTTTTTTGGTATAGTCTGGTTGCAGGGTTAGTGATGTTTCACAGGTTCAGGATTGCGATGATCTTCCAGCAGCTCCTACTTCCTTCTATGGTGGGAGTTGTGTCTATCTTATGTTATAAGATCATCTTGTAGAAGCTCTTGTATCGGCTTAGACTAGGTTCTGGGGAAGTTGTTTATATTGTTAGTAAATTTTCGCAAGTTCTAAAGGTTGTGTAATTTCAAAAGTTTTTGTATAAAGATTTTCCAAATATTTTGTAAAAGGATTTCTCATGTATTAAGGGACTTATTTAATGGTTTATTTTCCTTTTCGCATTGCCTGTTGGTTCGGATGGTAAGGGTTCTCCTATCTAGGTGGATTAGAGTAGGTGCCCACATGACCCGGTAGTTGGGTCGTGACATCGGGCCTATCATCCATCAAGGAACGCCTTCACGTAGCCAGAAATTGTATTGCGCAGCTGTTTGGCGTCCAGGTAGGCTATGTTTTTCATTAAGTAGATTTTGACCTGCTTTCATTTCATACTATTATGTAGATTGACGGGAGGATTCATATTTTAGGCCTTCGGGCACAAAGTCTGAAGGATTATTATACTGTTTTGGTTGTTTGACTAAATAGAGAATGATAGGATCGGGGCGATGTATTTATTCGGGTATATTTTATACTTGTTAAATTATATGTGATGCTAGACTCTAGAGAACTAGACGGCTGAGTAGGTTCGGGGAATCGATAATGGTTGGGGATGAGGAAATTGCTAAGCTATAGCGAATTTCCAGGAATATCTGAAATAAGATAAATGGAATGAACAGGCAGGGTCCAGAGTCCGTACTGTCAGGGGATGAAATCCCTAGGACGCGATTACTTTTCAGGAATGGGGGTCCGTATTAGATGAAAATGATTACATGTGTCTAAATGATAAGTCGGGGATTAGTCTTCAGGCGGGTCTAATTATACACTATTATTTGTAATTGTTGATGGTCCCATGAGAGGTCGGGTAGTTAAACTTAAGTGTGGGGTTGATCTTAGTGTAGACCGGCATCGCAGGTTAACACTTAAGTGTTGGTCTAGGGATCCTTGATTAGTCCGATAATGAAAAAGGGTAAATATCATATTTATTATTGTTGTTGAATGATTGTTGAACCTGTTCCCTGTGATTGATAAGTCAAAAGGTAGACTAAGAGTCTGAAGTTATGCTACTGGCTGTTATTATATGTTGTACTGCTTTACTTAGTATGGGTGTACTATTTTTTCTTCACACGTTGGGTTCCTGAGGGAGAGCCGGGAGTGATTATTATTTGGCATATAGTTGGTCATTGAAGGGCTGAATTAGTGTGCTTAAGTGACAAGGTGGTTCTTCTGTGAACCAGGGTTGTATGTTATGGGCATAAATAATGTACTAGGGATCCTTGTTTGGTTCGGATTATATAAAAAGGATATATGTTGATTGTCACTGAGAATTGTCAATGTCAATTAGACTTACTACGTACGCTTGATAAGTTAAGGAGGAGACTTGAGGTCTGGTTATAATGTTGATTATTGTTACTTGTCCAATATAGACCTGGGGGTCATTGAGGCGGTTTTGTACTAGTAAGTGGCGGTACGATGAGTGTGATCTACGTCACTCAGTAGTGGGGTTTGCTCCGGATTATTGAGTTATAGTGATTGACTTGGGTAAGAAATGGTAGTCCGGATATGGACATAGATGTTGCCAATGGTTAAGGTGACTTAGAAAGTGTAGGTGTCAAGGTGACTTGGAAAGTCTAAGGGATAGGCAGGCTTGGGTTGACATTGGATTTTGGTAAGGTAAATGTTGAAGGGTTGAGTATTGTAATTAATTGTGCATTCCCTTGATTTCTTTTATGATGATATGAGTGGATTCGGATCGACCAATGAATCCTACCAGTACGTGTGTTTGTACTGATTCTACTCTTGCTATACCTTTTTGGGTATAGTCTGGTTGTAGGGTTGATGATGTTTCATAAGTACACGATGATGGGAATCTCCAGCAGCTCCTACTTCTTGTTTTTATGGTGGGAGTTGTGTCTTCTTTTATTTTAGTATAACTCTTGTAGTAGCTCTTGTACCGGCTTAGACTAGGTTCTAGGGAGGGCTGTTTTCAAATTGTAAAAAGGTATTTTCGCATATCTTGTGAACGTTTTCATGTATTAAAAAAACTTATTTCATGATTTATTTCTTTTTCTGCATTACCTGTTGGTTCGGGTGGTAAAGGTTCTCATATCTAGGTGGATTAGAGTAGGTGCTCACACAGCCCGATAGTTGGATCGTGACATGCTTAAATTATAATATTGTGTTGCTTTAATTGAGATTATCTGATTCTTGTATCACACTGTTGGTTTAGCCGACCCACTGGCTAAGACCTATGATTTGGTTTAGTTGTCCCACCAGCTAAGGCCTATGATTGGTTTAGTCGACCCACCGATTAAAGCCTAGATTTTTACTTAACCTACCTACTGGTTAAGGCCTATTGTTGATCGAGTTGGTGCACATACTAGGGCCTAATGCACATATGTGGATCATGATCGAGATTTATTGATAGCATTCACAATGACATATCTCCATTAAAGGGGAAAAGGACACGGGCTGACACTTTTAAAAAAGGGAAAAATGCATGCATGCCCCATAGGATCAAACTATTTACAACAAAATACCTCCTTACAAAAAAGAGAAAACTACGTGACATGACATACTTAAGCCCTTAATTATAATCCATAACAACACTTTCAAAAAATTACTGTCCACAATAATATATCAATATTTTGACCAAGCTCACTCATAACTTCAAATACAATTAGAAGAGTTGATTCCCCTTCCTAAAATAACGCCCAAATCGATATCCACCTTCCCTTTTGAATCAAACTTCTCCCCACAATCCCTATATTCTCTCCATTACACTCAAAAATAATTTTTCTACGATTTTAATTTATTTCATACCAAAATTAAAGTATCTTCCACAAATTCAGGTAACCTCCATTATCAATTATTGCATGTTTTTCTTTCATAAATACATTTCTTACGGTAATTGTATTTTAATCGATTTCATTTACGTTTTCTCAATTTTCCATTGTTTACTCGATCTACAGTTCATATTAAGATTGGAGGTATGCTTTAATGGCTGAAGATACACCAAGTAAAAGATTTACGAGAGGTATTCTTTTAATGGCTGACTATGCACCTTCTTTCAATTTGGGTATTTCTTAAGCAAATATAAATGTAGGATCTGTTGTTGCTGCTGCTCAAGTGAAAAATCTAGTACAAGAGTTTAGACTCAAACATAGGAATGATCCAGTAAAAATGGCGAAATTATTGAAGCAAAGAGGCACAAAAAAAGACGATGAATCTGAATATGGTGGAGAAGATGGTGAATTTGTATTTTGTATAGAAATTTATTGTATTTGTATTTCATCAATTCAACACAAATATATGTTGTTCTACCTCCCCACACGAGAATGTATATACATTCTCTAGACAAATACAAATTCAAGTGTCTTTCTGACAGCTATTGCATATGTATCAACACAAATTTTTTGAAATTCAAATGTATTTATATGTGTTTGACTGAGTATCTGATATAAGTACTTAAAACACAGACATATCAAATATAATTGTATTCAAATACAAATAAAAATATATTTTTATTGGTTGTTCTAGCAGACACAATTTTTGAAAAACTCAAATGTATTTGTATGTGTTTGGCTGGGCCTGGTATAAGTACTTAACATACAAACATATGAAATGTATTTGTATAAAAATACATATACAAATATATTTTTTTAGGTTGCTCTGGCATATGTATTATTTGTATTCTGGAAGACACAATTTTTAGAAAACTCAAATGTATTTGTATGTGTTTGACTGGGTCTGGTATAAGTACTTAACATACAAACATATCAAATGTATTTGTATTAGAATACAAATACAAATACATTTTTTCAGGTTGCTCTTGCATATGCATTATTTGTATTCTGGAAGACACAATTTTTTGTAAAACTCAAATGTATTTGTATGTGTTTGGCTGGGTCTCTGGGATAACTACTCAACACACAAACATATGAAATGTATTTGTATTAGAATACATATTGCAAATATATCTTGTTCTCTAGATCTTGAAAATTTTTCTCGATTTGTATTTGAATGATAAAGCTCGAAATCTACAATTAGATGGAGAAATTCAAAATTCAGATTCAAGTTCAACAATTTGTTGAATAGTTTTCCTCCAAGTTCTCCTTTTGGAATGAAATCTCCTAAATGCATATCATGCCCATGATTTATGGAATGAATTAAAAGCATTAAAGATCCTTTCCTTTTTTCTTCCATAATCTATTTTTATCCATAATTTTTTTGCTCTGTTTCATTATTCTTTTTTTTATATAACAACAAAAGTTAACTAATATGATAAACATTCGTTCATATTTTTTTATTCTTTCTACTCCTTTTTTCTTATTTATTTCTTTATTCTTTAATATTTTTTCCTCCTTTTTTCGTTTATTTGTCTATTTTTCTCAAATTAAAATTATATTTTTTATCATAATCTAATTTCATACTCAATTTTAGCTCTTTTTTATTTTATTTTATTTTTTCTAATTTTATTTTATTTTTTTTCTTTAATTTTTTTCACGATCTAATTTCATTCACACTAATTGAGATCTGCTCAGTCCTTCAGCCTGACACTTTTTAGTCCTCTATGATATCATCACAATATATCGATATACTATGATGGTATTACAGAGAACTATTTTAGTCCTTTAATGAGACACGCCTTAGTATACCACTACAATATATCTATATACTGGAATGGTATCATTCATCAATGAAACAGTGTTCAGTCTTCTATGATACCATCACAATATATTTATATATTGGCATGGTATCATGAATAACTGTTTTGGTCCTTCAATGAGACACTACTTAATATACTATCACAGTATATCTATATATTGACATAGTATCGTAGAGGACTACTTCAGTCCTTCAATAAGAAACTTTTCAATCCTTTATGATACCATCACAATATACTCATATACTATCATTGAGGTTTGCTTCAGGCCTCAATGATACCATCACAGTATATCTATATATTGTCGTGGTATCATTGATATCTACTTCAATCCTTAGTGAGACCTCTATGATACCATCATAGTATATCTGTATACTGACATGCTATCATTGAGATATATTTCAGTCCTTCAATGAAACACTCATTAGTATACTACTACAGTATAACTATATACTGGAATGATATCATCCATCAATGAGACAGTCCTCGGTCATCTATGATACCACATCTGGAACACATAATCGACCCTGATAGCGAAGCACACTATCTCCCACTTGGGAGAAAAACTCTACTCTCTGTTGATGGACTGCACCCTTCAACTGATGCAAAACAGGATCATTGTTTTGTTTCTCTTTCACCTCAACTACCAAAGATGATTCGGACCCATTCTGAACAATAACACCACCATCCGCTAAATCTGTAAGGCAAACTCCTAATCGAACAAGTCTATGAACATCCTTAGACAACTCCTTTCCGTCCTCAACCAAGGACACACTACCCATAGACAATCTGTTAAGTGCATCAGCCACTACATTGTTCTTACCTGGATGGTCAAATACACTCATATCATAATCCTTTAAAAGATCAGCCACCTTCTTTGATGAAAATTCAATTCCTTCTGAGTGAACACATACTGGAGGCTCTTATGATCAGTGAACACATCCACATGGACCCCATACAAGTAGTGTCTCCAAATTTTCAAGGCAAAAACCACTGTTGCTAACTCAAGATCATGAGTTGGGTAATTTTTTTCATAAATCTTAAGTTGTCTGGAAGCATAAGCAATCACCTTACCATGCTGCATCAAAACATAATCCAAACCAACTCTAGAAGCATCACAATAAATAATGAATCTGTCATGCCCCGAGGCTACCCCCAAGACGTAACACGAGACCTGGGACCACAAGTGATTCCAAGTTAACCCTTGGTCATGGCATAACTTAGACAAACATAAAAATCATAGCAGAAGCATAAATAATAACATAGACAACCAACTTCATATAGATAAAGGTCTAGGAGAATCACAATCTAAAACAAGAAAATTCTGAATAACTGTCTATGTCTGAAAAACGTCTAAACCATCATAATGAGTTGCTGGGACAAGACCCCAGCTAACTCTAAGTATAGAAGAAAAGATATCAAAATATTAGACTCATAACTAGTCCTCGAAAGATAAGGACTCACCAACACGTGCTAAATAGCCTGCGACCTCTAGCCACGAGCCTGAGAATGGAAGCTTAAATCTGCATCATAATAGGATGTAACACAAAATATGCGTCAGTACTATAGGATGTACCGAGTATACAAGTCTATGCAATGATATGATAAAACGTGCTTGAAAACATGCTTAAAACGTAGTTCATGCATAGTAAGAGAAATCATAAGTAAATATCGTAGTTTAAGCATAAGACATAAATGGAAGTAAATCTTCAAAATAGAATATCATATAACTTTATAGCTTGAAAACATTCAAACAAGAGTTTCTCCCAACCGACATAAACCATAATGAGCTACATGGAGTCCAATGTCATGCACCCACACTGAAAAAGGTTGTCCTAACCGGCTAAGGTTAGAACCATATCATAAGGATCCTTTCATAAGCCACGTAGGGCAACCTACGGTGGCAACATAGTTTTGGACTTGAGTTATCTAGAACCCTCATCGCTCGGTGCTAAATACTACTCCCAAAATATAATATGAGGCTCACATACATGTGACATATCTAGATGTCAAAACTTGTTCATCAACATATTCATAACCCGGATCTTTATAATACTCATGAACCTTATTTTTTTAGAAAATTATTCATGAGTATTGATGGTACATCGGGTGTCTTTTCTTTCATAACAATTCATATCTTAAAAGCTTGCATGACACTAGTTCAATTTTCATAATCACATGCAATTTCATAAAATATAGGAACTAGATATACAATTACTTGAAAAATTCATGAGGTCATGCTATGAAATATGCCAATTTGCTTAAATCATTCTATGCATGCAAAATTGGCTAGACTTAACCTCCAATTCATGAAGTAGGAATTCACTTGCAAAACACATACAAAATCATGCAATTTTAGAAATGGATTTCATAATAGAATCATAAGAAAATAATTTATAGAAAAGCCCATGAAAATTGGGTAAGAAGCCTAATTTGAAATTCATGAAAATCCATATAAAATTTGAGAGTTTTGGGAATAAGAGTAAAAGAATCCCTTATTGAATACCCATATACATGAATTGAAGCTTTCTTAATCTAGGATGAGAGGGATGAAGACTTGAAGGTGAAATTCTTAGCTTGGAGCTTGAGAGAATGGAGACTTTTTCTTCTTTTAGGATTGAATGAGGATTTGAGAGGAGACTTAGGCTAATTAGGGATGAAACCCTACTAAAAATATCCAAAACGACTTCACTTAGGAGTTAGAAGAGTGGAAAATTACCAAAATAACCCAGGGATTTAATTTAGAAATATAACTTAAAACTGTGGCTTCATGTTCCACGAGTGTAGTCCACGAGTCGTAGACTGAACCACGATTCATGGTTCCTTCTCGTGGTTCCTGGCCTAAATGATCAGCTGTAGAACATGGTTCTACGAGTTAACAACATGACTCGTAGAACTATCCACGAGTCATAGAAACTATTCGTGGTTACTAGGGAAAATGACTGCCCTCAGTCTGAGTTCCACGACCTGTGGAACCATCCACGAACTGTGAAACTTGATCATGGTTCTCAGACCTAAGGGTGGTCTTCAGGACTGGTTTCACGAGTCCATTCCATGGCTCGTGGTTCAGTCCACGGCTCGTGGTTTAGGATCGTAATTCCTTGAAGTTTAAAATTTTACAGAGTTTCTAAGTTTAAAGGCTGGTTCGAATTTTGGGGTGCTATAGAAGCTATATAAGCCCTCTGGTAGAGTCAAAACTGGAGTTGTGGTCAACTTAGTCTTTAATTTATGAAAGTATAACGACCGGGTTCGTCGTTATGGGTCAATTATTCGTGCCAATTTTTAGAGTTAGAAAACTCTGGGTTGGGGAGTTTAAAATTCGGGGAAGGCTAGTCTCAGCCAGTTTTGAAGTAAGGTATGGTCTCGGAAAATCCGAGTAAGGATTGGGTTTGATGTCTTGATTTGAGCTGGTTTTCCTCATAGCTAATACATAAAGGAGTTCTGAGGACTTTTCGAAATCGAATTCAGGTAAGTAGAACTCCCGGAATCGAGGTTGACGTGAAGGGGTTATTCCGGGACGTCGAAAAAATAAGTGTGTTGTAAAATGGACTAGTTTTGGAGATTTTATGATTTTTTTCCCATGTCAACCGCTACAACAGTTGACACTCTGCTATAGCGACCTCCGCTGTAGCGGAGAAATTACCGCTACAGCAGAAGTCAACGTCGATCAGCCTCCGCCATAGCGGACCACTCCGCCACGGCGGTACCCCTATAGTGGAGCGGACCGCTATAGAGGAGCGTGACGGGATTTAATGCAGAAACTTCCCCAAAAATATTTAGTTTTTACAAGTTCGTTTGGGAGAAGGGCTAGGGCGATTTCAGGCATTTTTCCTCCATTCTTCATCGTTTTTCTTTCCAAAGGTAAGGTTTCTACTCTCCGAACTCCGTAATACTTTTCCTATACGGTAGAATTGCTAGGCGTGGACTTGGAGAAAGGTTTGGAATGACTTAGGGAGGGTAGAATCCGGAGGAAAAGGGGGATTCTATGTGTAAAAGTTCTTGGGTGTTGCTAATTTTACTATTTTATGATCATGTGACCTTAATTCCCTAATTGTTCCATAAAAATGGTAGAACTAGGTGAATTAATGACGGGAAAGCCCAAAAAAAAGGGTGAAATGATCATGAGTGGCTTGGGGTTTAGGATTTTTGCGTAATCCGGGTGAAATTTAGGCCATAAAGATTGATTCTTGGTTATTGTGTGATGTTTTAGACCAAGAACCGACAAGAACTTCGAAAAACGGAAAAGCTCTGATTGAGTAAGATCTTTGGATCATTTTGAGGTAGGTGATGGTTTGCTTAGTGTATGCTTTGTGCGTTTAAGTACTTTTATCTAAGTATTTGTATGAAATGCATTGCTTAAGGAATGGTTAAAAATGTCTAATAGTCCTGTTGGCAGTCTGGTAAATTGAACGTTGTATTGTGCTTGTTGGTTTACAAGTTGATTGTTCATTTTTGTGACTGTGGATTGTTGACTTTGGTTGGCTCGGGTACCACGCCTGGTACGGGATAATACTAATGGTTAGCTCGGGTACCACGCCTGGTACGAAATATACTAACGGTTGGCTCGGGTAACGCTTGGTACGGGATAATACTAACAGTTGGCTCGGGTACCACGCCTGGTACGGGTTTACTTTCTTGTATTTCTGCATCTTTATTTAATGGTTTTCTGAGTGGACCGGATTTTGAACTTGAATTGTGGTTGTGTATTTTGGTCCTTGAGAGGCCGGGTTGTTACATTGCTTTACGAGTTGGTCTTGGTGTAGACCGGGTTATTTGTCTGACACTTACATGTTGTCTAGAGGGGATCCAGGGTGGGTCTGGGATATGTAACGGGATATGACTGTTATTGTTGTGGATTATCGATCATAATTGTGAGATGGTTTACATGTGGGACAAGTTAGATAGAGACTTGTAGTCTAGGAATACCTGTTGACTTGCCTATGTGTTTTCTGTACTCTTACTTGATTTTTGTACTATTCATACATTATTTATTTAGAACTGGTTGATGATCCTATCAGTACACAGTGGTTGTGTACTGATACTGCACTTGCTTGTCTTTTTGTGAGTACATGAAATCTTCTGGCGGTTGATGCACGACCTCACTTGTAGGCCAGACTTTTCGAGATATCCAGGGTGAGCTATTCGACCGAGCTGCCTTGGTGTCCATCTAGTTTGAGTTGTGGCCCATTTGTTCGGACTTAGATTATTTCTATTGTTTTGGGGTTGCATCCCCGTACTCTAATTTTTGATAGATGTTTTCGGTACGGTGACTTTCAGATTCTAGGGAGGGATTTTCGCAGGTCATTTTATTTATAGAGTTGCTTTCTATTTATGATTGAATGCTAGTTTACTTTTCTGCACTGATTTTAAGTTGTTAGACTAGGCTAAGAATTGGAATCTAATGGTTCGCTCATCCGGGGTTGGGTGGGTGCCACTCATGCGGCCTGGGTCGTGATAGAAATTTCTTCTCGCATTCATCAGACTACTGAAACTTAACCTTTTTCTGAGTCAACCTAGTCAATGGGGAAGCTATAGATGAGAACCCTTTCACAAATCTCCTATAGTAACTAGCCAAACCCAAAAAGCTCCTAATATCGGTCAGAAAAGTGGGTCTAGGTCAGTTCTTCACTGCCTCTATCTTCTACGAATCTACTCGAATGCCTTCCCTAAACACAATATGACCCCAAAATTCACACTTGCTGAACTTAGCAAATAACTGACGATCGTTGAGAGTCTGCAATACAACTCTCAAATGGTTCGCATGCACATCCTCACTTCGAGAGTAGATAAGAATGTCATCAATGAAAACAATAAAGAACATATCCAAGTACTTCTTGAACACCCTGTTCATCAAATCCATAGAGGCTGCAGGAGCATTCATTAGTCCAAAAGACATAACCACAAATTCATAGTGACCATACCGAGTTCTAAAGACTGTCTTCAAAATGTCACACTCCCTAACTCTGAGTTGTTGATACCCGGATCTAAGATCAATTTTGGAGAAGTAGTTGGCACCCTGAAGCTAGTCGAACAAGTCATCAATTCTAGGAATGGGGCACTTATTCTTGATTGTGACCTTGTTCAACTGACGGTAGTCAATACATATTCTGAGAGAACCATTTTTCTTACGCATGAAGAGAACTGGAGCACCCCATGGAGAGAGGCTAGGCCTGATAAAACCCCTGTCTAAAAGGTTTTTCAACTGCTCTTTCAATTCCTTAAGCTATACTGGATCCATTCGGTAAGGAGGAATAGATATGGGCTGCGTATCAGGGAGAAGGTCTATCCCAAAGTCAATCTCCCATTCAGGAAGGACTCCGGGAAGATCCTCGGGAAACACTTCAGGAAATTCACCTACTACGAGAGCTGACTGGAGAGATGGGGTTCCGGACTCTGAATCCATAACCCAAACTATATGATAGATAAACCCCTTAGAAATCATTTTCCTAGCCTTGAGATAAGATATGAAATAACCCTTGGAGGATGGAGGACTACCCTACCACTCTAAGACAGGCTCATTTGGAAACTTGAAGCTGACTACTCTAGTTCGACAATCAATAGAATCATAACATGCATGTAACCAATCCATACCAAGAATAACATCAAAATCAGTCATCTCTAACTATACTAGATCGGCTGAGGTAACTCTATGAAGGACTGAGATGGGACAATTTATGTAAATTTTCTTGGCTTGGACTGACTCACCAAATAGAGTAGAGACATAAAAGGGTTCTAGGAGTTGTTCAGAACTGACTTCAAACTTACAAGCAACATAAGGAGTTACAAATGATAAAGAAGATCTAGGGTCTAACAAAGCATAAACATCGAAGGAGAAAACTCGTAACATACCAGTAACCACACTAGGTGAGTCCACCTGATCCTGGTGAGATGACATAGCGTAGAGATAGTTCTGGCGCTGACCGCCTCCTATGCCAGAAGTGGTACCCTGCTGAGCTGTACGACCTGCTGGAGCTGCTGAAGTAGTGCCCTGAGCCTTGCCACCTCCACTACCCTGCCTGGCTGAGGGACAATCCCTGATCCTATGCCACAACTGTCCGCATCCAAAACATCCCTCTGAGACAAGACGACACTCTCCCGGGTGACTCTTACCACACTTGTTGTAACTAGGGTAGGGAGTCCCCTTTGCAACACTTCCTTGAGGCTTGATGCCCTACCTGCCTGATCGGGCCTAGGTCTGGACCCCTGAGTAGGAGCACTAGCTGATGATAGTACGTGTCCTGATGACCTCTTCTGAAATGAAGACCGGTGCTCGCCCCCGGACCTTTGATGACTGAAACCCGAATTCTCTGTTCTTGCTCTCTTGTTCTCCCTGACCACTTCTTTCAACTTATCCTCCTCAATCTGTTGAGCATATGTCATCAGCCTGGAGATATCCAAGTCGATCCTGCACTCCTTCTTCACCAAGTCAGACACCTCATAAACAAACTTACTCATCCGGGCCCTCGGTTCGGGCACCATAGAAGGAGCATACCTAGAAAGCTGAGTGAACTTCAGCCCATACTCTTGGACTGACATCGACCCTTGCCTCAAATTCACAAACTCTTCAGCCTTGGCCTCTCTCAACTCCCTTGGGAAGAACCTATCCAGAAACGTTTCCTCAAAGCACTCCCAAGTCACAAGAGCTGCATTCATGCCCCTAGTATCCTTCCACTCAGTATACCAAATGTGACCCACATCTTTAAGCTGATAGGAAGCTAGCTCCACATTGTCAGGATCAGTAACCTGCATCACCTCCAAAATCTTCTTCACCTCATCTAAGAAATTCTACGGGTCCTCACCAACCTTAGACCTCAAAAACCCTGGCGGGTTTATACGAATGAAGTCTCGAACTCTGGAAGCAGTTGTCCCACCATGAGAGTTAGCAGGAATATGTGCTTGCTGATTATACTGATTGGTCATCGCTTATGCTAACATCTGGATAACATTCCTAAACTCCGCATTAGTGACCTCGTAGTCCAAAACTGGAGGATTAGTATTTCGAGCATTGGCTCGATGAGGAGGTATGATCTGAAATGCATAACGATTAGATTAGAGATAAGTAATAGAGTTAAACTCTATCGCATGATATTGATCACGAAAGAAGTAAAGTTTTTCCTAAAACATCTCGTAGCCTCCCTCTCATAAGTGTGGTGCGCTTCACACCCATGAAAGAGACTCTACTCAATACGGCTTTCAGACATCCTAGGACTATTGAACCTGATGCTCTGATATAAAGTTTGTCACATCCCGAGGCTACTCCTAGACGTTACACGGGACCTAGGATCACAAGTGACCCCAAGCTAACCCTTGGTCCTAGCATGACTTAAACATAAGAAGGACAATCATAGAGGAAGTATAAATAGCAGAAGTAGGCAATCTAACTACGCACTAGATAATAGTCTAAGAGTAACAAAATCTGTAATATCAAATACTGAATGTCTAGCTATGTCTGAAAAGCCTCTAAGTCTGACATAATGAGTTGCTGGGATAAGACCCCAGCTAACTCTAAGTACTGAATGAAAAGCATCTAGCAACTAGGCATCATAACTAGTCCTTTAAAGATGAGGACTCACCAACAGTGACTAGAAATCCTGCTGGGTCTAGCCACGAGTCTGAAAGCGAGCGCCTGAATCTACATCATCAAAGGATACAATACAAAAAAGTATGTGATCAGTACTATGGAATGTACTGGCATGTGAGAGATGCATAAACCATAGTAAAAACATGCTTAAAACATAACTAAAACTAAAGTCTTACAATGATGGTAAAATTTGTAATGTGATGACTCAATGCAATATATAAGCTAGAAATATAGTCATAATCATAAGTCATAGTAGCAAGTCTGAAATTTGAAAGCAAAGAGTCAAATACATTTCAAAGCTTAAAACATTTTTGTGTGAGATTTTGTAACCGACATAGACCATGAGCTACATGGATTCTAGTGTGCTGCTCTATACCGGAAAAATGTTGTCCTAACCAGACAAGGTTAGAACCATATACTAAGGATCTTGTAATGAGCCATGGAGGGTAACCTAAGGTGGCAATGGAGTTCTGGGACTCAAGATACACGCTAAACCCAATCCAACTCGGTGCTAAATACTACTCCCAAAACATACATATAGCTCATATAATACCGATAACATATCTAATGCCAAAACTGTTCATAGCTTAGATAGACATATCTAGATATCAAACCTTTCATAAAACATAGAAATATATCTAATGTCAAAATCACTTATAAAGCATGTGGACATATCTAATGTGTAACACACCAAAATCCAGACCAGCTTTCAAACGTGAAATCTCATAAAATTTTGCAACTGAAAGTCTCCACCAGCGACCACTATAGGCAACGTGGTTACGACGGGCCATGGGGCTCGCCGTGGAAAACCTCCAATGGCCTTGAGCTATAGCTCTCCAGCTTGACGGCCTCGAGCGACAGGCATGGTAGCCACCACAGGCCCTCGGCCCTCCCACCAGGGGAATTGCCAGTAACCCCTCCTCCACTTTTCCTCTGTTCTGATGGGCAGACACCACGACCATCATGGTTGTGATGGGCCATGGGAATCGTCCAGAACCCCGACCCCCAGCTAACCCATGCCGACGACCAGGTTCAATGAGCCGTCGTAGGTCCAACGCCCATTGGGTAGTTCGTTCGGTGAAAGATTTTCTGTAATTTCTCCTTTAAGTCAGGGGTATTTTGGTCTTTTTCCTATTTTTTAAATTCCTAAGTTAAGTCATTTTGGGCTATTCTAGGAGATTTTTAACCTCATTTAGCCTAAGTCTTCTCCCAAAACTCTCATTCAAACTCTAAAAGAGGAAAAAACTCTATTCTCCCAAGCTCCAAACTAAGGATTCCATCTTCAAGTCTCCATCCCTCAAGTCCTAGATTAAGAAAGCTTAAATTCAGGTATGTGGGTATTCAATAAGTAATTCTTCCACCCTTATGCCCAAAACCCCTAAACTCTGTATTGATTTTTATGAATTTTCAAATTAGAGTTCTTGCTCAATTCTCATGGGTTCTTCTACAAATGGTTTTCTTATGATTCTTCTATGAATTCTAATTCTAAATTGCATGATTTTGCATAGGTTTTTACATATGAATTCCTATCTCATGATTTGAAGGCTAAACCAAATCCAAAATTTTGCATGCATGGGTGGATTTAAGCAAATTAGCATTTTGATAGTATGACTTCATGAATTTCAAGCAATTGCATGCCTAGTTCCTATTCTTATGAAATTGTATATGATTATGAAATTAAACTAGTGTCATGCAAACTTTTATGATATGATCCTATCATGAATGATATGAGATCCCGACATGCCATCAATGCTCATGAACTATTCTTTAAAAGCAAGATTTGTGAGTAGTATGACATTCGGGTTTGCCATCATGACTATAAATAAGCTTTGCCATCTAAATATGTCACATGTATGTGAGCACTATGATATTTTTTTTTTTGGAGTAGTATTTAGCACTGAGCGATGAGGGTTCTAGATAATTCATGTCCAAAACTACGTTGCCACCGTAGGTTATCCTTTGTGGCTTATTTCAGGATTCTTATGTACATGGTTCTAACCTTGGCCGGTTAGGATAACATTTTTCAGTGTAGAGCAGCACACTGGACTCCATGGTGCTCAACATGGTTTACTGTCGGTTATAAGAACCTCCCACGGAAATGGTTTTAAGCTTTTAAATGTATTTGACTCTTTGCCTTCAGATTTCAGACTTACTATTATGACTTATGATTCTAAATATGTTTTCAACTTATGATATTACATTAAGTCATTATATTTCAGATTTTACTATTATTACATGATTTTAGCTTCAAGTATGTTTTAAGCATGTTTTATCATGGATTATACGTGGTCTCAATTTTAAGCATGCTTTCAAGTATATTTATCATGACATATGCATAACTCACATACTCAGTACATTCTATAGTATTGACCGCATACCTCTTTGTGCTGCATCCTATTATGATGTAGATTCTGTAGCCCGTTCTCAGACTCGTGGCAAGTAGATCAGCAACACATCCAGCCAGCTTGGTGAGTCCTCCTCATTCGAGAACTTGGAGTTTAGCTTTATTTCAGTATTTAGTTTGTTTATTCAGCTTTCAGTATTTAGAGTTAGTTGGGGACTTGTCCTAGAAGCTCATCAGTAGTAGAGGTTTTCAGACATAGAGTCAGATACTCAGTTGTATTCAGATCGTCAATCTTAGACTTTTATTTATATAACAGATTAAGTTGCTCATTACTTCAGTTAAAGCTTCTGTTCTATATGTTTATATTCAGTTTTTAAGTCATGCTAATGCCAAAGGGTTAGCTTGGGATCACTTGTGGTCTCAGGTCCCATGTTACGTCCAGGAGGTAGGCTCGGGGCATGACATAATGTCATGCTATTCATAAATTAATAAGTCTTAAAAGCATAGCATAGCCCTGGTTCAAAGTATACTTTTTGCTAAAACTTATAATTTGAAGAGTTAGGCATGCAATTTTATAAATACTTGAGACCATGTTATCTAAACATGCCAATTTTACTTGAAACTATGCAATAGGAGAAAAATCATGATAGAAATCATTCTCAATGCATGGGCTTTAAAAACGCTTGAAGAATCTCATATAAAACTATGGGTAAAGGATTAGAAAGCATATTTTAATGTAAACAAATCAATTTCATAAGAGAAATCATATTTGGGTAAGAACCCTAATTTCCAATTTCATAAAATCAAAGTGAAATCATAAGTTTTGGGCATAAGAGTGAAAGGAACCCCTTATTGAATACCCACATACCTGAACCTAAAGCTTTTCTTAGCTAAAATCTAGAGATGGAGACTTGAAGATGAAACCCTAGACTTTGGAGCTTGAGAGGAGAATCCTTTTCTTTTCTTTTGGAGCTTGAATTGGGAGAATGAGTGAAGAATAGCTAAGTGGGACTAAAAATCCTTTTAATTTGACCTAAAATGACTTAACTTAAGAATTAAAAGAGTAAAGAATTACAAAAATACCCCTAAGAAATAAGCTGAAAAAACTGAAATCAGGGAAAACCACGGACGGGTCCACGGCTAGTGGAATGAAAGGACGGTAGAATTATCCGTGATTCCTGGAACCACTTTTGAGACTTTGTTGAAACTCCATTCCACGAGTCATCTGACGGTCCATGAAATGAAACGACGGCCAGTCCTGTGACTCGTGGTTTTAACTTGGAAAAGTGAGGGTACTCTGATCCTCAATAACTACGGATTACAGGACGGCCAGTGGTTCTAAATAATGGGTCATCATTTGAACCGCGGTTTTGAGACTCCCAAAGAAGGGTCCTCTGATGATCAGAATCACAGAAGACATGAGGGGTCGTGATTCTAAACCACTATCCATAAAGTCATTCGTAAATCTTGGGAAGGCAAAGCAGATAGTCGAACCACGAATCAGACCACGAGTTGTGGTCCAGAATGAAGGCCCGTGATCCTAACCATAATCCCTGAGAACTTCAAAAAATTTAAAAATTCAAGTTTAAAAGCTGGTTCGAATTTCAAACTGTTACAAAAAAATCATGACATACACCTCTGCAGAATTTAACCCAAACTTCATTAAAATAATGAGCCTAAGCAACAATTCAGATCACAACACTTGCAATCCTAGGATATAACTCTAATTTTTATATTCTCAATAATCACCCTTGATTGTTGAACTCCACATCAACTTGAAGTGTACCATGTACAAGAAAGCAGTAGATTACAACTCAATCAACAATACTTAAACCTAGACTTTCAAGAACTGTAAATCATATTCCTATGAAATAAGTTCTTTAAATTGGTCCTTTGTATTGGATGCATTTCGATCTTCAGTCACAACTCTCTCAATTAGGTCTTCACTTCATATGAGATTGTGTTCTGCCTTTTCTCTCTTTGTAAGTGTGTGAGTCTTGATTATAAAAGCCCTTGTGTATTTATAACTCCGATTGTTCTTTTTTGTTTAATGGACTTTTAACTCCACAAGAACTCCCATCTTTCTTGGACTCTCTTGGTCTATCTTGTTGTTGACTCTTTAGCTTGTGCAGACTTCTTCCGGCTTTAAGCTTTGTGCAGACTTCAATATCTTCTCTATCTAAGATTCCTTCTTTTTAGGAAATTCTAATACAGATCATCAAAATTTTCCTAACTCCAACAGTAACTCAAGGAATGTGCTCAATCAAGATTGATTCAATTTGATCTTGATTGAGGCAAAATTGACAGTAGATGAGAGAGATTTTCTTTTGAGAAATCATCTTGAACGAGATTTCTAGCTTGTCAAGGTTGAGTAATATTGATTTGTCAATGCCGAGTCTTCTCATGATTTACTGATCAAATGCTAATTGGAGAATATCGATTAGATATCTTTCCAAGTTTAGCCTTAGCTTTGATTGAGGATGAATTCCTTCTAAGTCTGAAATCCTATGAGTTATTATTTCTTTGATTGGGTGTGATTTCTTTCCAGGTCAGGACCCTTGTAAGATTCTAGAGCCCTTGAATACCGGTATATTGATGAATCATTTTGCCATATAATTAAGGTAGCTTTTGAATTGGTGACTTAGCATATCATCTTTGACCCTTGATCTTTGGAATTTTAATTGCAATGCAAATTGTTTCTTGTGATAAAGATTTCTTTTCTTTTTGATCTACGAAGATGAAATTTTGTAATGGTTAATTTTTATTATTAAAATCTACACGCTTAACACTTATTAATGATAGAAACTAGACGAAAGGATTAAAGAGTAATCCTAATAACAAAGTAATTAACGATAAAAACTAGACAAGTGAAAGCTAAAAACAAAAATGGTAAGTAAAAAAGACTAGCAAAATACCTTGACTTTAATTTCTTTCAACATCTTGATTATTAGTTTGTGTCTTGGCTCTAGAATTTATTTGGTAAATGATTCTGCAAAATTATTGTCAATCATTTCATTTTTTCACTTGGTGTCAGAGTTCGCTTTACACCAATTCTGAGATAGGTACCATAATAGTCCTTTAGCATCCTTTTCAAAATAATCCTTAAAGTCCTCAATTGATTCTTGAATTCTTCTTGATAAGTGTTCCAAGCACACCAACATATGAACTTTTCATCTCTACACCCCTTTAATTCCTTGCTCCCAATAGTTTTGTATGCCTAGCACACCATATATGATGTAATTTAGGAAGTAAATTAGCAACACCATCAATCAACTCCTACAACATGCAAAGCAGTAAATAAGTAAGATAAGTTTATTGGTAAATAAAGAAAACTAATAGTGAAAACTTAAAGTAAGTTGGGAATCTATTACCCTTTGCATGTTTGATATAAGTGTAAGCCCTTCACCCTCTTCCAACTCTAAAAAAGATTTCAGTAGCCCCATAAACCAATTTCAAGTACTACATGTTTCTTTATCCATAACTGTTCAAGCGAGTGGATGAAAGTGTTCCACAGAATCTTAGGATCATAGTAATAAATAAATATTCCTTTACACATTCCTTTTATAATGTGTTATCCTATTCTATTAGAGGTCCACAACCTTGCTTTTCAATCATTTTTAAAAACTTAGGAGCACACATACATTCTAAGAGGTCTCTTTTTTCCTTCTGTCAAAGAATCTTTTGATATGTTTATAATCATATCTATACTAGGATTATAATTTCTCTACTCTTGAGCTTAAGCTTCTAACCTATTGAAATCATCAATGTAGTCGCTCTCTAATTTCTCTAAGACAAGTCTTTTAACCCTCTTTAACTTTGATTAGCTAATATTCAGTTTGAATTGATCCTTCAAATATATCCTCATGTCTTTTATCTTGTACTTGAGATTATTTTGGATTAATCTTGAAATAATGTACTAAAACATTGGGAATAAATATCTCTTCTATTCTGATATGATGGATCACATTCATATTTTGTGTTCAAAGTTTTGATTTTAAATCCTTGAACTTTATTATCCTTAGATATCAAGCACACAGAAGGACATTCAGTATCATATTTATATCTAACTCTAATATCCTATTAGCAACTACATAAAATTTCACAACCCTTTAAAACTCATACTCTTTTCCAAATCTAAATACTTGTCCAGGTTGTCATTAACTTCTTTAGTCCTTTTTTTTAGAAGGGTAACTTGGTATTATAAACAAAGAAATACACCAATAGTGTACCTCAATCAGTAATTACATACAGGAAAAGGAGGAACAACAAAAATCAGCTATCAAATCCTTCATAAGCTATCTAAAATTTGGGATATATCCCCCATTTCCTTAGGTAAAGTATGAATACACCAAAAATAGAAAGTCACTAGACAGTTCATCTTAAGGCTCTGAAAAGGAATACTCTTGTTTTCAAAGCATCTCTGGTTTCTTTCCTTCCAAACTGTCCACCAAATGCAAGCTGGGACAATCTTCCATCTCTCCTTATGTTCTGATTGGTTTCCATCCCTATTCCAACATGCTAGCAGATCTGCAGTATTCCTTGGCATGGACCATTTGATACCCCTTAGGTTGATAAACATCTACCACAATTTCTCAGTCACCTTGCAGTGCAAAAAGAGATGGTTTATTGTCTCTAGCTCAGTTTCACAAAAACAGCATCTGGAGCATAACTGTCTTCCCCTCTTCATCAAATTTTCTTGAGATAAAACTGCTTGTCTGGCCACAAGCCAAGTAAAACAAGCCACCTTGTGAGGTACCTTTCTTTTCCAGATCACCTTCCAAGGCCAAGAAGCCTTGGCATGACTTGATTTATCAAAAAACCTATATGTTGATTTCACCTTGAAATTACCATTTTTTTCCTTCTTCCACATCAGAGTGTCTTCCTCAACTGTTAAGTTCTTGGCTTGTTCAAGGGTGTTATAAAATTCTATTAGTCTATCCACTTCCCAGTCATTTAGGAACCTTCTGAAAGTAAGGTTCCAACCTTGTACACCACTGACTTCCGAAACTGTTGCCACCTTCTGCTGGTTTAAATTATAGATATCTGGGAACTGTTGTCTCAAAGTTGATTGACCCACCCACACATCATTCCAGAAGGAAGCCTTCCTTCCATTGCCCACCTTTATTATGGAATTTTCCCACATTTTTGGCCACTGATTCCATCAGACCCACCCCATAAGGGCTAGTCACTGCTTTTGTAATCCATGGGCCTTCCATGCCATACCTTGCTGTGATTGTCTCTTTCCAAAGGCCATGCTCTTCAGTTGCAAATCTCCAGAGCCACTTCAACAGGAGACTCTGATTCTGGACTCTCAGGTTCTTTATTCCCAAACCCCCTTCTTTTTTATTGGTGATGACAGCTTGCCACTTTACCAGATGATACTTTCTCTCACCTTCTCCATTGCCTTGCCATAGAAAGTTCCTCCTAATAGTTTCCAGTCTTTTGAGAACATTCCCAGGAGTGGGAAATAAAGACATCATGTATGTTGGCATGGCATCAAGGACACTGTTTATTAGTGTTACTCTACCACCCAAAGAGAGGTACTGACTTCTCCAATTGACCAGCTTCTTCTCACATTTCTCGACCATTGAATTCCATATGTGCAAAGATTTACTCTTAGCCCCCAAAGGCATGCCAAGATACAAAGTGGGCAGTTCTCCTACCTTGCCCCCTAAAATACTGGCTAGGGCATTGATTGAAGGCACATCATTAACAGGGTAAATATAACTCTTACCCCAATTTATATGGAGTCCAGATACAGCTTCAAATAGAATGAAAATGACCCTAAGGTGCTTCATTTGATCATAGTCTGCATCACAAAACACTAAAGTGTCATCAGCATATTGCAAGTGTGAGATAGATGTTCCAGTCTGATTACCTTGATTGACCTTGAAACCTTTGATTATGTTATTTAATTGAGTTGTTTTCAACATGCCGCTAAGTCCTCTTATAGCCAATATGAAGAGAAAAGGAGACATGGGGTCTCCTTGTCTCAGTCCTCTCTCAGAGGGAAAGAAACCAGATGGAACCCCATTAATCAAAACTGAAAACCTCACAGTGGACATACAGAACTTGACCCAACTGATCCAGGTGCTTCCAAACCCCATTTTGTTAAGTACCGACCACATATATTCTCAGTTTAGGTGATCATATGCCTTTTCTATATCTAGCTTACACAAAACTCCAGGGGTTTTAGAAATATTCCTCATGTCTACACATTCATTTGCAATCAAGATGGCATCCGTGATTTGTCCTACCCTTAATGAATGCCATCTGTTGTTCATCTACCAGCTTTGGCATTACTTTCTTTAGTCTTTCTGTCAACAGCTTTGATATGATCTTATAGAAGCTCCCAATTAGGCTAATAGGCCTAAAATCCTTCAAATCATCTGCACCCACCTTCTTTGGGATAAGGGCTATAAAAGTTGCATTGAAGCTTTTCTCAAAAAAGCCTTGGTCATGAAAGTTTTGAATAGCAGCCACCACCTCATACTTTATCACATCCCAGCAATGTATGTAGAAAGCCATTGAATAGCCATCAGGACCCGGGGCTTTATCCCCTGCACATGAGAAAACACACTCTTTGATTTCCTGTTCTTCAAACTGATCTTGAAGTTGGATGTTATCTTCTTCATTGACCATGGGTTGTTCTGTAGGGCTGAACTGAGGTCTCCATGTCTCTGTATACAATTTCTGATAAAAACTTATAACCTTTTCTATGATCTCAGTTGGTTCAGAAATAATGTTCCCATTGACTTTCAGACTATCAATATTATTGTACCTTCTGTGACAGTTGGCAGTTCTATGGAAGAACTATGTATTTCTGTCACCCTCCTTAAGCCATAGAGCCCTAGATCTTTGTCTCCAAGCCATTTTCTCTTTTTTGGCAATCTCCTCAAATTCCATAGTTAGCACTGCTCTCAGGTATGATTCATCATCAGATAGAGCTCTTTGATCTTGAATCAGATCAAGGTCGGCTAACTGATTAAGTATATTCTATTTCTGCATCCCCAGATTACCATGTACAGTCTTACTCCATTCCTTCAGTTTGCCTTTCAAAAAATTTAGCTTGCATGCTAGAATATAATCTGGCCTCCCCACATAGACTGCAGCATCCCACCATTCTTTTACCCTTTCTTTGAAATTTTCAGTTTGTATCCACCAGTTCTCAAACTTGAAATAAGAATTTGATTTCTCCCAGTTTCGGCACTCTAGAATCAAAGGATTATGATCAGAAGTTACTCTAGGTAAGATTGATTGCTTTATCTTCCTAAAGGATACTTCCCATTCTTCTGAGATCAGAAACCTGTCAAGCCTTGCTGCAATTTCTTGTGTATCCCCTTTCCTCCATGTGAAATTTCCACCTACCAGTGGAAGATCTACTAGCTCCATATCTTCAATGAAATCTGTAAGATCTACCATAGCTCTATTAAATCTGTTGCAATTCATCTTTTCTGATGGGAATCTTACTACATTAAAATCCCCTACAATCACCCAAGGCCCCCCAAACAAACTTCTAACAGCCCCCAGTTCTTCCCACACTTCTACCCTTTCTTTTCTACTATTAGGAGCATAGACGCTTGACAAGTGCCAATCAAAATCTTGTACCTTCCCAGTGAACTTACAAGTAATGGAGTAAGCTCCTACCTCACAAACTCGTCCCTCCCAAATGCTACTATCCCATAAGATTACAATTACCCTTCTAGTACCACAAGCTTCAAGTTGAGCATATTTAACCTTCCTGTTTGCCCAAAGATCCTGAATAATCCCCCCTATATCTCCTCTTATTTTTGATTCCTGGAAACAGTAAACATCAGCCCTCCACTTGCACATCATGTTTTTGATTTCCAGCCTCTTCCTTGGATCATTGAGGCCCCTTACATTCCATGATATCAGGTTAACTTTCATTTAACTTGTCAAGAAAACAGCCTCTCCTGCTTCTAGTACCAAAACTCACAAATTTGCTGGTGGGTTCCAACTTCTTCAGCTCCTTTGAAATTTTTTCTTTTGGGGTTACTGGCACTAAAGCTCCACTGAGCACCTCTGATGTTTGTCTCTTGCTATCGATCGCCATGAAAAGATTTAGAGCTACTTCCTCGCACCCTATGAAGTGCACCCCAAACTCTTTGCTAAGCCTGATGATGTTCTGCTGGACCCATATAGGAATTTCTTTCCCTGTTGTTGCGAAATTTCCTTGATCATCTGAGTTTAGTGGCACGACATCTGCCACTGCTTCCTCCCCCTCTTCCTTTTCTTCAGACATGTTTTCCTCTTCACCCAAGTCTAGAGATTTTTCTTCCTCTATTTGAATAATCGACATATCATCGTCTTCCTTGTGGTGCATCTCTGTTTCCAGCAGACTTCCATCGTTCCCATGAATAAATGGTGAAAGATCATCTTCTCCTCTACTCTGTGCCTTAGAAACAATAGTGCTAGACCCAATGTCATCGAAGCAAGACTATGAAAGCGTTGTGTTATGTTTGGGCTTATTTTTGTTCAGAGAATTCAAAGATTGGGCCAACAAACCTGGCCCAAGTCTATTGGATCTTTCCTTATCCTCATATCCGAGTCACGTGCTAGGTCACATGCCTTATTAATGAATTCAAAATCTCTGGAGCACCCCACGTGTTGACAATTATAAACAGCTGTCATGGGCTCGGATAAACCAGCTTCAGCTTTTTGTTTTAACCCTTGGTTCATACGCAGATCCCCCCTCTTTTTTGTTTCTTCTTCTTCAGCGCCATCTCCGACGTAGAACCTCGTCGGAGTTTCATCCCATACCTGGATAACATAACCAATCCCCTCACAAACTAGTTTCACCTCCTTCGGAATGGCCTGAACTCTACTTTCGACCAGAATTCTTGCCCATTTCAGGTGATTCCGGAGCTTTGTCTCCTCCTCCGTTCTTACCCAGCCACTACAAAAATCTCCCACTGCTTTGAGTACCCTCTGCGACCATAGGTGCAGCGGCAGCCCCACCAGTCTAATCCATGTGTGCTTTAAAGTAGTCCTCGATTGCATTGCACCCACTGTCGGCGACCACCATTGCAACCTTATCTCTTGATTTCTCCATGACCATCTGTCTTTCAAGACATGTTCAGCATCAACTAGAGACGCGAACTCAAAAAGAAAATAGTTATTTCCCATCTCATAGATATTTAGGCCATGGGCCTGGTTCCAGTTCTTGTTCGCCCATTTACGCACTTCCGATAGGATTGGGTATTCAGAGCCATTCATTGGAAAACACCCACAGATGCTCCTAGATAAAGATTCATTCTGAACGAGGTTGAAGCCACCATTGATGTGAATGGCATCCCCTCTTTCTTTTGTGACTGCTATGTTCATCTCTTTGGATGTCCATTTACTCCTTCTGACAGTCTCAGCGAAAGGGATCTCCTTGTCAATCATTCTGTTGTTTTTTATCACTGTTTTGGCTTTGTAATAAATGAACTTTTCTATCTTGGTGGCCAGATCCCACCAACCAGCATTGAATGAAATTTCAGGGATAATCAACATTGCTCTGTACTTTCCTCGAATATTAATGATGCTTATATATCTCCCCTTGCTATTGAAATTTCTTGCACAAAATAACTGGGAAAAATGTTCATGTCTTCTCCATCTTCTTACTACATTTCCTTTCGCCTTAGAAGCATCCTTGAGAATAGTACAGATTCATTCCATCGTCTTCTGACTGAAAGTTGACCTGGACATCATATTTCTTCCCCTTTCAGTCCAATCGTACCATGTCTCTGCCCGTGAGACATTCCTAGCTATGTCAAAAGACTTGAATCCCATTGCGAAGAAAATCATGTCTTCCTCCATCGTCTTTGCACAGGGAGGTAAAGAGGGGGAGAAAGGGGGGCTGGGAAAAGAAAGAAAGGAGGAGTAGATTTCAGTGACAGAAGGTCACCGGAGGGGGGTTCTACCCTCCTAGGTTTGAGAGTAGATTACTTTTGGGTAGTCGTCCTTTATTTTTAAAGAGTGTTAACTCTTTATTGTCATAATCATTAGAGTTAAGTTCAGAAGCTTTCTCCTCGTCAGATGAATCACAATCGATTCCAATATCTACTGTGATACTATAAAGTCCATTATGATAAATGATGCTCAGAGCTTACACAAATAATTTACCTTCATATACAACATATATATAATTATAGCTTACAAAATTTATTAGACAGTAAAGCTTACAGTGCTATAATGTCTGCATCATTCTCAATCAAAAAATACCTACCAACATTCCTTAATTGTTATAGTACTTGTTTCACCACACTAAGACCTAACTTTTCAATAGCAAATATCTATATGAGACAACAAATCAACAATGAAAGCTCACACCACATGATTCAATTTGTTAATATACATCACTTGAGGTTTCAACACCCACTTGCGCTCATAATTAAAGACCAAATCAACATTCTCAATCATTTTTTAACAAAAGCATATACAAAAGAAATAAGAAAATGGACCCATCAAAATATTCAAAAAATGGTTATTTGCAGTACTTATTATCCTAAAATATAGGCAGGAATAAAAAGACAGGATCCACAGCCAACCACAAATGAATAAACACAGCAAAAGGCTTCAAATATGCTATTGAAATTGACAAAATAGATGACTTCATACCAATATATAAACCAAACACCAATCATCATTAAAACCCTAAATTCAGTTCAGACTTCAGACCATAACAATCGAGGAGGGACCATATGAAACTTAAAATTGAGTGAATTAAAATCATTGAAACCATCACAAATTCATCAAAAGCAACAATACATGAAAGATTTCAAAAATCCTAACCACGAAAATAGAAAAAAAGACTTACATGAATAGAGTGGAGACTTTCAAATCAATACTTCAACTTGAATCCTTCAACTTCAGTACGCTATTGTAACAGAATTCTCAACATTTAAGTCATAATTTTAGCCTCCAAAAGCACCGCCCATCACACTTCACAATAGAAAAGAAAAGGATTAGATTTGAAATGAAAAAAATCAAGCGTTTTGATTAGATGAAATGAGTTTTAGGTTATGGAACGAGTGTTTTATGGATCAGGGCTAGTACTAAAGGAAAAGAGTTTAGGTGGGGTGGGTTTTAAAACCTTCCAATAGGAATTAAACACGTAATAGGTAATAAAATTGGTTCAAGAGAGGTCTAATAGTTTTAAGAGCATAAGTGAGCTAGAAATTTAACCCAAGGGGGTATATTTAACCAAATTGGACAGTATTGGAGTATTTTTGACCCCTTTAATTTTGTGAAATAAGAAAGCTAATTGCATAAGCGTATGACATTTACATATGAATAAAGTTAATAACATACCGAGTAAAATTTTACAAGTGGTGTTAGAGGAGAGTAGAGGCAACAACATACCTAGTAAAATTTCACAAGTGGTGTTAGAGGAGATTAGAGTGTACGCAGATCTTACATCTACCTCGTAGAAATAGAGAGGTTATTTCCAAAGGATCCTCGACTTGAGTACTCCAAATCAAAGTAGGTTGAAAAGGGAAAACGATAGTAAAAAAATATAACAACTAATAAAGAAACAGTAACTATAAAATAGTGCAATAACTTAAATACCATAAACAACATGTGATAACAGAAATCAAAAGCAAGACACTACAAGAATAGTCTACTACTATGACAGACACCACCAAACCTAAATATGTCAAAAAGAAAGACAATACGTCATTACTTACTAACCTTCTACACTAATTCACGACCTTTCCACCTTTCTATCTAAGGACGTGTCCTTGTTAAGCTGAAGTTGTATCATGTCCTGTCTAATTACCCTTCCTCAATATTATTTTGGTCTATCTATACCTCTTATTGTACCCACTATATCTAACCTCTGGCACCTCCTCACTGGGGAATCTGTGCATCTCCTCGTCACAGGCCCAAGGCATCTCAGTCTCGCTTCCCTCATCTTATCCACCACAAAGGTCACTCCCACCTTGGCTTGGATATCCTCAGTTCTAATATTATCACTTCTAGTATGTCCACGCATCCATCTCAACATCCTCATTTTTACAACTTGCATCTTTTGAATATGAGAGTTTTTGACTGGCTAGCACTCCGACACATACAACAAATTCGGTGTAACCACTATTATATAGAACTTACCCTATAAGTTTAGGTGGTATATTTTTATCACACAAGACTCTAAAGGCAAACCTCCACTTCATTCACGTCGCATGATAAGTTACATTATTATCGATGTCCCCACTTTCCTAGACTAAAGACCTAAGATACTTGAAACTATCTCTTTTGGGGATAGTTTGTACGTCAAACCTCACTTTCATGCCTGCCTCAAGTATTGCATCACTGAATTTGCACTCTAAATATTTTATTTTGGTCTTGCTCAACCTGAATCCTTTGGACTCGAGCTAAGTGTTGATCCTTGGTGTAACTCCATCTCGATTGAAAAGTGCTCCGAGTCTTCTTTCACCGTTCTAACCCGAGTCTTGACTCCATCATACTTGTCTCTTCATCGATCTAATGTAAGCCACTGGTACACCTCTAAACTCCGGGCATCTCCAAATGACTTTCTTCGGGACATTGTCATAGGGCTTTTCAAAGTCAATAAATACCATATGTGAAGGCAATGAACTATATATATATATATATATATAAAAAAAAAAAAATGTTGGTTAACCCTTGTAAGCGTCACAACTAATGACACTAACGTTACTCAATTTCAAAATGATTAATGAATTTTATAAGTTTTAGATTAGAGAAATCATGTTAAGCAAACCTAATAGCATTGAGAAGTTTTGACTGTTACATCTTCCTCTTTTTATTGTTCCAAGATAACCATTCCATAAACATTGTTGTAAGCCTAACCAAAACATCTAATTTAGTATTGATATATGCAGTAGTGGTTTCATCCGAGGCACATTTATAATACTAGCTCCACTTGTGTAATCATTTGTACAAAATAATTAGCATTGCTAATTAAATTGAACATTCGACAAGTCATGGAAACCCATTAGGTTTTGCTTCTAAATTGTCATATCACTATTCACAAGGAAAAAAATTATTTCCTCCATCTCAATTTGTGTGATATCTTTCGCATTTTAAGATTTAAATAAGTCTTTCTTACCGTAATTTTCATATATCTTTTAAATATCTTGAACTGTAAATTATTGTGATTTATAGTACTTTTTACGTAATTTTCAAATATATAAATTTTATTTTAAAACACATAAAGACTCTATGCCTTCTCTCTGATTCTCTGCTAGACCGTCGTCGGATGGAAAATTTCATGAAACCCTTTGTTAGCACCGGTGACCTCATCTTCGTGACCTCTTCTCCGATGACCTTTGTCCGGTGATATCCAGCACTACAAGTTCTTTCTCTCCGACGACGTTTGCCCGTCGAAACCCAGAGCTCTGGCCAGAAACTTCGCCGATGATGCCCAACACCATTGTGCAGGTCAGAGACTCCCACATCGTCTTGCTCTCTCCAGCGACTATATGCCAGTTTCTCAGGTGGATATCTCTATCTTGCTTTCTTTTTTCTTTTGTATCTTCTTTCTGTAGGTACTTTTGAACGTCAGATCCAGCAGACCAAATTTCGGGACCAACAAGATTTCGGCAACCAATTTTGGCCCCAAATTTTGTCAGAATCCAACAAACGAGCAAGAAAGTGGCTCTTCTCCCCCCCCCCCCCCATAGCTTAATCCCGGTGATTTTTACACCTGAATTTTTAACCCTCCCATTTTTCTTTGCCATCTGCTTAATATTTTCGTGTTTCTAGTAGACAAATTGAATTTGGGATTGTTGTTATTGTCTTGTTTTGTTTTGCCATTGACCCTTTTTTCTTGTTTGTATTATTTTATGAAAATGGAACTATTGCCTTTATTTTTTTCTGACATATTCTCGTTGCTGCTAGCCTAGTAGTTTTTGTTTGGTACCATAGGTTTGAATTATTCTTGTTTTGATCTATTTCCCCATTGTTGCGATAGTTTATTCTAGCCCCCTGGTTGTTCTTAGATTGTTTAGCAGTAGTTCTGTTATATTTTCCTAATTAGTTTTCAATTTCCTTAGTGGATTCAGTGGTCGATGGGAGACTAGGGTCATGTCATCGGTTTGGGTCGGGGCGGGGGATAGGAGGAGTAAGTGGGTCAAGGGAGCCTCTAGGTTGAGAGTAGGGTCTTAGAATATAGGGACTTTATCGGGAAAGTCCTTAGAACTAGTAAGGATTCTTAGGAAGAGGAGGATTAATATATCTTGTGTTCAGGAGATCAAATGAGTAGGTACTAAGGCACGGAAGGTGGATGGGTATAAGTTGTGGATGGGTATAAGCTGTGATACTCAGGAGGCGTGAGGAATAGGAATGGAGTAGGTATCTTAGTAGATGATCAGCTTAGAGAGCATGTGGTAGAGGTTAGAAGGATCAACGATAGGATGATATCGATCAAGTTAGTCGTTAGAGGGTCTACTTTGATTTAACTGGAGCTTTTGGGTTGATAGTAACGAATTTGAGCTTCCCGAAAAAGAAAAAACACTTGGTTACCTTTTGTAGTTCAGTGGCCAAGACATAGAATTGACTTTTTGCTCCTTAGAAAGAGTGATAGAGGTCTTTGTAAAGACTGTAAAGTGATACCGAGTGAGAACCTTTCGACCCAACATAAGCTCTTGGTGATGGACTTGGAGATTAAGAAGGAGAAAAGGAAGATGAGGGTGGATGATCCGACGAGAATTAAATGGGGAAGCTTGACTATGGCCAGTGCCTTGGAGTTAGGGGAGAAGTTAATGACTTCGAGGGCTTGGGAGAGTAGAGAGGATGCGAATAGTATTTAAGAGACGACCTCCAGTTGTATCAGAAAGACGGCTCGAGAGGTATTAGGTGTTTCGAGAGGCCTCTCTAGCAAGCATCGAGGGGACTGGTGGAGGAATGGAGAAGTTAAAGGGAAGGTAGAGGCGAAGAAAGGGGCTTACGCGAAGTTGGTTGAGAGTAAGGATGAGAAGAGAAGAGAAAGGGAGAAGTATAAGATAGCTAGGAGAGAGGCTAAGTTGGCGGTTACGGCAGCTTAACAATAGCTTTCGAAAGCTTATATGCAGCTTTAAAAGGTAAAGGAGGAGATAAGAAGTTGTACAGGCTAGCCAAGGCTAGGGAGTGGAGGGCGCGGGATCTTGACCGAATTAAGTGTATCAAGGATGAAGATGGTAAAGTATTGGTGGAGGAGATTCTCATTAGGAAGAGATGGCAGTCATACTTCCATAACTCTTAAATGAAGAGGGGGAAAAAGCATTGTGTTGGGAGATTTAGAGCACTAGGAGAGGCGTCATGACTATGGATATTGTAAGCATATAAAGGTTGAGGAGGTTAAAGGGGCTATTCATAGAATGCATAGAGCGATTGGGCCAAATAAGATTACGATGGATTTTTGGAAGTGCACAGGCGGGGCAGGTTTGAAATGGCTGCCTGAGTTATTTAATATTATTTTCAGAACGGCAAAGATGCCCGAAGCTTGGAGATGATACAATGATTCCATTGTACAAGAACAAGGGTGACATTCAAAATTGCAACAACTATAGGGGTATCAAGTTGTTGAGCCACACCATGAAGGTTTGGGAGAGGGTGGTGGAGTTAGGGTTGAGGAGGATTATGATTATTTCTGAGAATCAATTCGAATTCATGCTTGGACGCTTCATATCGTGAGGAGAATGGTAGAGTAGTATAGGGAGAGGAAGAAGGACTTGCATATGGTTTTTATCGACTTAGAAAAGGCTTATGACAAAGTTACCAGGGAGGTTCTACGGAGTTGATTGGAGGCTAGAGGTGTACTTGTTGCAGAAACTAGGTCGATTAAGGACATGTATGATGGCGTAAAAACTCGAGTTAGAACTGCGGGGGAAGATTCGAAGCAATTCTCCGTGGTAATGGGATTGCACCATGGATTGTGTCTTAGCCCATTTTTATTTTCCTTAGTAATGGATGTTTTGACGCGATAAATTCAAGGCGAGGTGCCATGGTGTATGTTATTTGCGAAAGATGTAATTTTGATTGGTGAGACTCGCGATGGAGTTCATGCCAAATTGGAGGTTTGGAGACAAACCCTAGAGTCTAAAGAGTTTAGGTTGAGCAGGACCAAGATAAAATATTTAGAGTGCAAGTTCAGTGAAGTGACACTTGAGACTGACGTGGAAGTAAAGCTTGATACGCATACCATCCAGAAGAGAGGTAGCTTCAAGTACCTTGGGTCTATTATCCAGAGAAATGGTGAGATTGACGACGATGCTACCCACCGTACTGATGCAGGGTGGGTGAAATAGAGGCTCGCATCCGGGGTCTTGTGTGATAAGAAGGTGCCTCCTAAACTGAAAGACATGTTCTACAGAGTGACAGTTAGACCGGCTATGTTGTATGGGGCAGAGTGTTGTCCAGTCAAAAACTCTCATATTCTGAAGATGAAGGTGGTTGGGATGAGGATGTTGCGCTGGATGTGTGGTTTTACTAGGAGTGATAGGATTAGGAATGAGAATATCTGAGACAAGGTGGGAGTATCTTCGGTGGAAGACAAGATGCGGGAAGCGAGGTTGAGGTAGTTCGGGCATGTGACGAGAAGATGCACGGAGGCCCCAGTGCAGAGGTGTAAGAGGTTGGCTATGGATGGTTTCAAAAGAGGTAGAGATAGACCAAAGAAATATTGGAAAGAGGTGATTAGACAGGATTTGGCGCAATTGCAGCTTAGCGAGGACATGACTTTAGATAAGAAGGTGTGGAGGATACGAATTAAGGTAGAAGGTTAGTAGGTAGGATTGCATCATACTAGTAGGTAAGAGTGCAGTGTCTTGTTGCCCTATTTAGTAGTTGTAGGACTACTCTTGTAGTTTCTTGTTCTTCAGCTTCTGCTACTCTCTAGTATTTCATGTAGTTCGACTATAGTATTATTTAATTGTAGTATAATTTTGTGATGTTGTTTTCGTTTATTGTCTATATCTCTTGTACTTTCATTACGTCCTAATCTGGTTATTTTTTTGTCTTGAGCCGGGGGTCTATCGGAAACAGCCTCTTTACTTCACATCTGAGATAAAGGTACGATCTGCGTACATTCTACCCTCCCCAGACCCCACTTTATGAGAATACACTGGGTGTATTGTTGTTTGTTTGTTAAGGACTATGCCCGAACTCATGATCAAAATTGAGCTATTTGATTTTTGAAATTCAAATTGTGCCACATAAATTAGGACAAAGAATATATTTTTATACCAAAACAAGATTTCCACAAGCAAATAATTTCAATATGTTAATGACTTAGTAGTTATATATTAATGATAGTAGGAAAGTAATGGTTAAAACGTTGCAACTATATATTAATGATGGTAGGAAAGCAATGGTTAAAACGTTGTAAGAAAGAAGAAAGATACATCATAAGAATAATATTTGAATAGTTAAATAAATTTTACTTCTTATAATTTGTAAAATTTCTAACTAAAGGTTAAAAGAAGTACCAAAGTTTTAATTGTAATGAGGATTGGGAAATCATACACCAAATGCTAGCTATTAAGGTGAGAAAGACCAAGATTATATAAGCTTCGTTCTCGACAACTCCCTACTGGGTAGCTTTCACTCTACCACAAATAGGTAGCTCTAGGGGTGGTAATTGAGCGGGTTAGGTGAAAGTTGAACGGGTTAAAATGGGTCAAGATAACAAACGGATTAAGACCAACCCGACCCAAATATGCTTGGATCAAAATGAGTTAGGTCAAAAAGGGTCAGGTAATGAATCATAACCCAACTCGCCTAATTTTTACTAAGTTTTAATTGTTTTAATTGTTTTATTTGTCCTTTTATAAATTTTTAATACCTAATAAAATTATTTTTTCTTTATTATGGTTATGTAATATCAAATTGTTAAAAAGTCTTTAAAGTATTTTGACAAGATTTCTCAAAAATCAATTTGGGCTACATATCAACCCATTTTTCAATGAGTTGAAATGAATTGAGCTAATAAATGGATGGATCAATAATCAACCTAAACTTAAACATATTAGGCGGGTTGGATTTGATTTTACCACCCATGTAGCTCTAACCCAGATAGCCCTTCGAGTCAGATGCCCAGGTGCCTGGCACAATGAGCACTGAGAATGATGAGTGGCAACCTAGGGAGAATCACACCCCATAAGTTAGCTATTAAGATGGAGAATCCAAGATTATATAAGCCCCACATCAGCTCCCCAGCCAATGTGGGACTTCTGGTAATAGCATAACTTTCATTTATCCAGAAAAAGCACCAAAAAACTAAGTTCCAATCCTAACTTTTCTATAGAATTCGAGCAGAAGTTAATTACATACATGAATCCATCTTAAAATAGAGTTCCACGAGTTGTAAAAGAGAACTTTTCCAACTATTCCAGAAGGCTACCGCACTTAGTATCTAAAATTGTTGTATCCTCCTAAACTAGAAGAAGATCCATACCCCCCAAAACGCTGAGATTGAAACGAAGATGACGAGTAGGAGTCACCGTAACGTGAAAAAGAACCAAATCCAGGCTCACGCGTCCCATATACGCTCGGGGATGGATCTTTGTGGTTGCTAATGAACTCCTGCACAAAACAAGTGAATAAATAAGCATAAGCTAGTTGAGTCGTCCTTTTATCGACATTTCGATCCTTTAACATCTTGTTTCTCCCAATGTTTCAATGAAACGTGTAGAGCCAACCGTGCCCTATAACAAGGAGACCTCAAAGTAGTGATAATCAGAAAAGCGAACAAGATATGACCGGATAATTTCTAATTTCCTTTTAATACCTAACTCAAGGTTTTGGTTTTTGATTGTACATCTATTTCTGATTTATTTAGATAAAAGTGTTTAAAGATTAATCAATTTAATCTAAATACTAAGCAACAATAGTCTGCTTATAAAACTAATTTAATCAAAAGGTTCAGATTAATGTAGACCAATAAACCAAATAGGCCCTTGGTAACAAATAAAACAAACTACTTAAATTCTAAGTAGAATCATACTTGTAAAGGTATTCATCATCCATACTAGACATCTCTCTACCGAGCCCATCTAGAGTTCCTCTCCCTAAACATGGAGTATAATCCATGTGTATAGATTGCAACAAACCTAAATTTGTAGGCAGTTTATGACCACAAAGTTGTGCTCTCAATACCCCAAAACTACCAGCAAGTGTTTTAACATATTTTGATCTTTTGTAATCCAACGAAAAAAGTTCCAGAGGGAATATAATCTGGTAGAGTAGACACATGAATGAATAACCACCAGCTAAAGGACCATGATCGCCTGCTATAGACTCATATGAAACTACAAATTACTTGTGTCCACAGAATATATAAAAGGAAAAGTGAGATGCAGGGCGATGGTCTGACCACTAAAGATGAGCTCCATACCTGAATAAGCTGTTCAGCTGTTTGAACCTCTGACGAGGTACCCCTAATCTCTATAGTTATCTCTTCAGGTAAGCCTCTGCTCTCTTGCACAGTAAGAATCGCCCTACTTGTGCGGCGAATATATGCTATATTGGCTCCACCAATACCAATGATGTCCTCAGCATACAACAGGGGTACTTGCATGACCTTTGTCATCTGAGAGGGAAAAAGGAAAAAGAGAAGGAAATGATCCATAGGTCAGAGCTGACACGTCGCATTAAATACATTTAGCTAATGGTCATATTCTTAGGCTAGTGGCTAAGCAGAAAGAAAGAGCTTCTACAGATTCAAGTTCAAGAGCAGGATACTAAAACAGAGTGGATCCAGTTTTTCTTTTTTTCTTTTTATAATATACAATGAAAGACAGTGTAGACATTGTAAAAGTTCAGAAAAATTGAATTAAAAATAAATTAATCTACATGAACCATTAAAACACACTCACGTGCACAATGCTCATGCAAAAACTGAAAACAACCCCACCCCACGGCATACCCGCTCTCAAAGGAAAAAAGAATATGTAGAGCAAGAAAGAAAGAGAACACAACTAGGATAATTCCAATTAAACCCTGAAGTCTCCCAAGTATTTTCTTTTTTGTTAAACGGTGATATCCAAGCCAACTTATGCCTACTTCAACAACCTATGCACTGGGTACCTTCTAACTTCCACCAGCACAGCAATCAGGTATTCTGCCACCAACACTTAGCTAGATAGAGAAGTTGCATATGTTGCGAATCGAACCTTAAATCACGAAGTAGTTACTCCAACTCTTCGACAGTTAGGGCACGCCCGGAGGCTCCCCACACCCACAAACAACAATATATAGGTAATAAAGCAAGTCCATATCAAGCTACGGTTGAAGAGTAAATATTCTCACTTTACCCACTAAGATCCTTCACCAACATACACCCACCAAGAGTAATATAATTACAACCCTCAAACTCATGATTCATTTTTAGTTAACTGATTCAATAGGTTTATAAATATCTAAATTCTAAATAACGATAAAAAAATCATAAGACTAAGACTAAATAAAGGATAATAAATAAATGGGGTCTTCTTTTGTTCGAAACGTCTCGTTAACTTCAACTGATTATGCGCTTCAATATAATTACTGGAAGTAAATATTATGGCCTCTTCGCTTGTTCCCAATAACTCAACGGCTTGATTGATTTCTTTCAAGTCTTAAATTTCAAGCCTCACAGCTCCTTGCCATTTTATCCCAAAATTCACCCATGAGATAAATTTACTGTTAAAAGAATTTATCAAGTTATCAAAGGCGAGAAGTATAGAAAGTGCAAAAGTCCTTTAGGCTTTAATGCAAGAAAAGAACAATGTTGATCACGGAGGAAGGTGTGTTTCTTTGTATGGTTGGCGGCTAGGGGCGTGATCTTAACTGCGGAAAATATGAGAAAGAGGAAGTACAACTATGTCCGTTGGTGCTTTATGTGTAAGAGCGCAGGTGAAAATGTTGATCATCTTCTTTTGCACTGTAAGGTGGCTAATCAATTATGAAGGGTGGCCCACAATTTGTTTTGGATGCAACGGGTTATGTTGGGTACAATAAAGGAGGCTTTGCAAAATCGGAATCTTGGGAAAGGAAAGAGAAGATCAAGGGCATGGAGTGTTGCCCCCTTAGCAATCATGTGGGTCACTTGGAAAGAGAGAAATAGGAGGTCTTTTGATGGGGTGAAACAAGATTTTGTATCTTTAGCTAACTTCGGATATGAATATACTCACCGCATCAAAGAATAGAGTAGTATTAAAAGTTCAAGTTCCCTCATATATTTGAACTAAAATGAAGCCATATAGAAAAATAGGACTTTAGAGAGGCAGAAAGCTTTTGCTTCACGACATCTTCCTCTATAGTTGTGTAATATTCTATCAATAAAAGCCTCCCAATGTATGTTGTGAGCAGTTCTCTTTGTTGGGTGGACTATGTGTAAATATATTCATAAGAGGAAGGGACAGGGAGAAAAAGGACTCTTTTTCCGTAAAGGACTGTTTTTTTTCGTAGTTATGTCCAAGTGAAGGAGGCCTTTCTCGATCGGGTTGATGGGTGGTGTTTGGGAAGAAGAGAGTGTGACAATGTTAGAGAAAAATATTGGGCGTAGGAATATGATTTTGTGCTTGAGCCTCTGCATTTAATCACGAAGAACTAAAGGAGAACCAACAAACATGATGACAAAGGATGGGAAAAGAATAGAGCTTGATGGCAAAGAAACCAACCGATGAATGGTTTGTTGGAGAAGGTGGTCGATGTTGTTTGACCAATCCTGTTTCTGATAGGATGTTATTATTTTTTATTGCAAAAATGAACTGAACATAAGGAAAAAAGATCATTCCATTATAGAAGATGGAAAAATTGATGGAAGGGTATTTTTGGTCACATTTTTTTAAACTTGTAAGGATGTTTTTGTTAAGTGGAATATTATAAAGATGTAATGAAAGTTGTGGTAAAACAATAGGGATGTATTTGGTCAAAAACTTGGTATTTGGTGTGTATGGTCAGAAAGGAACAACAGATGTTTTGAAGGTTTATCAACTCCAAATCACTACCTTAAGGCTAGATTCTTTTGCATCTATATAGTTGGTATAAGCTTTCACCCATAGATTCCCCTGAGAACTTTTTGAACTTTGTTAGCTCCCTGGTACTAGTTTAGTCTTTTTTGTAATTGAGCTAATGAAGTATTGTCATCTTTCCAACTTTTGTACTATTCTGCATCTTCTTGATGCCAACAATGATACTTCTTATTACTTCATCAAAATAAAAAAATCTTGGCACTAACAAGTTTAGAAGAAAAGTTGCTTCCAAGATTCTTAGAGCAGACGCACTAAACAGGGCTATTTTAGCATCTTGTGAGGTATCACTCGATGTTAGTATAATGCGGAACTTTTGAAGGTCAGATTAAGTAGATTTGTAATCCTGGTGGGTCTAGCATGGTGTGAAGTTAAAATTTGCTAGACTCGTCACAGAGCTTGGTTAGACAAACTTCAGGTCGTATCGAGCACTCATGTTGAGAATTCATTGCACACTACTTAAATACAGATAGAGCTAACTTATGCACTGTATAAATATCGATCATCCGCTACGTAACGGGACCAACTTAAACCACAAATTCCATGAGACTAGCAGTGAATGGAGACATAGAGTATCCATAAAACTAACCTGTGTTACTATAGGACCAGCTCGGCCAGCAACAGAAGTACGTATACCACCAAATCCAGAATCCTGTCCATATAGTGATAGCGTCGAGCGCGGGAGTTTGGAGTCCAAGGCGGTTTCGCGATCAAGCAAGTAAGTGTCTCGGTTCATGGAAAAAGAATAATCAGAAACTGCTGCAGCTTCGGATGTAGGTGCAGGAACAGAAGGCTGAAAATTTGAGGCCTGTGATTTATCAGCCCAGGACTCCGCTGGCCGATCTTGAGAGATTTTTGCATTGCACTGGCAGTAGAACATGTATTAGTAAAAACACATTTAGACAATTAAGTTTCAGCCAATAGTATCAAACTTACCGTCTTCTCAAATATAGGTATCATACTATGATCAACCAAAAACTTCCTCAGTTGTCTAACCACCGCCTCCAAAGCATCAAGCACCTTCAAACCCTCTCCATGAATTTCAACAATTCTTTCATCAGCAGTGGCATAAGGGACCACATCATCTGTGAAATTCAGACATTGTTAGATGTTACCACATGGCTAAATGTTCTGTGTCACACAATAATAGCAAAACACACAATTACCACCATCAAGAATTACATAGAAATACACTCCAAGATCTAATCTTGAACTGCAATTTCATAACCAGTGTGTGGCCATCTGTAATGATCCAGGAAAGAGAAGCTCATCTCATACTTTGAAATCATTGAGTGAGATTAACACTACAATTTCACAATCATAGTGCATGATCATCTGTTATAACAACAACATGCCCAATGTAATCCCACAAGTGGGGCCTGGGAGGGTAGAGTGTACGAAGACCTTACCCCTACCTCGTAGAGATAAATACGTTGTTTCTGGTAGCATGGTCATCTGTTATAATTTGGGGAAAAAGATTGCTTTTTTATCAAGAATTTGGGGGAGGGGGGGAGGGGGATTATCTCTACATTGAAATCATTCTTAAGTTAATAACTAAGATAAAATTAGTTTCCAAGGAAATTCACACTCCAAAAGAGCATGTGGAGAAGAAATAACATTTGAAGGTATCTTACATTGAGAGACAACTACTATCTATCAATAGTTCAATATACATTTATCAACAGAATTTGAGCACGGCATCAAAGTGGACACAATGGTAGGATGACTTCGATTTTGCTGAAGCCACATTCTAGTGTTCCATATTAAGACTTTGTTAACAATAAGATTTGCTCATTCACTGCTCTTGATAAGTAAAAACCAACCCTGGAGTACTTTGTGGCTCCTGTTCCGCCACCATTGCAGCCTACTCTCAAAGTGACCCTCCCCCACCGTCCAGTTTCAACCACCCCTTACTCCCCCACGTAAGTCTTCATTGTTATCTAGCATAACCATTAGGTATTAGCATTCACTTCAAAGGGCTTCTAAAATGCACAGAAGCGAATTAGTCCACTGTGATATACATCCCTTCGTTGCTTTTTTACTCTAATTTCATCAGGGTTCAAATCAGTTATCATTCACTTCATAACCTTGAACTTAGAAATATTATATACCAATCAATCTTGTTTTTTATAAGTCATATACCATTAGTTCTTTTCTTCATTGATTAACCCTTGTAGGCCATTTGAGATCCAGGATCAGTTCTGTTTTATCTTGAAAGGGGAGATGGGTCGATGGTGTTGGAACTTTCGGAGGCACTCTCAATCAATCAAATTATTCAAGTGCAGAAAAGTATTATAAAACTTCACTCAACTTGAATTAAAATGAAAATAATACATAGGTATTTATAGGCGGTCTTCAACATGTACCCCGTCTACATGTATCATAATCCATTCTTATACTCCCTATTTCCCAAATATAGGCATCTATTAATTCATGTATTACACTTTTAAGTATTTAATTTAAACACTCAAAGCAGATACATCTTTTCATCTATCAACGCAAGGTTCAATTGTCAATACTCCTTTGTGAACCTTGTATCTGAAATTCTCAAACATTCTTCAACGTCCCAAATTTCTCTTCCTCAACTCTTCTTCTTGGCAGTTCACATCTTCTTTAGAAGACTCCTCCTCCTCGGCACATGTTTCCTTAAAACAACCCTAAATTGAAACCGAGGTTGTCTTTCTTTACTACTTGTTGTCACTAGAATTTTCCTCTTCACTGATACTCTCCTTATTTACCAAGTTATTCTCTAAGTATTAAAAGAACAGTCCACCTTATCAGGAGCCTCCTCAGATTCTTTGTCAAGGATATTATTGCGAGACTCAACCTTACTTACATATGGTAGCAGACTTTCCGTTGTCTGCATAGGAATCACCTCTTCGGATCTATCACCTGTCCTCTTTCACAATGGACTCATCCCTTCACTCATCTTATTTTCTTGGCTACAGTAAATCTACGTACACAATGATGGATAAAAAAAAATTAAGATCTCTCAAGAAAATTCTTTAGACAACACATGTTGGGAATTTGGAGAAGATGAGTGTTCTCAGCCAATCAAATTATCTAGAGAACAAGTGAAGCAAAAACTCAAGAAAATTCGCTCCACTACCAATATTAGATATTTATATGCAACTTGAAGATGTAGAGCTTCTAGTGCTAACAACCCTAAATTTTTAAATATTTGATTGAGACAGGTTTAAATGGAGCGACATTGAGAATTCATATAGCCGACTTCAACTAGCTTGGAATTGAGACGTAGTTAATTGTTGTAGCTTTATTGTATGACCAGCTCTGTACATTTGGCTGTATTGTTTTAACTAAAGGTTTATGTACATTCTGCATTGAATTCCTAGTCATTACAACCAAGTCTCCAATCATTTGTTTCAAAAAAGTTGAGAATTCTGTTGTGAATGATACTCAGATGAAAAAACAAACAAATCAGTAAGACAGAGAGCTCACCCTCAGATACGCGCAGGGAGGCACCAGATCTTTCCTGGATTGATCTGATTGTAGAACCATGCCTCCCAATCAAGTGTATAGCTTGTGATGACGCCACAAGTAACCTTACAGAACAAAATGCAACACCAGCAGCTTCTGCTCCTGGATCACCATCATTTAGTCCAGCAACACGCTTGAATATTCTTATAACAGCATCCATTGCCGGAGATACTTGTGCATCTGGATCTTCTCTTCCAGATATTAGGACCTGAAGCATATGCAGGAAGTCAGCTAGGAGTGGTACAGTTTCTTTTCATTTGAATACCTTGAATATATAAAGTTAAATCATGTGAAGCAAATAGCTGGGGAAAAAGAGATCATTGCAAGATGAAAATTATTTGCTCCCCCTTGCATTTATACATTTACCAAGTAGACAACAATTTCAAAGGTTATATAGCATGTAAGACATTGTCCCCCCAAAAAAACTAAATGTTTTATGGGCAACTATATTAAATTTATATAGCATGTCAACCAGAATTTTTTTTTTTTTTTTTGATGACCGTGGTGTCCGGGCCAGCTTTCGCGCACCTCGACTAAATCCACGGGATACCTGCCACCTCCACCAGCAGCAGGTACCAGGTAACTCTGTCCACCAAGGCTAGAACAAATGGGAAGAATCACCTAGTGTTTTTTGCCTCTGCTGGGATTTGAACCTGAGACCTCAGGCCTCATGGCTCTTTAACCCACTTCATTGACCACTAGGCCACACCCTTGGGTGCCAACCAGAAATTTATCACCCTCTCCCAGAGCAACAGAGAGAAGGAAGGTCCTATATTGCGAATAGCATTCACGGATGATCATATGTTCCAACAATCACCTCCACTAAAGATGCATCAGGAGCAGCCTCTATCAAACTATAAAAGTAATTTTCCCTAACTAATATCTCAAAACCAGACAGTTCCTAAGGTTCGAAGCTACAACAGCGAAGGTTATATAAGAGAGCTGGCTGCAGAAGAAACAGTCAAATATCAGCCAACATCCTAACGACCTAACCAGCACTGTGATCTGTTGCAATAAAAAGATAGCGCATGAAGGGAGGTAAAGAAGAGAGATAAGGAGATGTTTCCCTTGTTCTGTTAGAAATTAAAAGGTGAAAGAGGGTATACCAACACTTTGCATTAGCATACCTCAGTCCTTCCATGAGAGGTAGAAAGCAACTATCTCTTAGCCCCCCCCACCCCAACCACCCAAATTGTACCAAACACTCTAGGGTAAAGCAATGATAATGTATCCTTCCCAAAATGCCCATTCCCTCCCCTTCTTGAACCAACAAAGACATCAACCAGTAGAAAGTTCAAAATGACCATGCCTAAAAATCTTTGAATTTTAAATCTCACACCAGTTAAAGTTCAACAACCAACTAGACTAAGAATGCAAGGAAAGCCAAAGTAAGATAAAATAATACGATTTGGAACCTATCAAAAGGCAAAATAAACAATGAAAGAAGCAACATAAAATAATATGATTCCGGACATACCAAAAAGACAAAAATAGACAAACCCTAAGAGGTAGTGTCAGATTAGAACTGAATACCAACTAGAGGCTCCCCCACTTGAAGGCATTTGCAAGGGTGAATCTTGAAGCTCATCTCAGGAAAAAACATCACAAGTCTTATGAGGCAGAGAGAGGGAAAGGTAAGACTCGTCCAAACTGGAAGCCTTTAGGGTTAAGGCCTACACCTCAAGCATTGAGATACACACTTTTTAAGCCTTTTGGATCTATTTCAAGTTCACTTGGAAAGAGGACCCAATGTAACTTCATAGTATTAAGCAAAGATTTAAAAATAATTAGATTTTTTTTTGCCCTAAATCTATAGTTCATAAATTAGAAATGCAACTCAAGCAATAGACAAACTAGCAGTATATTCTCAAGAGATACAGATTCTGTAGAAGGTACACTAGAAGCTCAAGCAAGCTACCATTCGTAGTATGTCATTTCAACTCAAACATTGGAGTCATCCAATGAAGAATGTGCATTGACATAAATTTTTGATGAAATGTGTTTGGCCATGAATCTTCTTTACTTTTTTCCGGAGTTCAACTCCGGAAAACACGTTTGGCCATAAAATTTTGGAAAAATCCGGAATTCAACTTGAAGTTGAATAAGTTGAATTCCGAAATTTTCAGAAATTCCAAAAACAACAAAAAGCTACTTTCACTCTTTCCACTCCAAATTACTCACAAAAATTCAAAAACAACTCTAATTGGTTTCATGGCCAAACACAACACCAATTTCCAAATATCAGTTTTCACTTAAAAAAACAATTTAAGCTCGTTTGGCCATGTAAATTTTTCACTTTCTTCCACCGGGAAACACGTTTGTCCATAAAATTTCAAAAAAACTGTTTTTACTTTTTTTCACTTTTTTCCAAAAATTCCAAAAACAACAAAAAATGGTTTTCACCTTTTTCACTCCAAATTACCCACAAAAAATCAAAAATAACTCTAATTTATTTCATGGCCAAACACAACCAATTTCCAAATATCATTTTTCACTTAAAAACAAAAACTACTTTTTTCTTTCAATTTTCACAATGAAACATGTCCAAACGCCACCTTAGTATTCCATGTTTTCCTGATACCACTCACAACATTGATGTTTTTACACTAAAAATAAAAAAGGCAAACTTCAAGTAAATTTTAAACATAAAAACAATGCAGAAAAATTGCAACTTTTCACCAATCAGAAACATTTAAAAATTCAAATAAAAATTGCAAAAAAGAAACAGAAATTAAACGAGGTATAACATACGATGCGATCAGCATTGCCGAGAGGGCCTTCCAAGACGCGGATACGAGCACCAGTCTCTTCACACATCCTTTTTACAAGTTCGCCCTTACGCCCAATTATACTACCAACTTTCAGAACAGGCACAACTAGCCTGAACACGTTGTCACCAGGCCAACCTGGCCATTTCAACACAATCTCCGACGCTGCCGCCGCCGCCGCATCTCCGTCGCGGTTATCCTCAGCGACCATTTCCGTCGTCGCCACCACCGCAGACTCGGAGTTTACAGCAAGCGACGGCGGGTCTTGATTTGACGGTGGAAATGACGGTGAGTCGGTTACAGTAGATAAAGCCATTGATGAATTTTGGGTGGAAAAGAAGAAGAAAAACAGGGAAAAGGTAGAGAGCGAAGACTGAAGAGTGAAAAATGTGAGAGAGTTTTGCAACTCAGATTTTGCTGAGGGTTTTGGTTTTAAGCGGAAAAAAGGGTACGGGTGTCAATACTACAGCTCAGCATTAGTTAGTTTCCAAAATTTGTTACGTATGCTAACTTTTTTATTATAATTTTTTATTATTTAAAACTAAATTTTTTTTATTATAGCCTGTTTGGATAAGATTAAAAAAAAGTATTTCCTATGTTTCAATTTGTTTGGCCTACTTTTCTTTTTAATACATTTTAAAAAAATGTCTCTGCAACTCTTCAATTTTAATTTTCCACATGGCATATTTAAGACCATAAGATTAAAGATTATTTTGGTACATTTAACATATCTTTAATTTTTAACCACAAGATTTAAAAGTCTTTTTTACTTTCTTAAACTCTGTGTCAAATCAAAATAGGGCAAACAAATTAAAATAGAGGGATTAGCTTTTAAGCTGATGTGCTAAATAGCTGAAAATAAGTGTTTATAAATATAAGGGATAAAAGGACAAATGTATTGATCAAACTATAAAAAAGAATTAGGCAACTTATCACTTTTAGCTTTTTTAAATCAGTTTTTAACTTCTTTTTTTTAATTGCTTTTTTTATTTTATCAAGTACTCAAAAAAGCTAAAAAAAAAATTAAAAACTAGTTTGTTCATATTTTAATCCTATTCAAACGGGTTCATAATAAATAAACAGAACTTCAAATTTAACCTTAGTTGGCAAATAACCATTTCAACTTCGAAAATACATGTGTAGACATCTCAACTCGTTTTCACTGCGTCAATTGAATATTCTAACTTATAAAATAATTATTTATACGCCTCTAAAATTTATGTGACATATCAACGTTGGATGAGGATGAATTGGAGTGTTTAATTATGAATTGAGACTAAGTAGAAGTGTCTAGATAGGCATTCTCAAAGTTTAAGTGTTTACTTGTCAAGTTTGAGTGTCTATTTATATATTATACCTTCTTCTTTTTTTTTTATAATTATTATATTCGGACCAACATGTATCAGTAACTCTGTCTATTAAGATTAGATCTGATAGCAAGAAAACACTTAGTATTTTTATATCTACTGAATTTTGGACATGATACCTCATGGTGCTCAACTCACTTCATTGATTACTAGATCATACCTTTAGATGAAATCTCATTATATTGATTTCTTTCGGTATTGATATAGTTTAATTATTTTTTGATATATTTTTAAATATCGTGAAAGAGTCGCAAGAAAAGTTAGAACATAATCTTATGCATATATACTTTCATACGATTTTGATAAAAACTCTCTAGATTTTTTTTACTGTTTGAAAGATGGCGAATCTTTATAATGACAATGATATTTTAGATAGTGTAAAACAAAGTCAACTGTCGAAATTAGACTAGTAAAAAGAAGTTAATCAAGATAGATTCAAGAATTACTAAGATTAAATATTTAATAAAAAAAATTAAATCATACGAGAAAAAATATACTCAATATCATTTTACTTGTTATTTAAGATTATCCAAATACCTTGTAACTTACTACTCAAAATACACTTATTGACTTATAATCATTTTCCTCCCCTAAGTTCATAGTGAATATTTTAACGTACTATCATTTTTAAACTTAATATAAAAAAAAAATTATATATATAAATTTATTGGGTACGATTTGATAATTCTTGATTACCTATATAAAAATTTTATGATTTGATAATTCTTGATTACCTATATAAAATTTAAAAATTACACAATTATTTGATACAATTATAAAATTATATAAAAATTTACAATTTTATATTAAAAGAAGCATTGGTACACTATGATTTGATCAATTATGTGATCTTTTGAACCCACTGATACAAGCATATATTTGGAAAAAAGATGAATTTAGTTCTTACCTATTAATTTCTGATGATTAAGCCCCTTAGACTTTTTTTGCATTTTCGAGTCATTTGATTTGGATATACAAATAATTAATTTTAACATAATATCTCGTATAAAATAATATAATAATTAATTAAATTTTGACATTATATAAGATTATTTAGTATCTCATTAACATTATTAAATAATTAGTGTATTTATTTGTTGTTTCTACTGTTAAAATTATTTTTTCTTATAAATACAAAAAATTGGCGCAAATAAACAAAATAAAGGTACAACAAATGGCTATATTCAATTTAAAATATTTGTTTGAACCAAGGAAATAAAATTTGTATAGTATAATAATTGCACAAAAATAGAATTAACATGCTAATAAACATAAAATTATAATTTGACTTAATAAGTAAGAAAGAAATATGAGGGGGGAAAGGAAAAGAAAAGGAAAATTAGAATGTACATGTATGTTAGATTTCAATTTCTTCCTGATTGCATAGGTTTGATATAAAAGTAAAGAAAATGCATATCGATTAAAAATGTATAAATTTAATTATTATTTATTTTATATCTTAGTATTTTTATCGTTGTTTGAGTACTAATTATCTTTATATTATTTTGTGCTTAATATTATAGTTTTATTATATAGATATAAAGCGATGTAAAAATAAAGATATTTGAAGTAAAAAAAATTAAAATAAATAAGGACAGTACAAAAACACTTGATTATTATTGTCCTCAATGCAATGACAATGGCAAAATAAGAGAATGAAGAACTGAAATTGTGTATAACACAACACAAGTTGATTTCAGTGCTATGCCTAGTGTGTCGTATTGCTTGCCACATCGAATTTTGGTGTTTTGCTCGATGCGATGCATCAAAGCAATTTTTAAACATAAATATTTTTCAATTCATTTTGAAATTGAATTATTTTGTATGAGACTTTTTATACATTTATAAATAGTTTATAAATTTTTATACACCTATAAATAGTTTATAAACACAATTTCAATACGACTTTGAACCTAAGGAAAGCTAGAAGTTGTCATGAAGGCCGAAGTTTATTGAGTTTATCTTTTCTTCTTCATACTATTCGTTTTTATGTATCTTTGGATTATTTTTTGTACTACTTTCAAGTCTATGTGAAATTGAACTTTTTGTTATAGAATTGTGATTTTTTTGTGAATGTTATTTGGATATTGATTTTAATTAATTTGTTTGTTCACATTATTTTTGATTATTTTACTGCATAACTAACAGTGAAATGCTATTTATGTATTTGTAGTTGAGCTCGACTATAAAAATTATAGATTAGGCAAAGGATTGAAGTTGAATAGAGTGAGTTCTTAATGCAACAGGGGAAAGTAAATTTGTGATTAAGCTAAGCATAGCTAATTGTTTCACTTGGTTACTATGCAAGAGATATAAATACATTTTCATTAATTTTATCCTGCTAGATATATAGAATTAGATTAACTTGAATAAACGTTTAATTGTTTGACAAAAAAATATAAATAAAAATGACCTTGTTAATTAATAAATTAAATAAATTAATTAGTTAAATTAATTGAAGAATATGTCTTTTTTTTGTTAAAGTTCATTATTTGTTTGCTTTTCATTTTAGTTAGCTTATTGCCCTATGTCTTACCTATAAAAAAAGTTAAAAACTTATTAGCATCGATGGTGTACTTGCATATCTTTCCCGAAATATAAAAAGGTTTAAAATTATAATTTTGAATTTTTTTTGATAATTCACATTAATTTAGTTTAGTTAATAGTTAGTCACAAGTATTTGTGGGTTCGATATTTAATTTGTACTCACTTTATTATTTGATAATTGTATACCCTTACGTCTACGTCTGGCTGCGATAATTACCAAAATAAAAAAGATAAAACACGCTATGAAAATAGTTATATTTTCACTTCAATAACTAAAGCACTGATTATTTAAAATCGGTCAAATTTTTTTGAAAATTCTCATATCATTTAACTACACAAAAATCTCAAGTTATATCAAATTTTTTTTTACTTGAGAACATAAATATTAAACATGAGCCTCCTTATGAGAGCATGAACCTAGAATAAAAATAAAGAAAATTAAGATCACAAAAAATTGAAATTCTATAAGCACAAAGTAATTAGAGAATGAAAAATAGCATTTTGATTAACGACAATAAAAATAAAAATAAAAATAAAAAGCATATTATAAAAGAATCATACTCTTGATAATGACTAATATAACTACTTTGTTGCCCACAATTTTTTTTGAAATGTTTAAACAAAATTAACAATAAAGGAAAAGTAGAACGGAGATGAATGTATTTGTAAAATTTAGAAAGGAATATAAAAAGAAGGAAGAAAATAGAACATATTTTGCTTTTATTAATAAATTTAAAACATATTAATAATATTAATTGTAAAGGAAGGATGTTTGTAAGAGATATTTATTTTATTTATGGATGGAAGAAAGTTAACAATTATTTCTTTTTGTTATGTAATAATTAATTATTTGGAGTAAAATTAAGTTGTTTAAGTATTTGAGTTTAAAAAAAATATCTTGAATATGATAAAAATGCTATCAACAAATGAAAAGAAATTGTACCACTCCTAGCTGATTTTCTGCAGATGTTTTTTAGGTGTTATATCTGAAAGAGAAGATCCAGATGCAGAAGTATCTCCTTCTATGTATGTTGTTGTAAGAGTATTCAAGCGTGTTGCTGGATTAAATAATGGTGATCCAGGAGCAGTAGTTGTTGGTGCTGCATTTTGTTCTTTGAGGTTGCTGGTGGCGTCATCACAAGCTATTCACTTGATTGGGAGGCATGGTTCTACAATCAGATCAATTCAGAAAAAATCTTGTGTTTCCCTGTGAGTGTTATCTGAGGGTGAGGCGCTTTCTGTCATACTGATTTGTTTGCTTTTTTATCTGAATATCATTCACAATAGAATTTTTAATTTTTTTGAATCAAATGATTGGAGACTTGATCGTAATGACTAGGACTTCAATCCAGAATGTGTAAATAAACTTTTAGCTAAAACAATACAACTAAATATACAAAGCTATTGTGAAGTTATTTTCTACATGTACATGTATTAATTACTCCGGAAGATAACTATCACGCATAATTATTAAATGATGGATAGTGTAAAGAAAAGATGAATTCATAATAAATACAATTTCAAGTATCATTGTATGAAAATTATGGAAGAGGAGAAACAACCTAACGCATGGTAAGCATACATCCTTCAACTGGATGGTATGCCTAGTGACTAACACTATCTATCAATTGAGCAGAAATATACCACATTAAATCATATACCAGCTAATTAGACAGATTTAGTGACCCTTTTTGACAGATACAAATTAAGATTATTCTACAAAAAAAAGATTAGTTGACTTCAAAAGGATAAGCCGATTAGAAATCAACAGTTTCATGGAGTTACCAACTAAAGAAAAATAATTACTCAACTTGAATAAATCAATATCCTAAACTAATAATCAAAATCAAGTTCATCAAATGACTATGGAACTCATGAATCAAAGAAGTCCAAAATACGATGAAGGTTTAACAACAACAATGCAACACAACAATAAAAAAGAAAGAATGAAATGACAACGGCAAGGTACATCTGGCAAGATCTATATATACGAGAAAATCTCAACTGAATAACATAAAGACAAGATAGAAGTACAAAAATAAGAAGAAGAAGAGGTGAGAAGATATACCACCATGAAGGAGAAGAGTTACGCCACAGTTGAAGCTGGACAGTGGAGAGGATCTAAGTAGCGATGATATCAAAGGTTTCCAAATAGGGTTTCTAGAGTTATAAGGCGGCGAAAACAATAAAGACCAAATTTTATGTCTGTATAAATAATACATTACTATTTTGTTATTTGAGGTCTGGCCTTTTCTACCCGGCCCATCAATTTGTTAGATTAGTTTAAATTTGTAATATATAAAAAAATGACCCACGACCTATTCGTTTCAAAAATGAATAAACCAAGTGATCAATTATAAGGACGCTTTTGTTCATATCCTCAAATCTTTTCTTAGTTTTCTTCTCATCTTTTCGATATTTGATCTACTCCTTTTTCTTTCAAAAATCAATACAAATAACGTTAAATAACATGAGATATATTGAAAATCAAGATATAAAATTTTGTTCTTTGAACTTAATTTATTTCAGGGAATAAGGAACAACTAATATTTTAATATATATATTTAAGAATATATTGAGATTTTAAACCGTATTTGTTTTCTTGAAAATATATAAGAAAGAAAAAATTCTTAGGAATAATTAATCTATTTATGTACATTTTAAACAAAATTTATAACTTGGTTTTTATCAATGTACATTATAGGAATCGTTTGGTACGCAGTCAAAGTTATTTTGAAATTATAGTTCTGAAATTATAATTTTGGGATTAAATAATTCCTGGATTATTTAGTACTAATCCTTTGTTTGGTACATTAGATTAAAAATGGGATATACTAGGTATAATTCAAAACATGTGTTTGGTTTAAAGTTAGATAAAGCTAAATAAATTTTTATTTTTAATTTTAACCTTGATATTTCAATGACTTAGATATAAGTTAATCGTATATTAAAATATAGCGTTCACTATTATATATACACAAATCTATATATATATATATAAAAGAAGGTTGTAGGAATGGTGACGTGGCGCTCTCTATTGCCTCCATTCCTATTTATCTATTTTCTCCTTTTTTTGAACTTTTTTTCCTACATTTTTATTTCATAATCTAATTTAATAAGTAAATAAATGACTTAAAATTAAAGACCATACAAAATAATTGTTCAGCTAAAGCCCATATTAAATTCTTAAACTTTTTCATAACCCAGCCCGCGTACCTAACCTTAATGCCCCAATTGAATCATTAACCCATTCTTCATATTCCTCATTTGTAACTGTAATATCTCTAATTGTGTATTAATATCTGAATAATTACACTGCTAATTTATTCTTGTGTTCCTCCTCCTTTTTTCTTGCTATTTTCATTTGAGAGTTCTATCTAATTGCTTTATATCGTCTCTATTCTCCAGTCAATGTTACAAATTTAAACAAAGAGATTACTTTTTTGATAGTGATTAGTGGTTTCGCTTCCACATGTTCATAATTAATTTTTGGTGTGACATATTTGTTTACAGTTGGGTGTTTACTCATTCATAGCTTCAAATGAAAATCTGGCTAATGCAAGGTTGAAATTTATGTACCAAACTGAAGAAATATCATGATCATGGGTTCAATTTGTTGTTGTTTCAAATGGTACTCAAAATCATAGCTGTAGTCAGTGTTTTAGTTGCTGCCTTGAGAACATAATTAATAAGGTGCCTGTCGAAAGTGATTTTCTTTCTGCCATGAAATTTAGTATATTTGCTCTTACAATATTTTGATGGTGATCCGAACCATTTTTGTTTGTATGGAATCCCTCCTGCCACTAGCCAATTCTGCAGTTCTTCAATGAATAAATTATACTTGTGTAGTTAATCAAGCAGTTAGACCATCAAACTTAACCAACTATAACAACAATGAATATTTAGGTAGCATGTAGGTGAAGATGCTTCAAACAAAATATTTCAATGAATATTTTTACATACAAATATGTTTTTAAGTAGAACTTAAGTTATTGACACACTATATTCCCTGTAGGCTGTAGGCTGTAGCCTTGTGAATACAATTTCATGTATGTTGTATCTTGTAAGCTTTCAACGGGCAAGGCCAGGTCCATAGCTTTGTTGGATAATGTGGAGAGTGAAAGTTTTGTATGAAATTTTCCTCAATGTTTATTTTCAAACGCTGAAACTCGCAAAGACTTTGCGTCCCATAACTTGATATGTTCTTGTAAGCTCTGGATGATGGTTCTTTGCTTATTAGTACTAACATTTTTGGGATACTTATTTTTGTAACATTCGTGGAAACCGCCTCTTGAAGAAATGTGAGGTAAGACTGCGTACAATAAACCCTTTGAGGAGACGTTGGTGGTGGCCATTTTAGAGACAAGGCATCAAAGACCGGATAAGAGTACAACTAAGTGCATTAATCTTCACAAGATTGAGGATTCAAGTAAATGATAAGTTCAAAACAACATAGTTCATAGAGGCAAACACCGAAGGCAATAACATAGACAATACATAGTTGTGTACTATTAGTGCAATATTTTGTTGTCTTCATTTGTTTTCCTACACAGGCGAGTTTGTTTTTCTCTTTGTTAGTTCTTAAAAATTGCATTATGTATCATCCGACTTTTTTCACACAATACTTAATTATGGGGTAAAATATTTGTCTATATTTATCTTTTACAAGTTAATTTGGTTATATGATGAGCAGCAAGTTAATCTTTCCCTTGGCATGCACTAAGTTTTAATAGCATGCATGGGTGTAAAAAGTAGAAAGTAAGAATATGGTTTATGAAAATGGCTAAAGAAAATACAAGACAGATTTTAATTAGTAAATAATATATATATACCTTTTATGGCCTTCATTCATATTTATTTATTTTCTTCATTTTTTTTATTAATCAATTTGTTTAATAATTAAAGAAATATCATATTTATTGTATCTAATTATATCTCATTAGTTACAAAAAAACCTCTACCTATTTGTATTCTCTACTTAAATAAGAAAATCTTCTCAACTTCCTTCTACTTAATTCTCATGATTTAACCACTCTATAAATAACAATGATCTATGAAATTGTTGGATGAACATTTTTATTTTTCTTCTTCTTTATTTATTAATATATATTTTTCTCTTTTCTTTTTAATTTTTTTCCTTCATTTTTTTCATCCATCGCGTGCTTAATAACCAAAAGAAATGACATAGAAAAGGTGATGTGACAATATGAACACCACTTTGATGAAGATCATAAATATATTATTCAAAAAAAATTCTTGTGTCATAATAGCTAAATACAAGTTCATCAAAGATGAAGAAGAAAATTTGATGGTGATATAACATTCATCAAAAGGAGATGGTCAAATTAGTTTAATACAAGTTCATCAAGATGAAGAAGAAAGTTTAATGGTGGTGGAAGATTCATCAAGAGAGATGATCACATTAGTTTGAAAAAAATAGAAGTTTGAATGATTTACAGATATATATAGATAAACTTATTATTGCTTATTTTAGTATTTTCAATTAATTATTTCTCTAAATACAAAATATGTATCCTCCAAGAAAAAGACTCTATTATAAAGTTTTTATTTTTTGTATCAAGGGCAACATAAAATGATCTTCAACTTATTATTTTGTTGCAACATTAAACTTATAATTGATATCATTATATAAAATTTTACCTTTTAAATATATAATTTATTTGTATATATTATAATTGTGGTCAATAACAAAAATGACGTGGCATAGTTCTTTGACCATGGATTCCTTTCTTTAATTTTGGCCTTTTTTCAATTCTTTTTCTTTTCATTCAGTTTTTTTTTTTTTACTATTTTACAATTTTTTTGTTCAAAAATTTGTTTAATCACTCTTTTACATTTTAGTTGTCATGTTAACTCTTGTGTTAATAAACTAAATGGTTAAATGTGTTCTAATTAAATCTTTTATAATATTTAAAGAGAAATATTTAAATTATGCTAAATTAGTTTAGCATTATATTTTATCTTCTTTATAAGTTATTTTGGCTTTGTTTATATATATATATATATATATATATATATATAAAAGGTGATGTGACACTTTTTTATGACCTTCATTCATATTTATCTTTTTTTAAAATTTTTTTGACATTTTTCTCATATTTCTTCTATTTATGTGCTGTATAAAAGCCCCCAAAAATACTTAATAAATTGTCATAAGTCTTAATCATATTTATTTTTCAATTGATTATTAATTTTTATTAATTAAACATTATATATTTGCAGATCGATTATAACTCTTTTCACTTTTTCATTTCTTCTCATATTCCCATAAAGTTTTTATAATTTTCATTTATGAAAAATACTGAAGAGTGACAATAAAAAAGAGTTAACAACAATCTGTTTGTATTCAGTAACTCACACTTCTTCATCTTCGTACCTTATATTTTTAATTAGTATTAGTAATAGTAAAATTCATAATTCTCAATCTTTTTATATTTGTAACTTCTTAACTATTTAATATGCAAATTTATGACACCTTAAAATTACACTCATATAATATTTTTGTCTAAATTATAAATTTACTTTGAGATTAATTATTTTACACTTTTATAATGATTTAGCCGAGAAAGAACAATAATTGATATGTTTTCTTCCTGCCATGAATTGGAAGAATTCTTCAAGAAATGATTTTAATTTTTCTCATTCTTTCTTTTTATATTTTTTTTAATAAACTTTATGGTGAGAATATAATTCTTATTTCTTCTTTAAATGATGAATATAACATTTTCTAAGATTTTATAATTAAATAAGAAAATGACAAGTAAGATTATCTACATGCTTCCAAAACAATGAAAGCTTTAGAAAATATAACTATTTATGAGTATCAACATGCTCCCAAAACAAGATTGATATGATTTGTTATTTTCTTTTTGTTATATATATATATATATATATATATATATATATATATATATATATATATATAGCAGTAACAATAATTTTTTTTATCTTATCGAGACTAAATTTATAAAAAAATATTTATCTATTCACTAATATTTCTATAACCGCGCGAAGTGCGGCTATGTTCACTAGTATAGGAACTAAACTATCATTTAAGTTAGTAAACAAGAAATCATTCGTATTCTTAAATATTTTATCAGTCAAATAGTTAATATATATATTTAAGAATATATTGAGATTTTAAATCGTATTTGTTTCCTTGAAAATATATAAGAAAGAAAAAATTCTTAGGAATAATTAATCTATTTATGTACATTTTAAACAAAATTTATAACTAGGTTTTTATCAATGTACATTATAGGAGTCGTTTGGTACGCATTCAAAGTTATTTTGAAATTATAGTCCTGGGATTATAATTTTGAGATTAAATAATCCCTGGATTATTTAGTATTAATCCTTTGTTTGGTACATTAGATTAAAAATAAGATATACTATCTATAATTCAAAATATGTGTTTGGTTTAAAGTTAGATAAAGCTAAATAACTTTTTATTTTTCATTTTAACCTTGATATTTCAATGACTTAGATATAAGTTAATCGTATATTAAGATATAGTGTTCACTATTATATATATACACAAATATAGGAACTAAACTATCATTTAAGTTAGTAAACAAGAAATCATTCGTATTCTTAAATATTTTATCAGTCAAATAGTTACTCCACTCATGAATCAATTTAATCCTCACTAAATTATATATAAAAAAATGCTAGAATTGTGCGAAAAATACAAAAAAAAAAAGAGAAAAAACTATGCAAAAATTGTGCAAAAAATACAAAAATATACATTAAAAGAGTGCAAAAATTATGCAAAAAATACAATAAAAAATGTAAAAACTATGCAAAAATACATAAACTGTGCAGTAATTGTGCAAAAAATACAAGAATAGAAGTAAAAAAGTGCAAAAATTGTGCAGAAAATATAAAAACAAATATTAAAAGAGTGCAAAAATTGTGCAAAAAATACAAGAATAAAAGTAAAAAAATACGATAAATACAAGAACATAAGTTAAAATAGTACAAAAATTGTTCAAAAATTGCAAGCAAAAGAAAGTAAAAATTGTAGTCAAAATATTTCCAGAGATAACCTAAAATCGGATACACAGAAACTAAAAACTGTAGAAATAAAAGTATATTTATTTTTGAAAAGAGGGTTTCTAGAAACAAGTATATATTTGTTAAATGAGTTCAGGGGTAAAATAGGTACTTTAGTTATTCCACCTAAGAGATGAAATAATATAATCTAGGATTGTTTGAAATAATTTTATCCTGGGTATAATTAATACCTCGCACTAAATATGGTATAAATTTAAGCCCACAATTTATCCCGGTATATCCCATTCATATCCGGCTACCAAACGACCATATGTATACTTATAATTTTACCCTTATTATCCGTATTCAATTTAATGTTTTATGATTTGCTTCTTGCTTAAAGGAGGCAAAGATAATCATTCACATAAATATGAAGTCGTAAAGTTGCACCAATTTACAGTTCACTCTTATTATTGACCTATGATAAAGTATATATTAACAAATATTGAAAGTGTGTGTTTTCAAAGCCAATCGTGTCATAGCCATAGTTAGGGGCAGTCATAATTTGGCAGTCATAGTTTAGGCCAACTCAAAATCTGAATTTTTTGACTATTTGATTTGAATTTTGGGATTATGAATTAAATTTTGAATTTTATTTTTTAAATTTATAAATTTTGAGTTAGATATCGAATTTAGTACTACGGATTTTTTGATATCCGAAAGTTTGAAATTTTTTCTTCTTATATTCAATTCTAACCATATCATATGTGCCAATACTAATTAGTCCAATTTTCAAAGGTTTAATGGATTAGTATTCTACTGTCCTAACCATAATAGTATTAACTCCAATGTAACGATCGGGTCCGTCATTACGGGTAGTCCAATCGTGTCAAGTTTTAGAGTTAGAAAACTCTGAGTTTGGGAGTTTGAAATTCTGGGCTAGGCTAGTCTCGATCGATTTTGGAGTGAGGTGGAGTCTAGGGCAATCCGGGTAAGGATTGGGTTGGATGTCTTGTGTTGAGCTAGTTTCCTTGTAGCTAACACATAGAGGAGTTCAGAGGACTTTTCAGAATTGAATTCGGGTAAGTAGAACTCCCGGAATCGAGGTTGACGTGAAGGGGTTGTTTCGGGACATCGAAAAAATAAGTGTGTTGTAAAATTAACTAATTTTGGAAGTTTTATGACTTTTTGTCCCTTGTAAACCGCTATAGCGGTTGACACTCCGCCTTAGCGACCTCCGCTGTAGCGGAAAAATTACCGCTACAGCGAAAGTCAATGTCGGTCAGCCTCCGCCATAGCGGACGACTCCGCTACGGCGTTACCGCTATAGCGGAGCGGACCGCTATAGCAGGCTCGATGGGAATTAAAGCAGAAACATTCTCCAAAACATTCAGTTTTCACAATTTCATTTTGGGAGAAGGGCAAGGCGATTCCAGGCGATTTTCCTCCGTTTTCCATTGTTTTTCTTCCCTAAGGTAAGGTTTCTTCTCCCCAATCTTCGTACTACTTTTCCTACGCGGTAGAATTGCTAGGAGAGAACTTGGGGAAAGGTTAGAATAGTCTAGGGATGGTAGAATCCGGGGAAGAAGGGGGATTCTAGGCATGGAAGTTCTTGGTAAGGTTTTATGATCACATATTGCTAAATTCTCTATTCTTATCCGTGAAAATGATAGAATTAGGAAAATTAATGGCGAGAAGCCCGGGAAAAAGGGTAGGATGATCATGGGTTGCCTGGGGGTCTAACTTGTTTTAGACCAAGAACGAGAGAGGAATCCAGAACACGAGAAAGCTCGGGTTGAGTAGAGCTTGGATCATTTCGAGGTAGGTGATGGCTTATGATTCCTCTGAATGTTGTATATCTTGTACTCTTATCTAAGTGTTTGTATGAATTGCATTGCTTAGAGGAACTGTGTAGGATGTCTAAGGGTTATGTTTTACAGTCTGTGAATTAAACGGTGTGTTGCTTCTTGGTTTTACAAGCTGTTTGTTCATTATTTGACTGTGGATTATTGACATTCGGTTGGCTCGGGTACCACGCCTGGTACATGTATAACAAATGGTTGGCTCGGGTACCATGCCTGGTATAAAATACTAACGGTTGGCTCGGGTACCACGCCCGGTATGAAATACTAACGGTTGGCTTGGGTACCACGCTTGGTACGAGTTTATTTTACTGTATCATTGCATTGATATTGTTGCATTGCATTGACTGTTATTGGTTCCGTGAGTGGATCGGGCTGCTTTATTGAATTGTGATATTAGTTGGTGGTCCTTGAGTGATCGGGAATTCTGTTATGTCTGTTGAATTGGTCTTGGATTAGGCCGGATTTCTGTTTAACACTTAGGTGTTGTTTATAGGGGATCCCAGGGTGGGTCCAGGCTAGATGAAAGGATGGTTTATCATTTATGTGACCGTTGGTTATAGTTATCAAGGGTGTATTTCATGCGGGGACAAGCTAGGTAGAGACTTGTAGTCTGGGGGAGCCGTTGACTTGTTGCATATTTTCGTACTTGTATTTGATTTGTTGTACTGAATTATACATTATTTATTTGTAACTGGCTGATGATCCTACCAGTACACGGTGGTTGTGTACTGATACTGCACTTGCTTGTTTTCTTTGTGAGTATAGGAAATCTTTCGGCGGTTGACGCCTGACTGTTCCAAATATCAAGGGTGAGCCGTTCGACCAAGCCGCCTTGGTGTTTATCTTTGAGTTGTAGTTATTTTGGGCTTAGACTATCTCCTTACTGTTTTAAGTTTTGGGGTTGCATCCCCGTACTCTAGTATTGGTAATGTTTGGTACGGTGACTTTCAGATTCTAGGGGTATTTTTCCGCAGGCTTATCTTAATAGTATTTGTTTTGCTTATTTAAACTGCTAGTTTAATTCTTGTTGCTGGTTTTAGGCTGTTACACTAGGCTGAGGGTTGAACTCTACTGGTTCGCTCATCCGGAGGTTGGGTAGGTGCCACTCACGACGGTCTGGGTCGTGAAAAAAATGGTATCAAAGCCCTAGCTTCGTTGATCTCGTCGTACCAAGCAGGTTTAGTAGAGTCTTGCGGAACGGTGCAGAGACGTCCATACTTTTCTTCGAGAGGCTATGGGACTTTAGGAAAAACTATCTCTTCCTTCTTACCTTCGTGCTATAACTTGATTTCAATTGGTATCTGGTGATACAAATTGGTATCTAACCTCATTCACTCTTCTGTCCGCAGATGGTTAACACAAGGAACAATGGAGCTAGAGCAGCAGGCCCGGCTGCCCATGGTAGAGGCAAGGAAAGGGGCAGAGGATGAGGTAGAGCCACACCCGCCAGGGGTGGGGCTCTAGCTGCGGCTGATGCACGTGAGGCAACCCCTCCCCTACCTCAGGAACATGTTGTTGAAGATGTAGAAGTTGTGTCTGAAGATGGTGAGGCGCAGGAGGAAGCGACACCGATTGGGGGTGCTGGCCTTCCTACTATGACACTAGAAGCCTTTCAACAGGCTTGGAACATTTTGAATGGTTTAGTTGGTGCTGGAGCCATACCCGCAACTTTTGCAAACCAGGCGTGGGATACTCAGCCAACGGTTACTACAGTGCCTAGAATGGATGCAGCTTCAGGCACAAATGATTTCTTTAGGCCAATGCTAGGTCCAGTGATGACAGGGAATGAGCATGAGATGCTGACCAAGTTTCTGAAGATGAAACCTCCTACTTTTCAGGGTACTGATAGGGAGGATGCTTATGAGTTCATCTTGGATTGCCATGAGAGGTTACACAAGTTGGGTATTGTACGTCAGCATGGGGTTGAATTTGTCATATTTCAGCTACAGGGTGATGCTAAGCAGTGGTGGAGGTCTCATGTGTAGTGTCGGTCTCCTATTCTACCCCCCACTGACTTGGGAACAGTTTCACGCTCTGTTTTTAGAGAAGTACGTACCCCGTACTTTGAGGGACCGGAAGAAAGATGAGTTCTTGAACTTGGAGCAGGGTAGCATGTCAGTCTCTGCTTACGAGGCTAAGTTTCACGCCTTGTCTCATTTTGCCACACAGATGTTGGGTTTCGGGGAAGAACGGCTCCGGTTGTTTGTGAAGGGTCTGAATACTGAACTTTAGGTACTGTAAGTGTATATGAATTCTTCGGGGAAGGGCTTTAATTATATGATGGATTATGTGAAGAAGTTTGAAGGAGTTAAGCAAGCGGGGCAGGCTAAGGCTTTAGCCAAGAAGCCCCGGAATGAGGGAAATTTTGGTGGTTCGTACTCCAGGGGACAGAATCAGCAGGCATACTCATCTCTTCCTATCCAGTCATCTCTGCCAGCTGCTATAGGTGGTCGTCAGGGAGCTCATAATCAGTCCTCAGCTCCTAGAGGCCAGGGAGCGTCTTATGCATCAGCTAGTAGGCCTACACTTGACCGTGGTTGCTTCCATTATGGGGATCTGGGCCTCTTTAAGAGGGAGTGCCCACTCAGGCAGACATGTAATCAGGGTCAGCAGCAGTCTATAGCGGTGGTCCTGGCAGGTACAGGCGGTAATACTAGAGGTCGTCCACAGGATGGGCGAGGTAACTTTCAGGGAGGCCAGGGCGACAGAGAGAACGACTGTGAAATCAGTGAGGTTTATATAGGAGATGATTTGGGGATTTTTGAATCGATTTTTCGATGTGGGACTAAGGGTTTTCGAGGTTTTTTCTGGAAATTTGCTAAGGATTTTGAATCCTTTGAGCTGGATAAGGATGAGCTCCTCCGAATCGTACCATCGTGGATGATTTCGATCAACTTGTACAAAGGGGAGGTGCGGATTGAGGACACGTAGCTGTCCTAGTACCTTTTTGGTACGATTTTTCGTGCCTAGCACGCTGGACTGTACGGAGGAGCGAAGGGAATTAGCGGATTAGGGTTCGTGTTGTTTTGCAGATATGAGAGAAGGAGGTGAAGAACAAAAGGGGTCGTTTGGTCTGTTGTTGAGAGAGAGGAAAGAGGAATAGGAGTGATAAGGGGTTATAAGGTGTTGGGCCGGTTCGGGTTGAACGAATTGGGAGCGGGCTGGGGCAGATTTTATTGTTTGTTCGCCCAAACCGGGTGAGACCAAGGAGTTATAAGGGTGATTTAAGATGTGGCCACTTTGAGTTAAAGAGATAGCCGAATTGAGAGTAATTAGGGAAAATTCGGCTAATATTTAAAGAAATAGGCTAGATTAGAATAGAGACAAATCAATTATAATTAATCGTTCGAGCTTCTTTAAACTTAAACAATTTGAGATAATTATTGTATTTAACACATGATTACCTCATTTAATCAATTGTGAAACTAATTTTCCAACTAATCTCTCATTTTGAAATAATTTGGAGGAAAATCAAACGTTTAATTTTTTAAAAGGATTTTCTTATGAAATAAAACTTTAAAATAGTTCTTTAAGTGAATTTATATAAATTTCACATAATTAAATATGAAAGATATAAATTGTTACTCAAGACTATTATAAAGCTGATTTAGAAAATGTTTTATCCTTTTTTTTTCAAAATAATTATTTCAAAAAATTATTTAAAATTCAAAAAAGGCTCAAGATTAATTTGTAATGTGGAGGGTAAAAATTGGGTGTCAACAGAAAGTAAGTGATTCTGTTTTTAAATAAGTTAAAATTTTAGCGAAAGCTCTTTCTTTTGTTTGTTGTATCTACTCACTACCAGTATTCACTATTCACATTAACTACCAGTATTCAGTATTCACGTTGGCTTTGAAACAACTGGATCTTGATTGCCTACTTGCGAGAAATGAAACATCTTTTGATGTAACTAACATATGGACAAAGATAATATGATCTCATTCAGAACCCTCTTTTTTTGAATTGGAAGTAAGTGATTCTATTTCTAAATAAGTTAAAATTTTAATGGAAGCTCTTTCTTCTGTCTCTTGTATCTACTCACTACCAGTAGTCACTATTCACATTGTCTTTGAAACTGCTGGACCTTGATTATCTACTTGCAGGAAATAGAACATCTTTTGATGTAACTAACATATGGACAAAGATGATATGATCTCACTAAGAACCATTTTTTTCTTGATCTAGAAGTAAGAATCACTCTTCCTAAGTAAGTTGAAATTTTAGTGAAAACTCTTTCTTTGTATGTTATATCTACTCATTACTAATATTCACCATTCACATTGGCTTTGAAACAACTACATGGTATTACATTTTGTGGATGTGGTCATGGTATTTTCACTTGTCCATGGCAGATGAAATTAAGGACTTACAGGTTCAATTGAACTTAGCAACTTTGATTCGGACTTTGTACGTGTCGAAAAAACTTGTGGAGGTAAGATTTTCATCAAGAGATCTAGTTCAACATGTATAATATATACATAAAAAAATTAAAATTATGTATATGCTAACTTGCTATGCTATGTCAAGCTATATGTGGTGCTTAAAAAGTCTTTTACCTACTATCTGCAAACTAAGGGAAGCCATAGTATCCTTTTTGGGCATCAACCATACTTTCCATTACAAGGTTCTTGAGGCTTCAGAAAGTTGTGATATTCCAACTGTGCACACGATAGATCCCAGCTGAAATTAGAAGTCAAACTTGATTCATGTAGAAAATCACATAGGAAGGACCAAATTAGTAATAATGGAAGCAGACTAAGTCGTGCAAGAAAGACAATGTCAGTTGCTGGTGGCACTGTTGATAACCAAATTTTCTATTGTTTAAGTTCTGTTGATCTTTGTATCTCTATGTAAATAAATTGAAATTTATCTTTCTTCACTCCGAAAAAATTAGATAAAAGAGAGAGCAAACATTATAACAGCTTTCTACCTCTTTTGCTTAAAGAGAGATCCCTGAGGAGTTTATGACCAGTCTGTTGGGAAAAATACTACAATATTGATATAGAACTGGAACTAAAAAGTAGTAAGAGGATAGTCACAAATATTGTGTCGTGGCAAGCCACTGTCTTGAAAGTGATTTCGGCCCGATTCCGGTGCAAATCGTTGTAGCCGGTCACTCTCCAAGGTTCCACAGTTAATTTCAAACACGTGCACTCGTGGCTAAAAGTTTGGAGATTGCCCAAACCAATTGCCCAAAAACTAACTTAAGAGGAAGAGAAGGAAAGATGTGTTCTTTTATTTTTTTGGTGTGTCTTTATGTTAACCAAAGGAACCCTTTATATAGGATTTGCAAGAGAGGTATTGCAAAGAGAGAAGAGAATTGAGAAACGGAGAATTGTGAGTATTAATGGCATTAAAGAACCATTAAAACATATTATACAGATGAACAAAATATGTTCAACTCCTTTGAAACGTATACGTTTTTTCTTTTTCTTTTTATTCTTTGCATTACACAAATAAATGACAGATAAAATTAATGTTACAATCCCCCACTAATACAAAGATAAAGAATAAGAATAAATTTTGAGCAAAAGGAAGGAACTTGTACTTAAGTGTTAATATCTTTCGATTTGAATTAACACGTAGTGAAATGAGGCAACAACTAATATCCACAAAGTGAAGGACTCTTGAACTGAAAGGATATAAGTTGAGACCATCATAACACATACCATATCCATAATTTTGAGCAACCTCCACGATACTATCAATGTGCGTTAATGGTCATGCACACACACCTTGGGTCTCATGAGTGCTCTAGAAAGACGACCCAAGTCTTTCATGAAAGACGACCCAAGTCTATCATGAAAGGCGACCACACCTTTACACTCACGTAGGTGATTCCATCAAGTCTATCTCAAATAGAACACCTTAAGGCTATAGAATCATTAAGAGCACGATAAGCTCAACCTTATAAAACATTACCTTACGCCATAGGGATAGGATATGTAGTGTACATTGAGATCATATATGGCTTCGTTTGACCACAAATGGGTATCCACCATACTACCTCAATCCATGGGCTTTAGCTCCATCCCCCTCGACGTTTCAAGGATAATTTTCCTTGTCAAACCCTTGGTTAAGGGATCCGTCGAATTTCTTTCGAACCTTACATATTCCAAGAAAATAACACTATGTTTCAACTTTAACTGCACTATGTCTGATGCGAATATGTCTCTTTTTTCCGTTGTACGCACTATTTTTAGCAATTTCAATTGCTGCCTGTGAGTCACAATGTAAAGAGACTGGTGAAGATTGGCTTCCCCATAATGGCACATCTGCCAAAAGATTTCTAGCCACTCAGCTTCTTGCCCTGCCAACTCAAGAGCAATGAATTTAAATTCCATGGTAGAACGTGCTATACAAGTCTGTTTGGAAGACTTCCATGAAATAGCACATGCACCCAAAGTAAACACATAGCCACTAGTGTAGCTAACTTAATCATTGTCAGTTACCCAGTTTGCATCACAAAAACCTTCTAAAACAACAGAAAATTTATTAAAATGCAAACACCAATTCATAGTACCTCTCAAATACCTTAACAAGCGATGAAGAACATTCCAATGTTCACTACTGGGATTATGAGTATATCTACTCAATCTGCTAACAACATAAGCTATATTCGGCCGAGTATAGTTCATGAAAAATATTACACTCCCAATTATTTTAGCATATTCAGTTTATGAAACACTAGATTCTTTATTCTTTCTCAAATGTATGCTAGGATCATAAGGAGTTCTCACTGAAACTACATCAAAACAATCAAACTTTTTCAACATCTTTTCAATATAACGAGACTGACACAGAGAAACCATTAACAATTCTTTTGATTTTAATCCCTAAAATCACATCTGCTTCTCCAAGGTCTTTCATTTCAAACTTAGAAGATAGAAAGTTCTTAGTCTCATTAATAACATTCACATTAGGGTCAAAGATTAACATGTCTTCCACATATAAACATATAATGACACAATCTGATCTTATCATTTTAGAATAAATGCAGGTATCAAATGAATTAACAACAAAGCCATTATTTATTAATGTGACATTAAATTTCTCATACCACTGCTTAGGTGTCTGCTTTAGTCCATACAAGGACTTCCTCAATTTACATATTTTATCCTCTTGTCCTGGGACCACAAAACCCTCAGGTTGAGTCATATAGATCTCTTCGTCTAAATCACCATTTAGAAATGCCATTTTGACATCCATTTGGTGTACCACTAAGCTATGAATAGCGGCTAAAGCAATAAGAGTTCTAATGGTCACTATTTTAGTTACAGGAGAATAAGTATCAAAGTACTCAACACCTTTCTTTTGGTTAAAATCCTAATAACAAGTCTAGCCTTATATTTATCAATTGTACCATCAGGTCTCAATTTGTTCTTAAATATCCACTTGCTAGTTATGGGTTTACAACCTTTGGAAAAATCATACAAGTCTCATTTATGATTAGAAACTATAGAATCTAATTCACTTTTAATGACCTCTTTCGAAAACATCACATCTATTGATTCCATTGCTTCATCATAAGTCTTAGGGTTTTCTTCTATTAAATAGATAGACACTAATTTATTATTTAAAGTATCAATGTCAAAATTCTCAGTCAAAAAGTAGAGATAAAATCAGGATCAAAGCTAGTCTCAGTTCTACGTCTTTTACTCCTTCTAAGTTCATTTTCATTCTCATTTGAAATAACATCAGAAGAAGGAACAACATGAGAATTAACAGAGAGCAAACATTATAACAACTTTTACCTCTTTCGCTTAAAGAGAGATTCCTGAGGAGTTTATGGCCAGACGACATCAGTTATTTGTTCCATGTTCTTCCGATATGAACTACTTCTATATAAGCATTGCTATTATTATACATGGCATATGTCCATACACAGGAAAGTTAAGATATTCTTTAATGCATGACCCACTGCATAGCATTTTCCAAAATTACCTTACAAAGAGTATGAATAACAGAGCTGATGAAAAATATACACTAGTAGACTTTACTCTCTCATATAATTGATTTGCGAACAAACATGTTATAGTTATTCCCAAGTCCAAATGAGAAGTTTCTTTGGTTTCAAAAGACAATGAGAGCATATTTGTTTGAGAAAAATGTACTAATACCTCTAGCCTCTAAGCATCTCCATAGAACCTTCCTTGGAACACTGTCATATGCTTTTTCTAGGACGATGAACACTGGTTTTGATGGGGCTGCACTAGGGATCAACTTTTAGCCTGTTTTTATTTGTACTGGTGATAGATGAACTGACACCGAAAATTCAAAGTGAGGTGTCATAGTGTATGTTACTTTTAGAAGAAGGAGGTGTCATGGTGTATATTATTTGCGGATGACATAGTTCTGGTTGACGAGACCCGTGATAGAGTAAACGCAAAGCTGGAGGTTTAGAGATAAATCCTGGAGTCTAAACGGTTCAGGTTATAGTTTTGATTGATAAGACCCATGATAGAGTAAACGCCAAGTTGGAGGTTTGGAGACAAATCCTGGAGCCTAAAGGGTTCAGGTTGAGTAGGACCAAGACAGAATACTTGGAGTGTAAGTTTAGGATGTAACGCCTGAGGCTGGTGTGGAGGTGAGGCTTGATACACAGGTCATTCAAAAGAGAGAAAGTTTCAAATATTTCGGATCTATTATCCAAGAAAATAGGGAGATTGACGATGATGTCACACATCGAATTGGTGCAAGGTGGATGAACTGGAGACTTGCATCCGGAGTATTATGTGATAAGAAGGTGTCACCAAAACTTAAAGTCAAATGCTACAGTAGTAATAGTTAGACCAACTATGTTGTATGGGACGACGGGAGTGTTGGCTAGTCAAGAATAACTCTCACGTTCAAGAGATGAAAAGTTGTGAAATAATTATATATATATATATATATATATGTACGTATATATAATGTTTAAACAATGTATTACATTGTATAAGTGTGTATAAATTGGAGAGGAAGAAGCAAATCACTGAAATGAAAAGACTGTATTGTATATACAACAATATACAATACAATATACAAATATATACATTGTTATACAAAAAAAAGTTACTTTACACTTATGGCCAAATTCAGGTTTTGACTATAAAATGTAATGTACTTTTTTTAATTACGAAATTGCAATGTACATTTACTAAGTGTATTTTTATGAAATTATCCCTTTTATAATTGTTGTGTTTGAACCTACTTGTACAAGCAACAAATATTGAGAACTCTGTCTATCAAGATTAAAACAGATAGAAAGAAATCACTTAGTATTTTTATATCTGCTGAATTTTGAACATGGTACCTCATGGTGCTCAACTCACTTCATTCATTACTAGGTTATACCATTGGATGAAATCTCATCATATCGATTTCTCTTTGGAATTGATATAGTTTGATTATTTTTTGATATAGTTTTTAAATATCGTGAAAGAGTCGCAAGAAAATTTAGAACATAATCTTATGCATATATATTTTCATACGATTTTGATAAAAACTCTCTAGATTTTTTTATTGTTTAAAAGATGACGAATCTAGAAAGTTTGTATAATGACAATGATATTTTATGATAGTGTAAAACAAAGTCAAATATCAAAATTAGACTAGTGAAAAGAAGTTAATCAAGATAGATTCAGAAATTACTAAGATTAAATATTTAATTAAAAAAAATTAAACCATACAAGGAAAAATATTCCAGACCTCACTTTGTGAGAATATAATGGGTATGCTGTTGTTACAAGAGAAAATATACCCAATATCGTTTTACTTGTTATTTAAGATTATTCAAATACCTTATAACTTACTACTCAAAATACACCTATTGACTCATAGTCATTTTCATCCCCTAAGTCCATAGTGAAAAATTTAACGTTCTATTACTTTTAGACTTAATATATAAAATATATTTTATATATAAAAAAAAAAATTGATACGATTTTTTTTCAATTTACTTATATAAAATTTAAAAATTACAGAATTATTTGATATAGTTTTAAAATTATATAAAAGTCTACAATTTTATATTAAAAGAAGCATTGGTACACTATGGTTTGAACCCACTGATACAAGCATATATTTGGAAAAAAGATGAATTTAATTCTTACCTATTAATTTCTGACTGTTAAGTCCCTTTGGACTTTTTTTGCATTTACGAGTCATTTGATTTGGATATAGAAATAATTATTTTTAACATAATATCTTGTATAAAATAATATAATAATTAATTTAGATATAAATAATTAATTTTGACATTATATAAGATTATATAGTATTTCATTAACATTATTAAATAGTTAGTGTATTTATTTGTGGTTTGTACTGTTAAAACTATTTTTCTTATAAATACAAAAAGTTGGCTCAAATAAACAAAATAAAGGTACAAGCAAATGGCTATATTCAATTTAAAATATTTGTTTGAACCAAGGAAATAAAATTTGTATAGTATGATAATTGCACAAAAGTAGAATTAACATGCTAATAAACATAAAAATTATAGTTTGACTTAATAAGTAAGAAAAATAATAGACGTGCAATTGTTCAACAAAAAAAATATAAATAAAAATGACCTTGTTAATTTATAAATCAGATAAATTAATTAGTTAAATTAATTAAAGAATATGCCTTTTTTTGGTTAAAGTCCATTATTTGTTTGCTTTTCATTTTAGTTAGCTTATTGCCCCATGTCTTACCTATAAAAAAAAAGTCAGAAGCTTATTAGCATCGATGACTACTTGCATATCTTTCCCAAAATATAAAAAGGTTTAAAAGTATAATTTTAAATTTAATTTTTTATTTAGATAATTCACATTAATTTAGTTTAGTTAATAGTTAGTAACAAGTATATGTGGGTTCAATATTCAACTTTTACTTACTTTATTATTTAATGATTGTGTACCTTTACATTTACGTTTGACTGCAATAATTATCAAAATTAGAAAGATAAAAACACGCTATGAAAATAGTTATATTTTCACTTCAATAACTAAAGCACTGATTATTTAAAATCGATCAAATTTCTTGAAAAAATTCTCATATCATTTAACTACAAAAAAAATATCAAGTTATGTCAAAGAATTTTTTTGCATGAGCACATGAATATTAAATATGAGCCTCTTTATGAGAGCATGAACCTAGAACAATAATAAAGAAAATTAAGATCACAAAAATTTGAAGTTCTATAACCACAAAGTAATTAGAGAATAAAAATAGCATTTTGATTAACAACAATGAAAATAAAAAAATAAAATCATATTATAAAAGAATCATACTCTTGATAATGACTAATATAACTACTTTGTTGCCCACAATTTTTTTTGAAATGTTTAAACAAAAATAACAATAAAGAAAAAGTAAAACGGAGATGAATGTACTTGTAAAATTTAGAAAGGAATATAAAAAAAGGAAGAAAATAGAACATATTTTGCTTTTATTAAAAAATTTAAAACACATTAATAATATTAATTGTAAAGGAAGAATGTTTGTAAGAGATATTTATTTATTCATGGATGAAAGAAAGTTAACAATTATTTCTTTTTGTTATGTAATAATTAATTATTTGGAGTAAAATTAAGTTGTTTAAGTATTTGAGTTTAAAAAAATATCTGAATATGATAAAAATGCTATCAGCAAATGAAAAGAAATTGTACCACTCCTAGCAGATTTTATGCAGATATTTTTTAGGTGCTAATATTTGAAAGAGAAGATTCAGACGCACAAGTATCTCCTGCAATGGATACTGTTGTAAGAGTATTCAAACGTGTTGCTAGATTAAATGATGGTGACGTAAGAGCAGTAGTTGTTGGTGTTGCATTTGGCTCTTTAAGGTTACTAGTGGCGTCATCACAAGCTATTCACTTGATTGGTAGGCATGGTTCTACAATCAGGTCAATCCAGAAAAAATTTTGTGCCTCCCTGCGAGTGTTATCTGAGGGTGAGGCGCTCTCTGTCATACTGATTTGTTTGCTTTTTCATCTGAATATCATTCACAATAGAATTTTTAATTTTTTTGAATCAAATATTTGGAGACTTGATTGTAATGACTAAGACTTCAATCCAGAATATGTACATAAACTCTTAAGCTAAAATAATACAACTAAATATACAAAGTTGTTGTGAAGTTATTTTCTACATGTACATGTATTAATTGCTTAGGAAGATAACTATCACGCATGACTATTAAATGATAGATAGTGTAAAAAAAATGAACCCATAATAAATACAATTTCAAGTATCATTATATAAAAATTATAGAAGAGGAGAAACAACCTAATGCATGGTAAGCATACATCCTTTAACCGGATAGTATGCCTAGTGACTAACACTATCTATCAGCTGAGCAGAAATAATGTATCCCACATTAAATCAGATACCGATCAATTAGACAAATTTAGTGATCTTTTTTGACAGATACAAATTAAAATTATTCTACAAAAAAGATTAGTTGAATTCCTCCATAGAAGGTATTAAATGCAACATTGATGATATCTGTAAAAAAAAATCAGAAAATACACATATGAATTTTGTTTGAGAAACAACGAATGAGATCTAATATATGCACAAGCTAAGAAGATTGGAAAAGGAACTAATTTGAAAGCAGAAGCCACAACAATAAAGAGAGTTATTGCATATTCAGTAGTGGCAAACATAAGGCATATCTGTAAAATTTGATTCATTGATATTGAAGAACATACTAGATGAATTTTGATAAATACCTTAAAAAATTAAAATAATCATGCAAGACACAAGATATTTTATGCAAAAATGACATGTATAAATAAATTATATACACAAAAAAGAGAATTATTTGACAAATTATCTAAGCTAATTTGACATTCGAAAGGACAAGTTTCATGGAGTTACCAACTAAAGAAAAATAGTTACTCAACTTGAATAAGCATCAATATCCTAAACTAAAAATCAAAATCAAATTCATCAAATGACTTATAACTCATGAATCAAAAAATCCCAAAATACGACGAAGGTTTAACAATAACGATGCAACACAACAATAAAAAAGAAAGAATAAAATGACAACGGCAAAGTATATCTAGTGTATCAAAATCTTTCTATCTATCGTTAAATCTGTCCAAGATCTGTATATACGAGAAAAATTCAACTGAATAACGTAAAGATAAGATAGAAGTACAAAAGATAAGGAGAAGAGGCGAAAAGATATACCACCATGAAGGAGAAGAGTCACGCCGCAGTTGAAGCTGAACGTTGAAGAGGATCTAAGTAGCGATGATATCAAAAGTTTTCAAATAGGGTTTCTATAGTTATAAGGCAGCGAGAATAATAAAGATCAAATTTTATGTCTGTATAAATAATGGAAAAACTACATAAATAATCAAACATCCTTACCCTAATTACTAAATATCCCAATACTTTAAAATAATTACATTTATCCCATTAAATTGAAATTACATGGTTAAAAATCTGTATCCACCACAATCCCTAAAAAAGGGCCTAAAATCTCTCAACTTTGTATCCCACTGGCAACGGTTGTTCTCTTACTCAAAATCACGCCACAATCCCCAAATCACGCCTTCAAGCAAGGACTCCATCTTCCACACGATCTTCCTTCACTTTTCAAAAAAAATTGGCGCTGCCAGATCATAATCTTCCATTGTTGAGGTTGGTAAAATTCGTTTTTCAACTTTTACTATAGTTTAGTTCTAAGTTATCATAATCTATAAGAGCAATTACTTGATAACGAATCAACGATTGCCTTCATGGATAACGAATCAGATAACTTGATAATACCAAGTAACCAACAATGGCCTTCATTTGATTTAGGTATATCTCAAATGGAGAACAATGAAGTGCCTTCTCCGACCTTTGTTCCGGCTGTTAGAGACTTTGAAGAAGAAGACTTTGCAGAAAATAGATCCAAATTTAGAAACGATCAAGTCAAAATGAATGAATTGCACAAAAAATTGGAATCAAGAACAAGGGACTCAAACCCAGATGACAAAATTCCCAAAGTTAAAGTTGCACATTGCAAAGTTCAGGTAAGGAGTCATATTTTTCAACGTTTTTTTTCATGTATCCCAGGTAACATATATCCAACAATACATGTATCCAACGCCAATTGTTATTAGTCTATTCGAGAATAATGTTTCTTGTCGTTGGGATCTCGTTAACATGTATCCAATTATGTGAGTTAACCTGGGGGATTTGGTTATCTGGGTTTGTGATTTGCTGATTAGGTGTATCCTCAACTTGTTACCATGTATCCAATGTTATTTTCCATGTATCCAAGTATACATATATCATCTATTTTGTAAATGTGTAATTTTTGTAAATTTAAAGTTTCAAATCAAAACAAAGCAATACGTATCCAGGGATAACATTGTAAGCAAATCTTGTGTTACATGTATCCAGGATTAATTCATGTTAACATGTATCTCAGTACTACTGCAACCTGCTATTTGAGATGTTGGTAACATGTATCCTTAACACTGTTGCAATGTATCCAAGCTTACAAACTTGTATCCAATATTAACATGTATCCAAGTATACAAATATCTATTTGCTGTTTAGATGTGTATCCTTAGATATTGGGAAGTATTCTTAACACTGTTATAATGTATCAAAACTTATAATATTGGATACAGTGTTAACATGTATCCAGGTATACCTATGGTTGTTTGCTGTTTAGATGTGTATCCTTAGATATTTGAGATATAGTATTACCTGTATCCTGTATAATGGAGTTACTTGCTGGTTTGATGTGTATCCAAGTAATTTTGGATTCTATAATTATCCAAGGTTGCATGTTGCTATACATTTCTTCTAATGTTAACTCCTATTTTAATGTGTCTGACAAACATTTTGATATATGCAGGAATACAAATATTTCGTCAAAAACCCTCCTCAGCACCCATTACATATGAGTAGTGCAGGGAATGACGATATCGTGGATCACTTGACTACAAAACTCACCGATCGACAGATGGCACTTTTTGGACAGACACAGTTTGGTATATATCTTAATATACCAAAGTGTACATTGCAAGCACAATTCGCAAGGTGCTTTATGACTCGGGAAGTTGAACAGGACAACCCAAACGAGTTCTGGATACTTGTAAACGAAATCATTCTGAAGTTTACATTGCTTGAGTTTGCGTTGATTACAGGACTCAAATGCACCGGCAATGAAGGTGATTTTGACTACACCAATGCTCCGACCAACAGGCTTAAGTCTACTTACTTCCCAGAAATGGACATTGTCAAGAAAAGAGATATGATAAAGTGCTTCCATGAAAAAAGATGTGGCGACAATGATGAAGATGCAGTTAAAATTGCAATTCTATACTTCATCCACACATTTATATTTTCCCAACGAGATTCGGTGGAAATTGAGGACAGAGACTTTCATTTGGTGGATGATGGCAGATACACCCAATTTTCATGGGGCAAGCTAGCTTTTCAATCATTGATCAAATCAATCTGGCAATCCATTAATCCTACACAGAAAATGTATCGATTAACTGGAATGCCATATGCACTCCAAATCTGGTTTTATGAATGTTATTCGGAGGTTGACGAGGACTTAGCCGTTCATGAAGGTGACTTTATTCCAAGAATCTTGAATTGGCGTATGGTTAAGGAGGAAGTCAGCTTTAATTGTCTCATGAAAGGAATGTTTAAGAACAAGGCAATAAGGTAAGACCCAAATACTTATAACTGTTTTCTGTTTAAACGTGTATCCTTATATATTTGATATCTACTGTTATCTGTATCAAGTATAATGTAGTTACTTGATTATTTAATGTGTATCTAAGTATTATTGGATTCTATCATTATCCAAAGTTACTGACTTAAAATGTAATTAGACGTTAAACTAGTGTGTTGATGTTGTTTACACTTTATTTTCTTCATCGTAGCTAGTTCACCAGAATATTACACCTACTGCCAATGAGGTTGCTGAACTTGATTTGCCTCACTACATTGATCCTGGATGTGAAGATCATCCAACAACAACTTCATTTCCTGACGGATATGATGATTTTAGTTCACCTCCTCCGCTCAACATACTAAAGAGGTCTAATCAATCTACTGTTGTTCATTCATCGAATCCCCAACCAAAGAAGCTAAAGCTTGTCGTACATGGCAGCCGGGCACAAAGTTATTGTGCTGGAAGAAATTAAAAAGTTTGCCACCCTGTTGCCTCATTGGTTGTCGCTCAGTAATTTTTATGACAATACTGATTGCACAGACTGGTTAAAACTGGAAGCATACAATGGAAAAATAGACCAGGATTCATTTGACATTCATTGGGTCAGTGACATAGTTCAGCAAAAAGGCGGTAGTATGTACGTATCTTCCATTTTTTTTCATACATTGTCACAATTAACGATTAAAATAGTCATTTTCTCACACCATTAAAATATGTTTAGGGATTGTGGAGTGTACGTAGCATCATTTGCAGAGTTTTTGAGTGATGGAGAACAGATTCCTTCCTCCAACTTTGATGTAAAACTTCAGCGTGTCAGATATGGTGCACTTTTATGGAATTACGGCGGCCCTAAAGCGAGTTCTGGTTTGATCAGTGACAATGACGATCCACCAAAGCCACCCCGTCGGCCCATCAATCCAGATGCCCATGACATATTCAATGTTGATTAGCTTTTCAAGAGTTTTGGTGCACTTTTAAGTTTCAAGTACTAAGATTAGCTCATCTATTTTCGTATTTAGGTTTAATGTAATAGAGATACAGTTTACTATCTATTACAAATGTCTACTTATGAATACTTTAGTTTTTTGTCGGATATGGGTGAATGTTAAGTATGTTAATACATCATGTATTTTGTACTTACTTTTTCATGGTTATCATACATGTATTCAAATATAGTCCTAGCTCATTGTTGTTTAACTGTGTATCCAATGATATTGTTAGGTTCACATAAAGATGTTGTTACCATGAATTTTATTGTTACTTGTTGTTTAAGCTCTAACTGAACATGTATCCAACAATATTGTACAATGTATCCAAGCTTCTATTCATGTACAAAAGCTTAATTTCATGTTCTTTCCATGTATCTAATAGTACAAAATTAGTTGCTGATTTAATGTGTATCCAAGTATTTTTGGTGCCTACATGTATCCAATGAGATCTAAACATTGGACATGTATCCAATAATATTTGTACAATGAATCCAAGCATTGGTCATGTATCCACGCATTGGACACTGTATCCAATAATAGTTAAACTTTGGATATGTATCCAACAATATTTTTGTACAGTGTATCCAAGCTATAATTCATGTACAAAAGCTTAATTTTATGTTCTTTCCGTGTGTACAATAGTACAAAATTAGTTTTTGATTTAATGTGTATCCAAGATTTTTTTGTGCCTACATGTATCCAGTTAGATTAAAACATGAGAATTATTTAGCAACAGATAATCATGTAATATTTGTCAACAGATAAATGAATTTACTGGACATGATTTTATACCAATTACTGTTATCACGGATCCTAGTTTACAAACTTAAGCCTTCAAAAGAATAATCAGGTTTACAAGGGGCCATTGGATACATGTTAACAAACATCTTAGACAAAACATACATGTTTGAATGCTCAAAAAAAGATAAATAAAATAGTCTATAGAACAGACTATCTATTAAAAAAAATTAGTTTATGAAGCTACAGAACATAAAAAATTTAAAAATAGATCCTTTCACTTCTTCTTTGAAAAAAAGCTACAACTACGCCTGTTATGACCTTTACGGCCACATCTTCCACAACAATTACTGCTTTTTGAAAGCGTTTCACTGTACTTCTTATGTCTCCCTTTTTTGGGACGTCCTGGTGGCCTCCTGTAAATAGGTGGCAAAACCAACTCGGCTGAAATACTTTCTGGTATCTTTCACTCTTTTTGGTCTGGTAGTGGACAAACAGGCAGCTCATATGTCTTCACGAGTGTTCCCGGCTTGTAGTAATCTGAGCAGTAAGGTCCAAAATCATCAATATTTTTGCTTTTCAAAACAGCAATTGCATGTGGACATGGTAGCTCATCCAACTGAAACCTTCCACAACAACACGTTTTTCTTTCTAGGCAAACAATGTACTTTCTTCCATTGACACTTACTGTGTATAAGAATTCAGATGACGGTTTAACCTGAAAAAAACATAGGTCAAACTATCAAATTATCTCTAATCGAACTAAATTGTGTCAGATTCATTATTGAAACTAAAAAGAATTTGAACTTAATGAGTACAAACGCATACCGTCATTCATGGCGATTCACTCTCGTTTAGTACTAGCATTTGTTGGAATTTACCACATAACAAAGTTCCCGTATATTTAGCTTTTGCACCATTACTGCAATTCCATTCACCAAATAATATTTGCGTTTTTTCCAGAAAATCAAAAATAGGCAGCTCCCGTGCATCAAATAAACACCCATTGATACATTCCGCTATATTGGAAGTCATAATTTGCCCTCTATTTATTGGCGCATGCACTCTTGCCCATTTCTCGTATCCGGTTTCAAACAAATAATCTTTCACTCTATGGTCCATCTTGTCAACCTTTCCAATAAGGTAATCAAAATCGTCTACCTTGTATGCTTTTGCCATCGCGTAATACACATCACTTAGTCTATCTCTACTTTTTCAAAAATTCGTGCAGACGTTCTTCCAAAGATGCCATATGCATGCATAATGTGGTATAGTTGGAAACACTCTGCTAACACTCTTAATTATGCTTTCATTACGGTCTGACACCACACACATGTTTGGACGCTCACCAAAGGCACCTTTAAATTGTTCAAAAAACCACGTCCAGGAGGCATCATTTTCAGTGTCGACTACGCCATACGCAAGTGGTAATATGCAGCCTGAAAATAAATTAATGTTAACTTCAAAATAAAAAGTAATTAACTGCACACAAATTTACTTCTTTTGATAGGAATGTGTATCACACCACAAAATAAAATTAAACACATATCAACATGTTTATCAAAAAAAAATACATCCTTTACCTGCACCATCCAGAGTACTTGCAGATACAAATGTCCCCTGGTATGCCCCTCTCATGTGAGCCCCGTCCACAACGACTACTGGTCTACAATATTCAAACCCTCTCCTCATTGGATTCAATGAAATGAATATATACATGAACTCATCCCTCGGGGACTTATGCATACGTAGGTACGAATTTGGATACACTTGGTCCAGCATGTACAAATACCCAGGCAACTGCTGGTAACTATCCATCGGATCCCCCCGCACCATCTTCATAGCCCGCTCCTTGCCACGCCATGCCTTCATATAATTAATGTCAACTCCTAGGTCACGTTTAAGGTCTTCTTGAATGTCCTTTGGTGAGATTTTCCTTTTATGATTGGCACACTTTGGCGCAACTAATCCACCAATGAATCCAGTAGTTGCCTGACGCTGATTGAACACCTTATCCTTCAATTGACAAGTGTGCACATCATCGAAACTTCTCACCAAAAAAAATGACGAATTGTTAAGACTCGAAGATCTGAACGACCATTGACATTCTTCAAAGTTACATATCAAGTAATAGCTGCACACAGAGAAATACTAGTTAACTAAATAAATCTATTACTTAACAAAATGTATATATTCGTTTTAAATAACTGAAATGCGCAAAATTAATTAGTGTATATTTTTTATAAGTAATATACACTTTTTTAAGAAAACACATTCTATTCTAACCAAATGAATGACAGAAAAATGCAGATGTCTATCGCAATCATGTGTGTAAATTGCAGCCTCGGACTATTATATCTATTGTGTATCTACCAAATGCTTGGCTACATGAAATACATCAAATATAATTGGATACAGATAAAATTAGATAGTTACCTGGATACAAGTCCAAAAAAACACAACAGGATACACCAAAAATTCGAATTTGATAGAAATATACCTGGATACATGTTGATATGCTTGGATACATACAAATATCTATATACTTGGATAGACATTAAACAGTACATAATTACAGAAACAGAATAATGTTCATTTTTAACAATGTGGATCGACCATATCTAAGCATTAAAGATGGATACAATACTGTTCAAGAGAACTAACCTTTTCTTGTCTGATCTTTCGGTTCTAAACTGATATCGATTAACAATTGCATGATAACCAAATGAATGACAGAAAAATGCAGATGTCTATCGCAATCATGTGTGTAAATTGCAGCCTCGGACTATTATATCTATTGTGTATCTACCAAATGCTTGGCTACATGAAATACATCAAATATAATTGGATACAGATAAAATTAGATAGTTACCTGGATACAAGTCCAAAAAAACACAACAGGATACACCAAAAATTCGAATTTGATAGAAATATACCTGGATACATGTTGATATGCTTGGATACATACAAATATCTATATACTTGGATAGACATTAAACAGTACATAATTACAGAAACAGAATAATGTTCATTTTTAACAATGTGGATCGACCATATCTAAGCATTAAAGATGGATACAATACTGTTCAAGAGAACTAACCTTTTCTTGTCTGATCTTTCGGTTCTAAACTGATATCGATTAACAATTGCATGATTTGCCATCACCGACACAAGTGTGTCTTTATCCTTATAGAGTTGGTCAACTCTTACAACTTTGTGATTACAGTCTGTAATCACATGATCAACATCCATATCCATCACACTTAATGAATCAACGTTACCATCACCCGTTATCGCAAGAACACCACTTTCAGACCCTTCTATACATGCAATTGCGCCCGTATTTGGTTCGTAGGCAATTTCCCCAAACATGCTGCCAGCGGCTGATTCTTCTTCAGTAGTTACTATCAAAGGATACACCCCAAAAGCGAAATTCTTCTTCTTCAACTCCATATAAAGTCGCATTCCCATATTATTTCTGATCTCCATTGCCGATTCATTACCCTCAACAATGTATCTGACTTGTATATCGAACTTCAATATATCAATCTCCAAATGATTCAAAATCGTTGAAATAAGAACTTCAATCGAATCATAATCATTCAAAATAATACCATCACTTTTGTATTTATCGTACACATTAGATGCAATCCACGTTCCAGAGTGCCTAAGCAAGATCGTGGCTAACGTCATGCTTTATCTCGAAAAAAAGTCGAGGAAACCTTCAGCTGTTTTGCATTATTAGAGATGGATGATGCAAGATGAGAATTCTTCCAGAAAGTGCGTTTGAAACCTTTATCTGTTCTCCAGTCGTTTGAGGGAACTAGGATACTGCATAATCGTTTGTAACTGACTGAAGCTTGATTTACTCCTCATTAATTATAAATCTATTAATAGTAATCGATTTACAATTAATGATTTACTCCTCATTAATTGTAAATATTTTATTTCCTTTTAAAGCGCTATAATGAAGAGGTTATATGTATCCAGGATACACGAAAATACAAAGGATACACTCCTTTCCTTTTTTAAACTACTGGGGAAAATGTAATATTTTGAAGTAGTGGGATAAAACGTAATTAGGGAACAAACTACTGTGTTTTATGTTGTTTACACATAAATAATACATTGCTATTTTGTTATTTGAGGTCTAGTCTTTTCTACCCGGTCCATTAATTTGTTAGATTGATTTAAATTTGTAAATATATAAAAATGACCCATGACTTATTCATTTCAAAAATAAATAAATCAAGTGATCAATTATAAGGACGTTTTTGCTCATATCCTCAAATCTTTCCTTAGATTTCTTCTCATCTTTTCGATATTCAATCTACTCCTTTTCCTTTCAACAATCAATACAAGTAACATTAAATAACATGAGATATATTAAAAGTCAAGATATAAAATTTTGTTCTTTGGACTTAATATATTTCAAGGAATAACGAGCTGATATTTTTATATATATATATATAGTATATATATTATAATATATATATATATATATATATTATATATATATATATATATATATATATATTTATTTAAGAATATATTGAGATTTTAAACCGTATTTGTTTCCTTGAAAATATATAAGAAAGAAAAAATTCTTAGGAATAATTAATCTATTTATGTACATTTTAAACAAAATTTATAACTTGATTTTTATCAATGTACATTATAGGGGTCGTTTGGTACGCATTCAAAGTTATTTTGGAATTATAGTCCTGAGATTATAATTTTGAGATTAAATAATCCCTGGATTATTTAGTACTAATCCTTTGTTTGGTACATTAGATTAAAAATGAGATATACTATGTATAATTCAAAATATGTGTTTGGTTTAAAGTTAGATAAAGCTAAATAACTTTTTATTTTTCATTTTAACCTTGATATTTCAATGACTTAGATATAAGTTAATCGTATATTAAGATATAGTGTTCACTATTATATATACACAAATATAGGAACTAAACTATCATTTAAGTTAGTAAACGAAAAATCATTCGTATTCTTAAATATTTTATCAGTCAAATAATTACTCCACTCATGTATCAATTTAATCCTCACTAAATTATGTAAAATAAATGCTAGAATTGTGCAAAAAATACAAAAAATACAAAAATCATGTGTCAACTTCTCTAATTAATATTGTTGACCCTCAAATTCTTTAACAAATGAATAATAAAAATTTAATTCTTTCTTATACAAATATAAAGATAACTCAAGTAACGAGTTATAGCATATTACTAATTGAGAACATCATGTCGATAAGTATCATTTGAATACATATTCAATATGACTATAATTTTTTTTCTTTTTGTACATTAACGAGTTGAAGACTGTTAATACTAGAGCAGATGACTATTAGTATAATTCAATCTTAAACGATAATTTATAACTGCACAAGTACTCATTAATTTTGTCAAAAGAGTAGTTGGATCTTGATTGTCTACTTGCAAGAAGTGGAACATCTTTTTAGTAAAATATGAACAAAGATGACATGATCTCACTCAGAATTATTTTTGTTTTCCTGATTTGAAAGTAAGTGATTCTGCTTCTAAATAAGTTAAAATTTTAGTGGAAGCTCTTCTTTTGTCAGTTGTATCTACTCACTACCAGTATTCACTATTCACATTGGCTTTGAAATAGCTGGATCTTGATTGTCTACTCGCAGGAAATGAAACACCTTTTGATGTAACTAACATATGGACAAAGATGATATGATTTCATTCAGAACCACTTTTTTTTCCTGAATTGGAAGTAAGTGATTATATTTCTAAATAAGTTAAAATTTTAGTGGAAGCTCTTCCTTTTGTATGTTGTATCTACTCACTACCAGTATTCACTATTTACATTGGCTTTGAAATAACTGGATCTTGATTGTCTACTTGCAAAAAATGGAACATCTTTTGATGTAACTAACAGAGTCCGGGACCTAAATGTCACTTTTTTGGATCAAAAATGCCAAAAGGGAAATTGTCTCCATGGTTAGACCAAAAGGAACAAAACGTTTATATGTAAACGTTTTGCCACCTTTGTGATGTAGGGGTACTTTTTAAAAAAACAAAATCGTTCTTGTTTGAACAATTTCGTAAGCGGTGTGACTTTATTTTTTAAAAAGCGTTTACACAAAGACGATTTGCTTGTTAACCTTTTTTTTTTTTTGAAATCATTTGTGCGTAGACGATTTCATGTTGTATATATATTTATTTATTTGAAAACGCTCTGATTTGAACGATTTGGAGTTAATGTGTTCAGTTTATTGTAGGACTCGGAGTGAAAGGAATGGTCCCATATATAGCTGAGTAATTTGGTAATGGGCCCTGGTTTTAGGGAAATTTACATGTTAAGCCATTGCTTTATCTCCATTATTAAGAGCCACTATGAAGTACTACTATTGACATTTCGTTGACGATAATGACCTTGTTCAGTTCACGTTATCATTTTTACTTTGATTTTTTTTATTGATCTGTTTTGATTTGACACGAAGTTTAAGAAATACAAAAGAGTTTTAAATCGAGTGATGTTAAATTAAAGATATGCCAAATATATCAAAATGTCATTTAATCTTGTAGTATTCGACATGTCATGTGAAAAATTGAAATTAAAGAGTTGCTAAAAAAGGAAAATATTAATTTTTTTAAACAGACTAAAAAGACTAGTAGGTCAAACAAATTGAACGGAGAAAGTAATAAAAATTGGTTGGTATAGTGGATTTTTATATGTCAAGAATATGCTAAAACAAACAGTGACATTATACTTCAATTGTTAGGACACGTCACTTAAAGTGATAAATAATTAGTAAATGTGACACACTATTTGTTTCCTTCACATTCTTTGTTATTTTTCCATCCTTTGTCTTTATCTCCAATTTGTTAAGGAAAAATTAGAGAGAATTAGGATAAAATTATGTCTTCAAAATGATATTTTTCAATCACAGGTTGTATAAGGGCACAAAGCATAATAAGATATGTCTGGTGGAAGCAAAAGAAAGGATCTCATTAAAGTTAAACTCCAAAATGTATCTTGGAGTCTATTGGAATCTCATTATACTCCAAATCGTTCAAGCTCGAACATTTTCCAAAAAAATATATACAACATGAAATCGTTTAGGCACAAACGATTTCTAAAAAAAAAAGTTAACTAGCAAATCGTTTATGCGTAAACGATTTCTAAAAAAAAATCACATTGCTTATGAAATCGTTCAAACAAGAACGATTTTACTTTTTAAAAAGGTATCCTTACCCCACATAGGTGGCAAAACGTTTACATATAAACGTTTTGTCCCTTTTGACAGTTGCTCTTTTGGCATTTTGGTTCCAAAAAAATGCACAAAGATGATATGATCTCATTCAGAACCCTTTTTTTTTAATTGGAAGTAAGTGAATCTGTTTCTAAATAAGTTAAAATTTTAATGAAAGCTCTTTCTTTTGTCTGTTTTATCTACTCACTACCAGTATTCACTATTCACATTTACTTTGAAACAGCTGGATCTTGATTATCTACTTGCAGGAAATAGAACATCTTTTGATGTAACTAACATATGGACAAAGATGATATGATCTCGCTATGAACCGTTTTTTTCTTGATCTGGAAGTAAGAATCACTCTTTCTAAGTAAGTTGAAATTTTAGTGAACGTTCTTCTTTTGTATGTTGTATCTACTCACTACCAGTATTCACCATTCACATTGGCTTTGAAACAACTACATGGTATTGCATTTTGTGGATGTGGTCATGGTATTTTCACTTGTCCATGGCAGATGAAATTAAGGACTTACAGGTTCAATTGAACTTCGCAACTTTGATTCGGACTTTGTATGTGTCGATAAAACTTGCGGAGGTAAGATTTTCATCACGAGAGTTCAACATGTATAATATATACATAAAAAAAAAAATACGTATATGCTAACTTGCTATGCTATGTCAAGCTATATGTGGTGCTTAAAAAGTCTTTTACCTACTATCTGCAAACTAAGGGAAGCCATAGTATCCTTTTTGGGCATCAACCATACTTTCCATTACAAGGTTCTTGAGGCTTCAGAAAGTTGTGATATTCCAACTGAGTCATCTCTTTGCCGGATGCTGGATCAAACTTGCATCTGAAAAAGCTGCATGACACATTAACATGTCAATAACTTAACAGAGGGTATTTACGAGGAGCAACTCGTGTGAACATGCCATTGCTGACGATTGAGCACACGATAGATCCCAGCTGAAATTAGAAGTCAAACTTGATTCATGTAGAAAATCACATAGGAAGGACCAAATTAGTATAATGGAAGCAGACTAAGTCGTGCAAGAAAGACAATGTCAGTTGCTGGTGGCACTGTTGATAACCAAATTTTCTATTGTTTAAATTCTGTTGATCTTTGTATCTCTATGTAGATAAATGGAATTCTATCTTTCTTCACTCCGACGAAATTTAAACAAAAGAGAGAGCAAACATCACAATAGCTTTTTTCCTCTTTCGCTTAAAGAGAGATCCCTGAGGAGTTTATGACCAGATCACATCAGTCATTTGTTCCATTTTCTTCCGATATGAACTACTTCTATATAAGCATTGCTATTACTATACATGGTATATGTCCATACACAGGAAAGTTAAGATGTTATTTAATGCATGACCCACTGCATAGCGTTTTCCAAAATTACCTTACGAAGAGTATGAATAATATAGAGCTGATAAAAAAAACACTATTAGACTTTACTCTCTCATATAATTGATTTGCGAACAAACATGTTATAGTTATTCCCAAGTCCAAAAGAGATCTTTGGTTTCAAAAGACAATGAGAGAGCATATTTGTTTGAGAAAAACGTACTAACACCTCTAGCCTCCAAGCTTCTCAATAGAATCTCCCTTGGGACTTTGTCATATGCTTTTTCTAGGTCGATGAACACCGGTTTTCATGAGGTTGCACCAGGGACCAACACTTAGTCCATTTTTATTTGTCTTGGTGATAGATGAATTGACACCGAGAATTCAAAGTAAGGTGCCATGGTGTATGTTATTTTTTGAAGAAGGAGGTGCCATGGTATTTGCGAATGGCATAGTTCTGATTGACAAGACCCGTGATAGAGGAAACGCCAAGCTGGAGGTTTGGAGATAAACCCTAGAGTCTAAAGGGTTGAATAGGACCAAGACAGAATACTTGGAGTGTAAGTTCAGTGATGTAACGCTTGAGGCTGGCGTGGAAGTGAAGCTTGATACAAAGGTCATTCAAAAGAGAGGAAGTTTCAAAAAGCCCGGGTCTATTATCCAAGGAAATGGGGAGATTGACGATTATGTCACACATCGAATTGGTGCAAGGTGGATGAAATGGAGGAAAGCATCCGGAGTATTATGTGATAAGGTGCCACCAAAACTTAAAGACAAATTCTACCGGAGTAGTAGTTAGACCAACTATATTGTATGGGGCCGAGTGTTGACCAGTCAAGAACAACTCTCACGTTCAGCAGATGAAAAGTTACGAAAATGAGGCTATTGTGGTGGATGTGTGGGCATACTAGGAGAGATAGGATTAGAAATGAAGATATCCGGGACAAGGTAGGAGTGGTATTGGTAGAGGACAAGATACAGGAAGCGAGACTGAGATGGTCCGGGCATGTGAAGAGGAGATGCATAGATGCCCCAGTGGCGGAGGTATGAGAGGTTGGGTATAGATGGTTTCAGAAGAGGTAGAAGTAGGCCAAAAAGTCTTGGGGAGAGGTGATTAGACGTACAAGATGCAGTTGTAGCTTACCTAGGACATGACCTTAGATAGGAGGTTGTGGAGGACACAGAAAGGATAGTAGGTAGTTTAGCATTGTCTCGCTTATCCTTCCATACTAGTAGTTATAGTATTTCTCCTATAGTTTCTTGTCCATCAGTTTATGTTACTTTCTATTGTCACTTATACTCCGATTATTGCACTATTTTATAGTAGTTTTTTTCTTTGTCATGCTTCCTATCATATCTGCTTTGAAATGTTTTTTCTTGAGCCAAGGGTCTATCAGAAACAACCTCTATATCTGAGTATGGTCTGCGTACACTATAACCTCCCTTTATTTAATTAGCATTCTGTGCAGCTACAGAGTTTCATATTATGACAGATTGTACGATAATCACATCAATATATCTTCCATAAAGTTTCTACTTCCTCTCAAGTCTATTTGATATATATTGGCATTGTTATACAAACAAAACACAACTAATCAAAAGTGTCATAGAATCGATGACGGGATCAATGAATGCTAGAGCAGCTGGCCATTGATTACACTACAATCACTTTTGAAGCAGCAAAATATGATTTTGCAATTGATATTGGTTGTTAATTTCTCCATGGAAAACAAAATCAGAATTCTGAATCAACTCAGTGGGGAATGGATTGTGAACACAACTATTAACAATTTCAATGTAGAAAGTGTGTTGCTCAATATGGATTACGATCTTAATTATTTGATATCTGAAATATGTAAAGGTTTACGGAGTTGATGCAACCATGGATATTTTAGAAATCAAATGTTCTATGAAGGAGAAGTATTCACCCATAAAAATATACAATGACATTAGTTTGAGTTTGTACATGGAGGTGAAGAGGAAAATTTGACGTTCACGGATTTCCTTTTTGTAATCAATGATGGAGAAGGCTCACAGTGGTATCTACTCAAATTCCAATATTATGGGAACAAACTCGAACGTTATGCAGAATATGCCAATGACAAACAATCTGGAAACCATCGAGTTGATTAAGCACCAAAACGGAGAGGACTGTGATGTAATGTTGTTTGATGAAGATGATTTTTTTTCATGTGCCAAACACGTGACTTTTTTCGAATGAACAGAGGCGATGAGATTTGAACGTAGGACCTTTATCTACTCGGCTACCTTGTTGAATTGTATAATAATCTTATTCAGAAAGTTAAATCATTAAGGGAGAGTACGTTTTTATTTATCTAATTTTTTTAATAACCAAAAGGAACTACTTACAACATTTTTATTTACTTAATTATGCCTTCAATATCTTTTACCAAAACTTTTTTGTTAGATGTGTGTTAGTATCTAAACATGTTTAATTAGTTCTATGAAAGCTTTAAAACATTTAGGATTTCGATGAAATTTTTATCCAAAGACAGATATCAAATTCTTAGGTGGCAAATACTGTACAGATGATGATGTTACAAGAAAGACAAAAATCCTTGCAAGAGTTAACTAACCTTCCATCCCAGCCGAGAATTATCAGTGTATTCTTTTCGTTACCAAATGTAACAATGTATTGAGAAACTCCAGGCAGTCGGAATTGAGCCACAGACCATTCTGAGCTAAAATACTTGGGAAGAACTCCTGCGAGAATTAAGCACGGATTCAAGAACCTTGAGAAGTAAAAACTCTGGTATTCACAAATCACAGCCACCTCCCCACTCTCATCTTTAATAGTCTATCACTTTATCATAGAAAGAAGTGGCAATAGGGTGTGTGCCAGGTGATAGCCTAGTATACATGAAGGGAGCAGGAGCAGGAGCAGGAGCGGACAGAACAAAAGATCCCTTGAAAGACATAGCATTAACTATGAAAAGTGCCCAAGGTATATTCTTTAGGCAAAATCACAGAGGCGAAAACAGAAATTAATAGACTGTGCTCTGTGCATCACAATGTCCAAAGAAAGCATCTTTCATGACAAAAAAGCTCAACTGAAGCAAATAAGGTTAAATCTATTATGGCCAGTTGACAATAAATCTCCATCGGCCATAACAAGTTAATCACCCAGCCGCTTATGACTCATCACCACAAACGAGAAAGAAAGTAATATTATTATAGTGGCATTAGAGGATACTCTATAAAAAAACAAACTTCACTAATCACCTACCTTATAGATTCAATACATACCACTGATTATAAACCACACAATGTTGAAAGACCACAGTTAAAATGAATAAAACCTTCTGGAATATTCTGTGGCTTGATGAACAGACAAAGAAGAAAAATGTATCATGTAGAGGTAAGGAGTCCTTTCAAGAAACAAAAGTTTGCTCTCTATGGTAGTGATGCATTTCCCATATGGAGTGCATGTAGTAGAATATTTTCACTATTTAAGAAGATGCCTGAAAATCGGAAATGAAGGTCATGAACTTAGGACAGAGTTACAAATTTGCATGCAACATTTTTTATTGCTTAACAAGGATTTGTAAATATCCATATTAAAATGCCAAAATAATTTTATTGATTAAGCATGAATGGATACCCATCTAGGTTTTTAAAATATACACTAGAGAGATACCTCTGATGAAGGAGAATGAACTAGAGGCCGCCACAGGAACACGGGAGTTGGAAGAACAATTTGACTTGTTAGTACTCAAGTTCCCTAGATTGACCTTGAGGCTGAAAACATGAACAGTGCCTTTGTCGCTGGAGACAGCTAGCCACTGAGCAGTTGGAGAGAATGAAACACTATATATTTCTGCTCTATCCAAACCCCTTCTTACCTGAATCATACGTGATTTAGCAAAAGACAAGCATGTAAAACGCTGTTAGTTGATCGAATAGAAAGTTAAAAGACTCAATTAGTTGGAAGTTAAAATCTTGTAGGCAGGCCAAGAAGAAATAGGAAGTCATAAAAGAAGTTAAATCTTTATCAAGTATGTCCAGCACCATACTATGGATAACAAAATGTAGAAAATACTCTAGTTATTATGGGAGGAAAACTCATTCAAGATAGAAAAACAAGAACTGACAAACCATGTCTAATAAACTTGTTTTGGGTTCAAGGGGGTAAAAGGGTGAGACACCATACAGATTTCTAGATTTCAAATATTGTTTATTTTTTTGATAAAATGTAGTGGTCGACCCAGATAGGGGGATGATAATATCAGAATGCTGCAAGCCAAAGGTAAAACCTAATGAGGAAATTATGGAGCAAGTGAAACGTTGGCAAACAAATATACAATATAATATGGATGATTAGCCAGTCAAGCGTCATGCTGAATGATCATAAGAACAGGATAAATGAAGACCGACAACAGGTAAGGTAATTAAATCAACTGGAGAACACTACTAAAGCAGCAACAAGAAAACATTCTTCAAGCCCATGTAACAATGTCATTATCCCCTCCATTAAGTATTCCTATTTTGGCTGGATAAGGAGAAAAATAGTACGAGTAACAGAAATGCTGCTATTACTTCAGGTTTGGTAACAAAAGAATATGCAACAGTATAATCAAACTAAAACAATGTTGAGAATTATTCCTTACCTCCTGCAACAATGTACCTGCTAGCGAGTTGAAAATCCGGATTAGTGTACCCTTGGTGCTTGCTGTTGCTAGCAGGTTGCCTTCCCTCGTAAGTGCAAAACATGCAAGCACTGAGTCATGTGCTATGATAAATTTCGTGCTTTTTGATGCATAATGTTCGACCCGAACTTGACCCTTTTGCAGACCAGGGCACACCAATACAAGTGGACCAGCGGTTTGTGAAACCTCACAGAGACCTTTTGGGTTTGTAGTTGTTTCAATTTGAAACAACAACTTCAGATTAGAAAAATTGTACACAAATATCTTGTGCTCAAGAACTACCACGATGCAGTCCTGCCGAAGCCTGATGCTGCGCACCTCCGACCGGAAACAGAGCTCACTGATGCAGCGGCTTTGGTGATCATCCCAAATCATGACCTTGTTTCGGGGATATTGTGGATGGTCTCCACGTCCAACAAATGCTAATATATTGCTGCGGAAGAGCATTTCAATAATTCCAATACCACCTATATTTTCAAAGTATCGACAAAAGGACTCACAGAAAGGGACACAGTTAAATACTCCAAAACCGCGATCAGTGCCGATAGCAAAACAGCCATAGTCTTGATTGAACGTAACATGGTTTGCAGTTGCCGAATGATTGATAGAGGCATGATTATAACTAACACCTGATTCGGGGTTTATGATAGATGAACCGTGAAGACGCTCATCATTTACTTGTTCAACAGCAGCTCGTTGTGGCTGCAGCTGATGTTGTTGTGCTTCTGGTTGCTCTAAGTAAGGCTGAAGCATTGGAGACTGAAACTTTGAGCTAGTAGTTGGGAGTGGAAAGGGAGGGGAGAAAGGTGAAAGAGTGGCCATGGACAGGGATAAGTGGATGAAATTCAGTATCAGGCTTAATTACAAAGTAAGAAAGATATATTTTTTTCTAACTGAGGGCATGGCACTAAAGTAAAGCTTTCAGACAATGTACTGGACCACATTCATACTCATCGATCTGCATCAAAAGAGAAGAGATGTAAAAATAGCTGTACTAATAAACAAGGAATAACTAACCAAAGATCACAACAAAATCACACTAGCCAAATAAAGAGTATTGTTAAGTAGGACAAAGAGCCAGTCAATTCGCTCTCCCTAAGAGTAGAGGCCTTTTGGGCTAGGGAAACTTTAATGAGTCAAATAATCACATGGGTAATTATAAATTGACCAGTAAATACTTACATTCTCTGTATAGTGTTGAACTGGTAGAACATCAAACAACTTCTCATTCTAGGAGGTAAGAGACTACGATCATGTAGAAAAGGATGACAGCAAAACTAATCAGCAGTGGAAGTAGAACTGAAGATAATGCTTCCAGAACATGATCTATGTGTATGTATGTGTGTGTGTGTATATATATATATATATATCTTCCAGAACATGATCTATGTGTATGTATGTGTGTGTGTGTGTATATATATATATATATATATATATTATTCCTTAAAAGCTACAAGTCCTTCTGTCAGCCCAACGAATGCTAAAGATCAAGTATAACGCACATTGTGAAATGATCTTAAAACTCAGAATTATACGTGCTCGGGCACAATGCACCAACAACTCGCTTAATGTGCGCTTAAACCCTGAAACTAGTTGCAAAAAGCTGAATGTTTCGCATCGCTTAGAAAGTACTTCAGTGTAGTCACCAAGGTGCCAAATATTACTATTTGTTGCTTTATGCTTATAATTATTACTCTTGAAAAACGTATACGTTTGTATCTTTTTCTTCATTAAAGCCTGTGATTTACGCTTAGAACCCCAACAAACCTTAGCACTTATCACCTTTTATAATAATACTTGGCAAGAGTAGTACTAGAATCAGTGATGACAACATTCCTCGTGTTACATATATTTTTTAAGACACCACCTGTGAGCTTTGAAAAACATTACCAATCTCAACTCTCAAGTTAGCAGAAGCTGATGGTCACTGTAATAATAGAGTTAATACCTTGTATCTAAATATTGAATTAGTTGGAAATGGATACTAAATTGAGTTGAATAGATACAGGGAATTCATTTATTCTACACCAACAAGTTAGGCCTTTGATCTGTAATTCATCATTTCAACCTGCAAGTGTCTACAGTCAAATTTACCTCCAAGAAATCTCATTTGTTCCAAGTTCCTCAATGAGGTTCAATTTACATGTAAGCTGTTGCAAGTTTTGTAGAGCCTAAGCCAAAAGCTCCTCCCCTTCTTAAGAAACAAAGGTCGCCTTGTGTCTCATTCTCAAGTAGCAATTTTTTTTTATTTTTTTTTTTATAATCGAGAAATCTCTGACGGCCAGTGGTGCATGGTTCAAAACTCGATAGACAATCTTCCCGCCCCTCTATCCTTCTCCACCTAAATACCATTATGTCAGCCGCAAAGTGCACCTCACCCACACATCATAAGTTGTGCTCTTACCCACTAGACCATTTAGGTAAGGTTTTCTAGTTCACCGTCTCCCCTCCCCCTCCACATGGCACAAAAATTGATTAAAAGCATCAATCTTTAGAGAAAATAGACTAAAATACAAGAAAATACACATGATTATACAGGGTCAAAACGCAATATAAATTACTCCAACGAGCCATTGATCATATATGAACTGATGATACCAAACCCCATCATTCTTTAGCATTACCCTTTTACTAAACCAAGAATATAAAAACACAAAGACATCACAAACAGGGTTGACAATAACAAATATAAGTAAACAAAATACATATTTGTATATTTGTTCATATAAAACACAAAACCCCACATACATATATGATTACCCCACTTAATCAAAAAGCAAAAAGGACTCAAATTTGCTTCAATATTACATAAATATCCAGTTCAACATACCCAACGCTGATTAAAAAAATAAGCAAATGTAGATGAATTTGAAGGAGGAGAGGAAACATACATGAAGGAATGGGGTCTGGAAATGGTTCTTGAAAGTTGGGGTTTTGAATTTTGTAAGGAATTAAGGGTGAGGGAGTGAAAGAGAAGGTGAAGAGTTTGGGTTCTTGGAAGAATGTAGTGATTTGGACTTTAGCTTTTGGGATTTTTTGGGGCCACTTTTGAGTATTGACTATTTGGGTATGGGTCTACACACCCGACATTACTTGGCTCCAAAGCAACAAGGAATTAGAGTATTTTTTTTTCCTATGAAATCAAATGTTCCCAAAGGACACAAATGTTTTTTTTTTTTTTTCAATGAGATCAAATGTCCCCAAAATACAGAAATAAATATTTCCATGATTCGAAAAATTGGTCAAAGTGTTTTTGTAAAATAAAAGTGAGTGCAAAATAAATAATAATAAGAGGAGAGAAGGAATATTTTTTATACTTTTTTTCGTACCTTTAGAAAAATTACTTTGGATGAGTATTTTTTTAATAAATAATTGTTGTTTTTAGCGATATTTTTTATTTATTATCATCTATAGTCAGGGACGGAGTCAGGGTATAGCATGCGGGTTCGATCAAACCCAGTAGCTTTAGTTCAAACCTTGTATTTTTCTTAAGAAATTTATTAAATATGTATAAATTATTTAGTTTAGAACCCATTAAATTAAAAGAACTAGAATTTCGAACCCATAAACTTCAAATTTTAGCCCCGCTTCTATCTATATCAATATGCCAATACATAGCAATTCTATGATAAATGCACTATGTATTAAAAGTGAATTATGCATTCAATATAGATGCGTTATAAGTGTTTTAAAATGTATTATGCTTGTTTGGTAAGAAATTGACACAAATATATTATATATTTATAAAGCGTGTGATAAATGTATTATCCATGAATAAAACTTGTATTATATGTGTTTTATAAATTGTTCTCTGCAATATGTATTATAGGTGTCCAGTGAAAAAAAATATTATATAGATGGTAAATATTTTCTTAATATTGCATATCTATGTAAGTTTCCCTTATTATTACACATGATGAGCTATTTTACTTTACTAATATATAGAAGAGGTTTGACAAGCAACTGTCGGTTGTCTTGCCAGCTTGCCGATCAAGCAATTTTTTTATACTTATTCTCCATTTTAATTTGTTTGTCTTATTTTTTTAATTTATTATATATTTAAAAATTACATAAAAATTATTATAAATTACAATAATTAACAGCTTAAGATATTTGAAAGACATAAAAATAATTGATTGACTCTCAAAATTCTATCGGTGTCACATAAATTGGGACAAAGAAAGTAACGTATATTATTTAAAAATAACGTAAAAAGTATCATAAATCACAATAATTAACAACTTAAAATATTTAACGATATATAAAAATTTGATTGACTCTCCAAATTCTATTAATGTCACATAAATTGGGAAAGAGAGAGTAACATTTATTATTTGAAAATTACGTAGAAAATATTCTAAATCACAATAATTAAAAACTTAAAATATATAAAGTTGTATCAAAAAATTGATTGACTCTCCAAATTTCACCATTGTCACATAAATCAGGACAGAGAGAGTAGCATATATTATTTGAAAATTATGTAAAGGTATTATAAAATCATAATAATTTACAATTTACAATTTAAAATATTTAAAAACCATATAAAAATCTGAAAACTAAATAAAAAATTTAGTTGACTCTCCAAATTTTATCAGTGTCACATAAATTGGAATGGTGAGAGTGACATATATTATCTAAAAATTATATAAAATATATTATAATCACAATAATTAATAATTTAAAATACTTAAAAATCATACAAAAAATTTAATTAACTCTTCAAATTTCATTTATATCACATAAATTGAAACAAAAAAAATAGTATATATTGAAGCACAGACTCTTATCTAGTATAAGCCTTAAAAATTACTTTATCACATAGTATGTTACAGTGAAAATACTTAGGCATCAAAATATGCTACAGTGCATGGCCACGTGGACATCCATTTTTACAACACTCTTTTTTTGATGTTCTTGTAAAAGAAAAATTCTAGTGAAAAAAAAAGTACGCATAGTTATTTGTTAAAAGCATTGTTTGTTGTCTCATTAAATATCATATCAAAAAAATTCAATAAGATAAAACTTTGGTCAAAGAAAAAAAAGTACAATTAATATTTTACTCTTTCTAGTGGAGATCGCGATTCAGTTATTTAAATCTCCACATTTCAATCTTGTGTATCATGCTTTAAAAGTCAAAATTAGCAAGAATTTGGTGAATAAATATATTGAATTATCACTTGAACGGATTTATTGTACATCAATATCATTCTTCTTCTGAAGATTATGTGTCAAGAATAATTTTGATGAAATGTGTCTCATTTTATCTCTCTTTAATTGGGTAGGGATGCAACATGTTTTTCATATAAGACTGTGGGTTGTATCACAATGTGGGTTACATCTTTCTTTGATGAAATGTATCACTGATTTCAGTCATACACATTTTCTACTTACTTCATGAATAATTATTATGTCAGTATAATTTGAAGAAGTATATAACAATAATAGACTGTTTTGTAGATCTTCATGATATAACAAAACATTTGCATGTTAACAAATAGCTTGTTTGAGATCGAATTTTATGTGAATCAGATAAAGAACTTGTACCTTCATGACCAACAAGATCAATAGTGACTTTGTTAGTATAAAATAAGCCCATATCAATGATTTTCTTTAAATATCGTAATATATGCTTAATTCCATTGAGATGTCTTTGTGTAGGGGGAAAGCTATATCATGCTAGCAAATTAATAGAAAAATATTATCGGGTTTTATAACATTAGCAAGATAGACGAGTGCACTAATTACACTAAGATATGGTACTTGAGGATCAAGGAGCTCTTCCTTCTCTTCTAAAGAACGAAATGGAAGACTCACTTCAAGTGATCGAGCAATCATTGAAGTACTTAATAAATATGTTTTGTCCATATAAAATCGTTTCAAAACCTTCTCAATATAGGCAGTTGATGGATAAAGATCTCGTACAGTAAATGTTTAATTTGCATACCAAGACAAAGTTGTCTTTTCAAAAAAATTCATCTCAAATTTTTCTTTAGATATTCAATTGCCTTTTAGACTTCTTCTTGAGTTCCAATAAGATTTATGTCATCAACATAAACAGAAAGTATAACAAACTCTGAAACTATTTTCCTAATAAAAATACATGGGCAAATAACATTATTTATATAATATTCTTTTGTCAAGTACTAACTGAGGCAATTATATCACATGCATTCTGATTGTTTTAAATCGTAAAATGACTTGTGTAATCAGATTGAGTACATTTTTTAAGACTTTGAACTATATGTTTTAAGAATTTTAATTTTTTTGGGATTTTTATTTAATTTCATTATCAAGTGAGTCATAAGATAAGCTGTAATCACATTCATTAGATGTATTTCAAGATTTCCATGTACAAATAAACTGATGAGATATCGATATTATAAAAGTCATAACAGGTGAATTTTTTCACAGTCAGTACCGAATCTTTGAGAGAATCCTTGTGCAGTAAGACGTGTCTTATACCTCACAATTTCATTTTTTAAATTTATTTTTCACACAAAGACTCATTTATGCCCAACTATTTTATACCATACGTTTAAATTACTGATCCAAAAACCTCACGTTTAACAAGTGAATTCGATTTTGATTGAACTGCCTCTTGCTATTTTAGCCACTCAGCAAAAACTCAACTTACCCGTCTTAGAATTTAGTAAATTGTTCCGTAGTTTCCAAACTCTAGTTTCTTCTATTAATCTGATTTTGTGGTCATCTATAACGAAAAGTTTTACTTGAAGAACCATGGGTGGTGGGAACCAAACCTATCAAAAGGAAATTGAGCATTATATTACAAGAGATTTGCAATTTGTCTCGAATTTTATTTCCCAAAACTTTCGTTCAGCACCATTTAACTTTCTAAGAAGAAAATTAATTCAGGAGACACTGCTAGAATAAAGAGAATTGGTGCTTCCCACAAGCAATTTGTTATCCGCTCCTTCAGGAAATTACTCCGAATGACCTTGAAAATGAGTGATTTTGAACTTTTGACCCTAGCTTGCCCGATGGGTCAAGGTCAAAAGTCAAAAGTTCTACCTATGAGGCAAAACTTGTTCAATTTAAGTTTTGCCCTTTGGGCAAGCAGGATCAAAAGTTCAAGACCATCCAATTTCATGACGGTTCTTGTAAATCACCCAAAAATGTAACATTTTCTATTTGAAAGAGGTAATCATGCGCTCTCCAGCCAATGGTAAATAAACCACTCTTTAAAGGCAATGTCAATTCTTAAACCAAAAGTATGGCAGCAATGTGGCTTTGTGGCACCAAACCATATTATTCACCAAAACAAAATCACGAAGCAATTAGTACTTCCTAAACTAAATATAATAAAAAGAGCATGAAGTCGGGCCCCAATGCAGGTACCGGACACCGGATAGGGAACCAACTATTTCTGCAATTACCAATAATTCTAACACTGCCTTCACTTTCTAAAGCTTCTGAGATGCGGTTTTACCTACTATTCCCATTTGCTGAACCAACATCTAGTTGATCAAGTGTCTTGAGGAACCAATAACCTTACATGTATCTAATTGATCTTCTTAAGGCAGTTAACGTATGTGTAACTTGAGAAAGAAACAAATAGCTTGCGAAACCTGAAAAGACAAACCAAAAGATAGTTACAACATGTAATGTGTGCGGACAAAACGTTTTTGTGAAGGCTCATCTGGCTAAATACCGATGCATTAGTCCCAAGATCGAGTGATATCAGCAACTACTTTTCTACTGCAAGTTATACATCGACGACAACTTTGGGATGGCTTGCAATCTAGAGGATTGGATGTGTCTTATCGATCATTTACTTTATATTTGATTTATCTTCTCCCACCCATAATGGAATAAACCACAACTCCCCAAAGACGAATGGAAATGAATGTATGGAAAGAGAAACTGAGAATAAAAACCCTTCCTTTATTTCTTTTTTTTTCAAACCTCCCTTACACGTGTACCATCTTAAGCAAGACAATAGCAAAGGTATTACATACCAAACCCACTGGCTCTTGTGCTCAGCCATTGCAGCTAAGCTCCTTCTGGGATGTTCATTTAGCAAGCAATGCACCACTCCACTTAAATGGAACTTGGCAGATAGGAGGGACAACCATATGTCAACTGGTCCACTGTACTTGCGCAATATGTTAGTGCTAACCTGAAAATGATTAATCACAAAGATCCCAGTTCAAAAACTTAAAACCATAAAATTGTGATATATAGGCAAAGATTCCAACCATAGTCATAGAAATGCAAAACCAATTAAGATTTGAATTCTTCAAACTATGATACTCCCAAGAAAAAGATAAGCTTATAAGGGACGACATGGTCAGTAAAATTTATGTAGTCAACCCCAACTTGCTTGGAATTGAGACATAGACGTAGTTGTTGTTTGATATTCCCAAGAAACTAAAATAAAAATCTACAAGTAGAACCAAAGGTAAAGAGACAAGGGAAGAACTCACAAGCTCCCAGGCGTCAACTTCTTTATGTGAAGTATCTTGCAATAGTTTTCTGCATATAAAGAAACCATTTTATCAAGATGTGCTACAAAGTATGGAAATTGAAAGACATTTGTTTTGTTAAAGTAAGAATTTTGTCAACAGCATGGGCAGTTGAAAAACAAAATAGAGGTGTGCCTTATATGTTTTAACAAAGTAGATATTGCAAAGAAATTTAATTTAAAAATAAAGCTACTAATTCTAAGACTTACATATTTCACTACCAAAGATTTTAGAAGACTAGTGGGAGGATATACTACAACAACAATTATGCCTCAATCCCAAACCCAAGTTGGAATCGGCTATATGAATCCGCACTAACATGTCACTCTATTTAAGCTCATCTCAGGCTGATATTATACAAAACTAAAAAAGAATAAGAAGTACTAGAATTCTTTATGGTTTCTACTGATATATAAATCTCTGATATGACTAAAAGACTCCAAGAAATCAAAGGACCTAAAGTAAACATACAAACATGACTATCATAATGGGAGAATTATGGTTAAATTAATTTGTCAAGTCTTCAAGAAGATTTAGTTTGAAGTCCTACATCTACAAAGGAGTGTCCAACTCATCAACGTTTCCTCGTCATACAAAATACACAACATGTTATCGGCATGTCAATCAATTATAGGTTCAACAAAGAAAAGTAAAGAATCCCTTATAATGATGGCTGTTCAAAAAACTTAATCAAGTATAAGAGAGATATCAAACTAGAAAGAAATAGGATCATTATGAAACTTTGCAAGTGTTAAATATCAATTTCAATACTAGATAAATCTGTTTATAACATATGCAAGAGCACTTCCAAATAATACCAGAATATGGTGACTAATTTCATTTGCAAATTACTATCAACGGCTACCAGAATATGATGAATAACTTACCGTACACCTTGATGAACATCTTGATGGTTACAGTGACCTGAGACTCCATAATTATCAAAAGTTATGACCTGGAAACAAATGTCCATGAGATGAAAAGGTGACATCATAAGATTTTCCTCTGCTTACAAATAACTCTAAGGCAACAATTTGGATAAAAAACACAAAGGAAAAACAGAAATTACAAAATAAAAAAGTGCCAGCAAATTTAAATTAGATTTCCCTCTGCTCACAAATAACTCTTGACTTGACTTCTTTATTTATGTTAAATATGATTATTTTCATTCTTCAACTTAGGGGTTTTTCTCTTTGTTAAGTGAAATCCCTTGAGTTAATTTTCTCCCCTACCTGTTACGGAAACATATCTATATAAAATAGACGATAAAATTACTGATGAAGATTGGAATTGAAAAGATGCTCATGGTGGTCAGTTTCTCTGTGGTTTACTTTTGTAGCAGTTGAGCAAAGGCTTCAAGTCATAACCGAGATCTTGAAGCACGGATGATATTCATTTTATGCAACGCCTTTAGTTTGACTTCTTGAAGAAATATAGCTAAGACCTTGAGGCGTGGATGAAATTCATCCTGCGCTACGCCTTAAGTTTGACGTTGTAACAACCCAATCCCTCGTTTTGAGCATTTGCACTTAAAATTTTGTTTTGAGGCCTTGGACATGTTGTTTTACCTTTTGAGACTAAGCAAGGTGGTCCAGGTTGAGCCCCAAAGGGTTTGGGAAGGTTTTGGAACACAATCCTGTCTTATGGTTGGTTAAAGGCTAAATTAGAAACCTGACTTCTTTTTTGGAGTATTCGTGTGCCATTGTGTGATTTGAAGCTTCACATGGGTGTATATTATGTTTTTAGACTTGTCGGAATGCTCGGGTTTGGACCCGAGGGGCTTGGGGTGTTTCGACACCATTGAAACCAAGTTCTGAATTGCAGATTTTCTGATACTAGTGCCTTCTTCGAGATCGCGAGGGCACCTGTAGCGACCGCGAAGCACTGGTGGGTTGTGCATCACGATCGCGAGATAGATAGTCGCGACTGTGAAGAGGAAGTTGGGTCAGACCCCGGTCAACTCTCCTTTGCGATGTCGAGGGGATGGCTGTGATCGCGTAGGGTTTCCTAGCATGGGCCTCGCGATCGCGCAAGAGGCCCTGTAGCCTATAAAAGCTGAGTTCAAATTGCAGCAGCATGTTTAAGTCTAATTTGGGATTTTGGAGGAGATAAGCATTCAGATTTGGATCAAGGAAAGTAAGAGATTCCACCCAAAGTCAAGGTAATGATTCCTTGAGCTAATTTAGAGGTTGTACGTTAATTTCATCCATTTTGATCAATGGAATATGTAATCCATTCTATTGGGTTCTCTGCTTAAATTCCTGAATGGTAGGCCTCAATGAAGTGATAATAATGGATTCTTCTGTATAAATTCCAATTAAGCAGAGGGTAAATCAAATCAAATTGATTCATGGCATCTGAAAAAGGAATAAATGAAAACTATATTCTTTATATGCAACTAAAATGAACAGATAAATGCAGGATATATCTTCAGATCAATATTTTAATCTAGCAAAGTAGAAAAGCCACTTATTCGATGAAGTCAACAGGAGGGAGCTTAAATTTAAAACTATCAAAGAAGCACAAGCTACTGAAGATTATTCGAAAGGCCATCTTAGTTGAACAAGATAATTACTGAAATCACTTACCAAATCAATTGCACGATTGGCAATTTCCTGCTTGATAAGCTTTGACAATAACTTAGAGTTCCATGATTTGCCAAAACCATCCTAGGCAGAACAAGGCATTAGAACTCTGCTTAAACATTAAGAACATATTAGATATACCATTCTGATACAGCCAGAATACCTGTAGATCTGGATGGTCAAGGACTTTCACTTGCTTTTGTGGAACCTACATGAGTAATTTAATAGAGAACAGAAAGATCAATCACTCATACCTGACTAGCTTCTCCAACATTTTACAAAAACTTCCGTTATAGTAATTCACAGAAATAGAGGAATGCAGGAACAATTGCATGAAAGCCAACATAAAAGATCACAGATGTAGCATTAAAGTTCACATCACCTTAAGCACAATCGAGGCTAAATAAAGTTCTTTTTTTCTGACATTACCCATACCATCTGCATTACCTATATTTCAGTACAATGCAACAAAGCAGAAAAAATACTGAAAGTTAGCATCCATAATAGACTCTTGGTTATCTAGGATAAGGATTTGCTAAAGAACAGTTCTTGTGATTGGCATTCTGATCATTTAAACATTCTACAGTTGAAAAGAACTGCAATAGTTCAAATTCAGAAAGCGAACCTCAGGTATAACAACACTGCTTGAAGTGGATCATACTTTTTTAAGAAAACAATTGCTAAAGATTTTCAACCGGTTCAAAAAATCAACATTCCAATTCAAGTTTGCTTTTTGTGTCTTGAGACATATATCCGGCAAGCAAAATACACATGCCACTCAAAACTTAGGCATAAACGAAATATTTTGATTCAGCATCTGCAACAAAAATTGACATTCTAAAGACCTTACCTGTTGACATGCATAATATGTGCAAATTACATCCTCTCGAAGACAAATAATTAAGGGTTGGAGTAAAGAACCTACAGTATAGAGTAAAAAGCACCATAAGTCATTATCATTGAAATAGTAATGCTTTGTACAGCAAATAGATACAATATTGGTTACTTAATAACAAGATTGCCTAAACATTAAAAGGTCATTGTATCATATGTGGGAACTGACATCTATAGTTAGAGACACATAAACAATCAACTAAAGTTGAGAGTTAAGATCCTTGTTACCAACTACATTTTAACACAATTTGCAAGGAAAAATATCCAGGAAAGGATGCTTTTCTTAGAACAAACCTAAAGGAAATTTGATCAAATTTAGAAAAAGAAAGGTATAGCCTTTTCTTAGGTCGTAGATTTTCAAGTATCATATGTATCAAGACATCATATGCTTAGCAAAACAAACCAAAACAAAAGGTTTGAAATCATAATTTATATTAAGACAAATCATAATTCAGCTCTTTAATAACCTATTTAACAAAGGGGTAATAATTGAATCTTATAGTTTAGTCCACCGGGTTTCAAGATGGACATACAAATTCAGGGGACTTATTATTCTGTGAATGTGTGTTCAACCATGAGCTCAAATAATAAAATCTTGCTTCAACTGAGCAACTTGGTGTTAGTGTATAACTAATGATACATAGGGCTCTTGTAATCTTGATCAAAACTAACATACAGTGTCTTAGCCTGCAACTCCCTCTATAGCAATTCAAAAGTTTGCATTGCTCAGAAAATTTATGACAGGAACAAATAACAATTCAAAGTTAACATGTTCAACCTTACATAGACTCATCATCAGGATGGGCAATAACCAACAAGACATTTCTCTTGTGAAAAACTCCACCTGAAACATAAAAAGAATATACATATTAAGAAGGGAAGCAATTAGCTGTGGAACAAACACTACAGGGAAAGTTGTATGCATGCCTGTATTTAGATTCTAAAAGAATAGTGCATAACAACGCTGAGGCAGCCAGTAAATACAAAATTAAACAAAAATTGACATTTTGTCGAGGAGTCACCCATACCATCATTTAAAACTGCAGCTTGTGAGGCAGAGAGAGATTCGTGGAGAATTTTAAAGAGTGAAGCCACCCACAGCACAACCAATGTAAAGATGATTACTAGCCACTCCATTTAATGTTTTTGCTAGCAGAACTACAGATAGCACAGAATTGTATCTGCATGCAAATCTAAAATGAGTTGTCTTACTAAAAACCATTACGGGTAAGTGAAACCGGTACCTAAAAGGAGAAATCAAACACCAATAATTCAAGGAGATCATGGATGCTACAAACAATAAACCTTACAACAAACAGTATCCCTTTGCAATCATTTTTTCTCAACACTGGTCAAAAGAAAGTAGGATGGAACGGTTTTTTTGGGATATAATCTGGCACAAGCTTTGTGATTCTTTCTGTTTATACTACACTACTTACCATTTTTAGAAAAAGGGGATGGAAAAAGCACGACCTCCTAAAAGTTAGGTACCAATAATGCAATTTTCTCTTTTGCTCATTACTTCACATAAAATGGAGCAGAGGAAGAAATAATTTAGGAAAAGCTATAGAAGAATGGGGCGCAATAATTAGATAGGGACAAAACGAAAAGTTAGATGTGTCTAAAAGCCCTGCCGCAACCTCAACCAAAAGAATAGTTATGATGGAATGAGGAGGTGCAACAGGTTATATCAAAGGGAAAAACGAGTGCTTTAGGAAATTGTAAAAAAGAGGAAATGGGAAAGTCTTTGAAGAGTATAAGCAAACTAGGAGAAGAGCTAAGAAGGCTAGCAAAGCTCGATGTGAAGTCCTGGATGGTTAGCATCAAAAGATAGGGACGCGAGAAGGGAAGACAATATGTATAAAATACATTTGAGAGAGAAGAAAGATATGCTTAAAAGACAGAAACCAGTTTAAAAAGATTATTCGTTAAAAACACCCATGTGCAACGAGAATAGTCATCACTAAAGGAAACAAATATGGATTGGACCTGATAAGAAGAGGAAAATTTGCTAACTTATAGTACTTTTGGTTTAGGTAAAGTTATATTAAATTGAAAATAGTTGCATTTTTATATATAGGTTTGATCTTTACAAGCTATGAAGACATTGTTGAGTGCATTCATAGTAAATCTGAGCTAGCTAGATCCTCTTGGACGAAATTTCAGTTACTCGAGATATGTGGTCTTAGGAATTCAAGGTAATGTAACTAATAATTATATTCTTATCCAATGTGGATGCTGCAAATTTATATGAGTAATTTTATTTTATTTTGATAATATAGTCTTTGTTATAAATAACACAATGTTTCAACAGAAAAATTCACACCCCTTCTATCAACAACACAATAGGGCACCACTTCCGATGTAACGCAAGCAAAAATAAATCATTTTTAATAGGGGAATCACACCCTTTCTATCAACAAAAGAAGGAAATCACACCTCTTCCGACATAACACAAGAAAAAAAGCAACATTCTCAATGGGAGAACAAGACCTATTCCAACAAATACAAGGCTAAACAGCATCTGAATAGAGGAATCTCACCTCTTCTATCCAAAAACACGAGAAGAATCAATAGTTAATAAGGGAATTATACCCCTTAATTTTAGTCATAAGCCATAAATATTACGTTTCAAAAGATAATAGGAACAATTACCAATTTTCTTCTTTGGAATAACGATGTTGGATCTAGTACACAGAAATTGGAACTGATTTAATCTTATTGTGCATTTTACAGACCCTGCAAAAATATTAAGCTCATATACATCAATATGTTCGGATTCAGATACACCCTTTTCTTTAAATAGGAAAATAGAAAAGGAAAATTAAAAAATTAAATTTGGAAAAGCAAATATGAACTCACTCTTATAGTAACACAATGCACACAAACAACCAGATAAATTAGCTCTTCAAGAAACCAAATTTACAATATACGTTCTTGTAAGACCAGCTGAACCTTGCTTAGTTGTTTTAACTTGCAGTATTGACTTTGATTTGAATATGTTCTTGCTTATTATCCTCGAAGGCTCCAAACAGGAATTAACATTTCATGTTGTGCATCTTGATTCAGATTTGCATCTGTGTTTGTTCCACTTTCATTTCGCCACACATAATTTGCTCTTTTCAAGTGTTTAGTTTTGACTTGCATAATAGAGTTTGATTTATTTAAACTCCGGGAAATGCTAAAAGATGGTTGGGTTTTTCCTTCTGGTGTATTACATTTGTTTATTACAGTTTTCATTGGAATTATTTGAGAAATGCTGTGCATGTTTGCATCCAAGGGTGTGGCCTAGTGGTCAACGAAATGGGTTAAAGAGCCATGAGATTTGAGGTCTCAGGTTCATATCCCAGTGGAGACAAAAAACACTAGGTGATTCTTCCCATATGTTCTGGCCTTGGTGAACAGAGTTACCTGGTACCTGTTGTTGGTGGGAGGTGGCAAGTATCCCGTGGATTTAGTCGACGTGCGCGAAAACTGGCCGAACACCACGGTCATAAAAAAAATGTGCATGCTTGAGCCAATAACATAGAGTCTACTAATAGTTTATGTATTTGGTCGATTTTGGATAACTTTGGTTCTATTAATTCAATCTTTTGTTCGTAAATAGACTAAGCGATCACTAAATTGAAACGAATCCATCTTTTATTCCTTCTATCTGTTCCAATTTTCAATGTAAATTCCCTGCAGCAGCAGATGCATAAGTGTGTAGTTAACTGTAAAGAAAAAGAAATAGGAGTAATTACCTGAAGAAAGATGAATCAGCCATGGAGCCTTGTAATAGAAAAGTAATTTTGGAAGGAGAAATTCAGGAACAGAAGGAGGAAAAAGGAATCTCTTTTCTTTATTTCTTTTTAAAAAAAGGCCATAGTTTGGGAATAACTAGAAATCTATAGTATATATATTGAGGAAATTGTGTCGAGTATCCTTCAAAAAGTGTTCGATCTTAATTTTTTATTCCCTAAAGTGTCTGATGTTAAGTTTTTATTCCCCAAATCAAATTGTTGGATCTTCAATTTTTATTTTCCAAAATATTAGATCATGAATTTTTGTCCTCGCTTAATAAAATTTTAAAAAATGACCTTAATTTTAAGAAATTCACTTGGAAATTAAAATAAGGAAAACCTACATAAATAATTGAACATCCTTATCATAAGTTCATAACTACTAAATCTCTCTCTACTTTAAAATAATTACATAATCTCTCACTACTTAATATTTTCTTACCAGATTTGGTGTATCTGGTAAAAAAGCACAAATGTTTTATTCTCTTTCCTCTCTCCCTCCCCACTCTTCTCCGATCTTTCAAAAAAATTCTATTCTCCGATCTCTCTCCTCCTCTTTCTCTCTTTCCCTTCCTCTTATCTCTCTTCTTCCCTCTAGATTCAGCCGATCGGATTCACGTTTTTGGTGCCCTCATGACGACAGTGACAAACAATGACAACGTCCGTATCTACATTTTTCGGGAAATCTCTATTCTCCGATCTCTTTCATCCCTTTTCTATCTTTCCCTTTCTTTCATCTCTCCTCTTTCCTCCAGATCCAGCTGACCGGACCTATATTTTCTGGCGAATTTGGTCCCTCATGATGATGGTGATAACAATAGCGACGTCTGTATCTACGTTTTTTGGCAAATTTGATGCTTTCATGACAATGGTGACAACGACGGTTGTTTACCGTCGATTTGGGACAATTAAATTTGTTTGTGGGTCAAGAGATGCGTTATGATCTTAGCTTCGTTGTTAAGGACGTAAGTTTGCAAAAGGAAATACATGAAAAATCAGTAAGAAAAAGATAAAGAACAAATCTGAGACACCGATGAGGTGTTCGGTCCTTCTAGCTATGAACGAGCCGTGATCAAAAATAGTAAGTAAGCATGCGCAATACTAATGAAATAGCAAGAAACTAAGATGGAAACAGAAAAAAAACAGAGTAAGCTTAAGAACCAAGCGAGAGAGAGATTCTAACGCTTTAGGGCTAGAGCGCACTAACAGAAAAGCAGATCCTTTACAATGAGGGAGGGGGTCTCTATTTATAAGGTACAAGTCGTTTCTTGATGTGAAAGGAATAGTACTATCTTGTTAGGCCCATAGTACCATGTCTAATGAATGGTCGCCACTTGTCCTCGAGCCGTTGAAGGATGTCAGCCTAATACTGCGTCTGAGGAGGCTCTATCGAGGGTTGCTCACGTACCTAAATATCTTGACACACTGTCCTTTGTGTCTGTCCTTTGTGGGTAGTCGTTGTTACCGGCCTTCTCGAGCTTCCTTACTTTCCCCCGAGTAGCCCCATCTTCGTGTCAGGCTTGCTATCGAGATGGCGTTGTTGTAGGCCGATGCCTCCTTGAACCGATCCAAATTGATCCAGTCCAATTTACCCCATACAACGGTGACATTCCAACGATGTGAGGTGAAAATGAAAGGAAAAGGAATCAGATACACTGTGTACTTGTGTATATGTATCTTCTTCTTCTAAGTCAGATACACAATTAAAGTACTTTGTGTATTTGTATCTTCTTCTAAGTTTGAATCTGACAAATAGAGACATAGATACATAGATCATATGAATCTAAACAAGCTTATGCACATACAATCAGATATATGCTTTCAGATACATATATTTATGCATATGTATGTGTGTGTATGTATCTTCTTCTTCTTTTAAGTATGAATTTGTCAAACAGATACACTAGATACACCGTGCACAGATACATTAGATTTTTATACCAAATACAATGGATGAAATTGATTTTTGAATACGCTGGTGAAATTGATGTTGGATACATAAAATTATGAAACTTATATACACAGATGCATGAAATTATGAATCTCATATACAAAGATACACAGTGCACAAATACACTAATTTTTTGATACCAAAAACGTTGGATGAAATTGATCTTTGAATGCTCTGGTGAAATAGATATTTGATACATACTTTCACTAAATATCACACACAACATATAACCATGTATGCGGATGCTTTTTAGTGGTAAAAAGTGTGATTTAGAAAATTAGTGTTTGAGGGAGTAATTAGCTTCTATACTAGTGTGTGTTTTGTTGTTTGCCTTTAAAAATAACAACTTGTGCCTCATGGTCAACAATTTACGCTATATCAATAAGTTTTACTTATGAGACACTCTATAACTCTTGTCTTAGAGATAAAACTTAGCTCAGGAGTTTTACAAAAACTAACTTATGCTCCATGGATAACAACTTATACCATTTCACTAAATCAAGCTTATAGAATATTCTATAACTTTTTGTTTTAGAGGCAAAACGTAGCCATCAATATTCAGTTTAAGCTTTCATGCAAAAGGAGGAGATCAAAAGGTTAATTTGACTAGTCTAGATATAAAAGTTTGTCGAGGAAATACATCAATAATTTCCCTAGATAATATCTACTATAGTTGCATATATATTTTGTAGGTAGGCATATTTTATCAATCAACTTTTTCTTTCTTCCTCAACAGATATACCACATAATTGAAAATATAATTGCAAGTCTGCTGGGGGTTTGACAGGCAAATAAATCCGTTCAACCATAGGCTTAACATTCATGCGAGAGATGTAACTATTTCATATCTATTTTTTTAGGACATGGTCTAATAATGTGTGAAGAGTCCTCTATATTATTATCACACCATTCATAATTTGGTGGATCTAACAATGTGTGAAGAGTCCTCTACATCATTATCACACCATTCATATTTTGGTGAATCAATTATCTTTCTGGTGAATCTAACAAGCCATAAAAAGTGTTTTAGCTTTTCAGGGAGATGAAATTTCCATATATTAGTCCCTCTCCAAGTAATTAATCCTACTAATTAAGGGTGTATTTATTTATTTATTGAAAGTACTTCCATAATTGAGTGCTAGGTATTTGTATATATTCTTGGGCATCATCATGTAAGTCCCAACAGAATCAAGGCAACAACTCTGAAAGCATTTTGTTCAAAAGCTTTCAAATCTCCTACACTGCGCTGGGGACATGAATTTCCAGTTCCATCTAGCCCCTCTTTGTGTCTCTTGCTTGAGGAATAAATCTCACACTCCATGCAAACCAATATGACTCTTTTCTTCAAAGAAATTGAAAGTATTCACTGTACCTCTCCCAATACAGACTGCAGCTAATATAATGCTTTTAGAGATGCGCCAACTAGAGAAAGGATATAATTGCAAAACATGGCCTTCTGTTTTCCTTCAAGTTTTCTGGGAGACATTTCAACTTTACAAGAAGAGAAACACAGAGATTGAAGGAGGAAGGAAAACATACACACAATACTTGGCTCGAAAGCAATAAGGAAACAACTTTTTCCATTATTTAAAAGATTGGTCAAAGAAAATTCATGACACAATAATATAACAGAACTAACAACCCCTTCGTATGGAATAATAATAAGTAAACCTTATGACAATATTTAAGTTGAGAGCAAAAAATAGAGTATATGAAGCTAAAGTGAAAAATAAGCATAGTGTAGTAAGCGTTATAAACATGAACTTGCACAACTTTCCAAACATGAAGTGAAGTGAGTGATATAAGCTTAAAATAGGTAAATAATTGCAAGTCTGCTGGGGGTTTGACAGGCAAATAAATCCGTTCAACCATAGGCTTAACATTCATGCGAGAGATGTAACTATTTCATATCTATTTTTTTAGGACATGGTCTAATAATGTGTGAAGAGTCCTCTATATTATTATCACACCATTCATAATTTGGTGGATCTAACAATGTGTGAAGAGTCCTCTACATCATTATCACACCATTCATATTTTGGTGAATCAATTATCTTTCTGGTGAATCTAACAAGCCATAAAAAGTGTTTTAGCTTTTCAGGGAGATGAAATTTCCATATATTAGTCCCTCTCCAAGTAATTAATCCTACTAATTAAGGGTGTATTTATTTATTTATTGAAAGTACTTCCATAATTGAGTGCTAGGTATTTGTATATATTCTTGGGCATCATCATGTAAGTCCCAACAGAATCAAGGCAACAACTCTGAAAGCATTTTGTTCAAAAGCTTTCAAATCTCCTACACTGCGCTGGGGACATGAATTTCCAGTTCCATCTAGCCCCTCTTTGTGTCTCTTGCTTGAGGAATAAATCTCACACTCCATGCAAACCAATATGACTCTTTTCTTCAAAGAAATTGAAAGTATTCACTGTACCTCTCCCAATACAGACTGCAGCTAATATAATGCTTTTAGAGATGCGCCAACTAGAGAAAGGATATAATTGCAAAACATGGCCTTCTGTTTTCCTTCAAGTTTTCTGGGAGACATTTCAACTTTACAAGAAGAGAAACACAGAGATTGAAGGAGGAAGGAAAACATACACACAATACTTGGCTCGAAAGCAATAAGGAAACAACTTTTTCCATTATTTAAAAGATTGGTCAAAGAAAATTCATGACACAATAATATAACAGAACTAACAACCCCTTCGTATGGAATAATAATAAGTAAACCTTATGACAATATTTAAGTTGAGAGCAAAAAATAGAGTATATGAAGCTAAAGTGAAAAATAAGCATAGTGTAGTAAGCGTTATAAACATGAACTTGCACAACTTTCCAAACATGAAGTGAAGTGAGTGATATAAGCTTAAAATAGGTAAATAATTGCAAGTCTGCTGGGGGTTTGACAGGCAAATAAATCCGTTCAACCATAGGCTTAACATTCATGCGAGAGATGTAACTATTTCATATCTATTTTTTTAGGACATGGTCTAATAATGTGTGAAGAGTCCTCTATATTATTATCACACCATTCATAATTTGGTGGATCTAACAATGTGTGAAGAGTCCTCTACATCATTATCACACCATTCATATTTTGGTGAATCAATTATCTTTCTGGTGAATCTAACAAGCCATAAAAAGTGTTTTAGCTTTTCAGGGAGATGAAATTTCCATATATTAGTCCCTCTCCAAGTAATTAATCCTACTAATTAAGGGTGTATTTATTTATTTATTGAAAGTACTTCCATAATTGAGTGCTAGGTATTTGTATATATTCTTGGGCATCATCATGTAAGTCCCAACAGAATCAAGGCAACAACTCTGAAAGCATTTTGTTCAAAAGCTTTCAAATCTCCTACACTGCGCTGGGGACATGAATTTCCAGTTCCATCTAGCCCCTCTTTGTGTCTCTTGCTTGAGGAATAAATCTCACACTCCATGCAAACCAATATGACTCTTTTCTTCAAAGAAATTGAAAGTATTCACTGTACCTCTCCCAATACAGACTGCAGCTAATATAATGCTTTTAGAGATGCGCCAACTAGAGAAAGGATATAATTGCAAAACATGGCCTTCTGTTTTCCTTCAAGTTTTCTGGGAGACATTTCAACTTTACAAGAAGAGAAACACAGAGATTGAAGGAGGAAGGAAAACATACACACAATACTTGGCTCGAAAGCAATAAGGAAACAACTTTTTCCATTATTTAAAAGATTGGTCAAAGAAAATTCATGACACAATAATATAACAGAACTAACAACCCCTTCGTATGGAATAATAATAAGTAAACCTTATGACAATATTTAAGTTGAGAGCAAAAAATAGAGTATATGAAGCTAAAGTGAAAAATAAGCATAGTGTAGTAAGCGTTATAAACATGAACTTGCACAACTTTCCAAACATGAAGTGAAGTGAGTGATATAAGCTTAAAATAGGTAAATAGAGAGATTTCTGTCAAACTTGCCCCAACACAACTGAAGTGGACCAAAAAGCATAAACATCTTTCATTTCTGACTCATATATGCACAGAAGCCTCGCCATGGATAAAACTGGAAGAGAACTGAAAACTACAGAAAAAAGGTAATCTTCCTTCCTAAAATGCATAAAAAATGTTACACTGCCAAGCAAATTATAGGAGAGGATAATGTATATCCATTGATTCCATCTAAATTGAAAACCAAGGCCATTTACCTACAAGAGATCATCATCATCCCCACTACTAAAGGATTCAACAAGGTCACTGTCATCATCATCTTCACCATCTGACACAATCTCCAATATACCAGCTCCACCACCAAAGTCCACACCATCTACAATGAAGTCTCCGTCTTCATCCTCTTCGTCATCAAGCTCACTCACACTATCATCGTCATTGCTCAAATCATCTGCGTCGCTTTCACCGTCACCATCAAGATCAGTTCCAAGGATCGCCTCCTCGTCAATGTCATCATCATCTTCTTCATCCTCTTCACTTTCAGCATCATCAGGGTCTGAATCATCGTCAGTTGGCCTCCTCCGACCAATTTCATACACCCTAGCAGAAGAATACATCTCATCTTGGTCATCCATTGTTACCAGCCCAACAAATGAATCAGTTGGCTCTGTTGCGAAGTCAAGTACACAACGGTCTACTGGAATGGTTGCAATGTCAGAGTAGTTAACAGCATCCACTGTACGGAAAGCAGCAAAGAGAGGATGTTTAACACGACGTGTCTGGAATGCTGACATGACATCCTCAAGATTTCTTCTCAAGATGGCATATATTACATCACCACTCGCATTAAATGTTATTACAGTCTGGTCCAAAGACGGTACACTTCGCAGAAGCCTGAAGTTCCGCAAATCCCATACCTCAGAATTTATGATGACCTATCCAGAAAGATAACAGTTTCAGCAAAGGTAAAACCAAGGATCCACAAAGGTTACAATGAATGAACTACTGTTTAAAGGATTTAGCATCAAGCTTATAATACTATCCACCAAAGGAAAATAAGTGAAATGTCTTTACCTCATTGCCAGCAGGATGGAAGCCCCCACCACCATAGTCGGTAAATTGATCAAAACGATGAATTGGGCCAGAACCACGAGTATCCCATAAGACCCCGTTCCAGAGAAGCATATTATCTGATGGGCTAAAATGTACAAGGGAATACATATGTCCTCGGCCTGAAGGGACAGTGGATGTGTCTGTAAGTTTCAGTTCCACTTGGCAGGTTTGAATGTCATATAGAAGAATCTCGCGCCGGGATGGCTCTGCAGACAATGCAGCAAATGTTGTACCGAAATTGCTAAATCGTGCAGCTTTACAACCTTCAAATGAATGCTTAGGCCCAGCTGAAACAGAAGTTGCATCCCATAACCGCACATCGTGAGCACTTGAAGACAGGAGCATCTGTGTCTCGCCAGAAAGGTAGGACTGTAAAAGTGTTAAAGGTGCCTGGTGGCTGGTGAAGTTTTCTAAGATACTATTGCTGTTAGAGTCAAATATTTTCAGCTCTCCAGAATGAGTGCCAGCAGCAATTTGCGAAGAATCTCCCATAAAAGAGACACATGTCAATAAGACACCAGCATCATCCCGGCAAGTTCGCCATGGTCTAAATCTACTGTAGACGAATTGTCGATCCTTACGCTTTCCATGTGTCCCACCATTCAAACTTCTAAAATCACGAGTACTAAGCCGTGATGTCACATTTGATGGTGCATCAAGGCTTCGTTTTGGCTCAGGACAGACATGAGGGTGCAAGAGCGAAAGAGGAGGTAACGTTGTGATGGGAGCAGGACATTGGCGATGCTGGTGCTTCAAGTACTGAACAACCAGAGAGTCCAAGGTTAACCGCTCAGCATTCGAGGGTTGTGAATCACTTAGAAGACCATGTTGAGAAGACGACATCATTGGAGTATCATCACCTTCGGTTGGAAAAGCACTTGAGCCAGGTCGATTATGGATCTCTCTCAAAGTAGAATGTGGTGTTGAAGGCACATTAGGATCTGATGGTAGACCGCTTCGACGGACCGCATTTGGAGTGACACAAACAGGAGACCTGACTGTATGTTCACCAGTATTGAGTCGCTTAACTGATGGTACTGATCCACCTTCCTTCAGATCAGTTAACTTACGTTTCATTGGCAATACAATGGGAGTTTTAAACATGATGTCTGGATCTCCGCCAGATTTGAGTGAAGATAGTGATGGAGTTTCTGATGTAGCTATAGGTGTGGCACACTTCTTCGAATTACTGAATTTGCAACCTGATGCTGATGGAGAGACTTCAACAGGAAGAGATTTTGAGGACAGACTACGCGCAGATGAAAAGGCCAGTGGTTTCCTTCTTGAAGAACAGACAAGCGCCTCAGATTTCAATCCGCCATCCTCATCCAATGACGGAAGTTTCGGTTTAGCTGACAAGAATCCCCTAGGTGCACGACCAGATGGCCACTGAATTTGAACTGACGATGTCTCCTGCCCTGATGTTTGATGTGCCAGAGATGACGGAGCAGCTAAAGATGGCAAAGGTGTCAACTGAGCCTCCTTTAGAAGCATAGTTGCAGTATCTGTCAGACCAGAAGCTTGTAGGTGTTCATGGATGAGGAGTAAAAGTTCCCTGAACTCAAACACAAAGGAGGTCAGAAACTAGTATATAAGGCAAAAAGAAGAAAACCATGTTGCTCAAAAACGCCAATTTACCTTGCATGATATGTGATTGGAGTAGCAGCAGCTATAGCAGCTCTCTCTATACGCCTTAATGTTGGGGTCGCAGCATCTGTAGCAGCCAGGGAACTTGCACGGCCAGAATTAGTTACAACCTACAAAAAATGAAAAAAGAATCCATACTCCTGCAAATTAACAAAAAAGAGAAGGGACGAAAGACAACTCTGCCGAGCACACTTGAAAGATGAATGTATAAGCAACCTAATAAACTATTGCCATCCCAAATGCCTTGACCTACTTTTTTTGTTTTTGTCATGATATTTAGTTAATTCTGATCCTTAAGTCGAAAACTTCCCTTTCTCCAAAAATTAAACTGATACAACTGCACATTATGATAATGATGATGAGCATCTTATTCCCATTACTAATCCACCTCTTTACATTTCAAAGATATCAAAACTTCTCTATCTAAAACCAACAATAATCAATTCACATTTTCTCCTCACCATTTTCTTGCCAATCAAACCAGCTACCTTATTCAGCGCGAAAATAGTACTTAACAAATGTGTGTGTGCGTGTAATGTAAGACAACACTAGAGATTACAGATGTATTCTTCAAAACTATTAGTGTAATGCACATATCACATATAGTCATGCCTAAGAAAGCATGGATTAACAAAGAGTTAAGAGTGGAGGGGGAAACACTTAATAAGATTCACACTTAGGACCCTACAAAAAGAAATCCAGATGTGGAGGAGTAGAAATGCTTAATTGCAGGAATAAACCAGTTACTTCTCTCTCTCCCTCCCATTTCCCTTCATCCAAAGAGAGCATCAAAATGATCGTCCCATTTCTTTGCTTTGAACACAGCAGAAAACCAGTGAAAATACATCCCTCCCCTTAGTCCTTTAATTCCCTGTCCTCCTCTGTCCCAAAGAGATCATCAAAATCAAAATTATCATCCAACTTCTTCGTACCCAAGCCCCTTTTTTTTCACTCCACGTATTAAGAAATTATACAGAGAAAGAAATAGGGACTGTTTTCTTACCCCAATAAGCTCAATAGCCACCTGTGCAAGTTCTGCTTGCCACCGGTTCTGTTCACTGCCAGGAGTCTGATTTCCTGAATCTCGTATGAGTTCTGACAACTTTTTCCCAACCTAGAACCACAAAAAGAACATAATTATTAAGTATATTTGAACCTCCCCAACACCCAAAGACCAAATCCTTCAAACTGATATCACATAAATAAGGTCATCCACGTTAAGTCTTGGATATATTGATTTATTTTTTTTGATGACCGTGGTGTCCGAGCCAGCTTTCGCGCACCTCGACTAAATCCACGGGATACCTGCCACCTCCCACCAGCAACAGGTACCAGTTAACTCTGTCCACCAAGGCTAGAACAGATGGGAAGAATCACCTAGTGTTTTTTGTCTCCACTGGGATTTGAACCTGAGACCTTAGGCCTCATGGCTCTTTTAACCCACTTCATTGACCACTAGGCCACACCCTTGGGTGCAAGATATATTGATTTTCAAGTACAAGAAAAACTTAGGAAAAAATGTTAAAATGTTCGTTCTAACTGGGTTTAACTACACAACTCAGATCTGCACTAGCTGCAATATGGAACTAGGTAAAAACCCTAATACTTTAGGGTCAAGTCACTCACTAGCATATCCCCTTTGAAACGAGGAAAATAAAGAAAAACAATAAAGCGGCACAATGTCCTGAAAAATCGGAAAATTAAGGTATTGAAGAACACTTTTAGGTGTTGAAGTTGATTTTATAAATAAGTAATTACGTATTTTGAGAGAAGTCCTGAAACAATAGTAAGCAACTGGTTTGTTTGGTAAAAAGATTAGTACTTTTTCTATTAAAATAACTAAAATACCCTTAAAGATATTGACCCAAAAAAAAAAGATAATGAAAGTATTTTTACATTAAAAAAAGGAACTAATAATGCAAATAGAATAGAGATATAATTAGAAGTTATGTTTAGGAAGAGCATTTATTAGAGATAAAATAGTAAAAGGTTTGGTCAAACCAAAAGTGCTTACAAGCTATAAAACCATAAGTTCGGGGTGACAGCTAATGGTTTTTGGCTGATTTTGATTTATAAGCACGTGGTATAGAAACATTTTGGGTATTTACATTTTCTCTAATGACTAATTGCAACATAGGATCAACCTTTTAACCATTTCAAGAAACATCAAAGGAGAGAAAATGTTAGAATCAATGACTGCAGCCAAAATCACAAAAATCAGTTATTACAGTTACACCAACCCTTAAAATCAACGATGTCAACCATGCAGGAAAAAACAATTATGACGTCAGACCAACCTACCTGAAGTTTTGTTAATATATGTGCAATAGTATCATCTCTTGCTAAACCAAGAAGTACTCGGCAAGCAAGAGCACGAAGACAGTCAATTGCAGCTGGAGGAGTAACTATTCGTGGCTGGAGGAGCTGCAGGAGGACCTTAATACCATTGTTTGCCCGAACAGCTTCTCTCGCTTGACGGTAAAATTGTTCAAGCTGAGCAGCAAGGCCAGCACAACCAGCTCCTGCACCTAGTGATATTCTTCGTTCTCCAACTAATCCTGATGTCAATGTAGACACGGGCGCTTGAGAAGTGCCACTAACCGCGGATGTTTCATTCTGACTGGAGATATTAACAGCTCGATCTGGAAGAAACCGCTCCGCATTTCTATCCCTGGTCTCGCTCCGATCTGCATTCCGCTCTCTGGTCTCCACACCAGGAGTATTTGTAGATTGGATAGCATTGGATTGCTGTGCTTGTGTAGATACAGATGGTTTATTGCTAATTGAAGGTGGAGGACACACGAGACAAACTAACACATTCAATGCTGCTTCAACAATCTACCAATATCAAAAATAAATGGATAAGCATCTGAATCGCTACAACGAGAGAATGAAAAGTATACTAAGACCATACCTCGGGTTCTACATAACCGGCACTGTTAGCTGCATCCAATATAACAGCTATACCCACACGATCATTGCTTAATGTTGCATTTACGATAAGTTTACGGCTGTAAGGTACTAAAGTGACGATATGAAGTACACCGAGAGCATACTGAAGCAAGTCATGCAGATAACGTTCAACAGGTGGAGCCTACATTTGAAAAAATAATAAGTAAACCAGAAAGCATATGCAGGTAGAACGAATGAATGGTTTATAAAAGTATGTACTACCTGACATAATTCCAACATTGTAATATGCCCATTGGAATTTAAGAACTTGTCAACTACAGACCAGCGGGCTCTGACAGCTGCAGGACCAAGTCTCCGATCTTTCTGGATTAAACGGAAAACTGCATCCATAGCCTCATTGCTAATGTCAAGCGGCTTAGACGCAGCCCTAACACTTGGGATATTTCGGGCAGCACTGCGAACACTTTTATTAGGACGAATTGAATCCACCATCAAGAGCAGATGTGCTCTGAAGTACTGCCGAAGGGCGACACAGGTGTGATATGCTATCTGCTTCTCAGAAGCGGTCAACACCTCTGGTGGTGATCTGTCACTCCGTAATGACCCTGAAGCAGTTAATGCCCCAGAAGAAACTCCAGATCTCACTAACGCGGCATCTTGCAAGAGATTAAGCATTTTCTGTAAGCCATCCTGAGCATCAAAAGCATCTACGACGGCTCTGAAAACAAATGCAGCTGCAAAAAATAAAGCAGCATTTTTTCTGGCTTGATCTTGAGGACATTCAAGAAGCTGAAGCGCCAACTCAACCACCTGATGGATAATGTTTGAAGGAAGAGCACAAACGCGTTCCATTATTCCCTGTGAAATCAATTTTCAGAAGTTATTGAGTCGGCAACTAAAATTTCAAGCACCATAACAAATCAAGATTTAGGGTTCACAACCAAATTATAACATTAAAAGGAGTAGAAAAATGGAGAGACACAGTTACCTGAATTGACCCTATTGCAAATAAGCATGAAGAAAGACCACAAAAAGTCTGAGGAGCTCTTGGGGCAGCAAGCAATTTTTGCATGCCGCCACGATCCACAAATACTGCAGCAAATTTCCGATGTGCAGCCAAAGCACAGATCAGCTTCAGAACATCGGGCAAAAGAAGCGAAAGTTTGCACCCCTCTTTATGTTTGGAATTACGCTGCAATAGCCCAATACACACGTCTACTCCTTTTTCGTGCAACACAGGACCAAGTACTTCAACATACTCTCCCAAAATAATAAGACACTGGATGCAGAACTTCTCTCTCAACTTTGCAAGAGAGTCACTATCCAGAATGAAGAATTCATCAACATCCTCATTTGCTTCTTGTGCTGTTGCTTTTATGTCTTGTGATTCACCTTCAGTAATAGCACTCCTACAATATATCAGCACCACATTAATATAAGTTAACTGTAAATCGCAGAAAGTAGCAGATGAATGCAAAAATATGTCTTCCCAGTCATCAATTGAGGATCGCTCATACACAAAAATGACACACCAACCTTGAAACTTCAACAGCAACAGCAGCATCAATGACGGTGGATGCAGCTTTTGAAGCAGCCAAAACTGCAGCCTCCTCATCATTTGTCTTCTTAAACTCCTGAGATACAGAGAGAACATAGAAATGAGATGGTCTTAAGATAAACATCAGTTAAAACTGCATAAAATATTAAACTGGATAAGAAGTGAAGACAAACCTCAAAAGCAGCACTCTTGACTACTTCTGCAGCAGCATCACCAGCTGCTTTAACAGCTTCAGCTGGAGCATTAGCTGCTTTCGCTTCTGTTTCAGCAGCTCTAACAGCTTTCTTCACTAGATCTGTGATATCCTTGGAGCCGACTTTACATTCTCGGAAACATTCATCGTTTTCATCCCTCTCCATCACAAAAACATCAACATTTGTCCTACTCAAATTCTTCTTGTTATCAGGAGCTCTTCTCAATTCTTGATTCCGGGTTAAATTTCTGCTGCGAGATTGACCACCCAATCTACTTGCAGACCCTGGAGAAGTCAAAGCTGCTTCATTATCCGGAACACCCTCAGTCACCCTTCCCCGTCCTCTGTGTCTTGTCCACCCACGATTCACCCTGCGTCTTGATAAATCATCTCTGGCACTCTCATCATGTTCGTCTTCCCTTAGGGATCTGTTACCAGGCTTTGCCTTCCCGTCACGTAAATCTCTAATATGCCATCTTTCTTCACCATCTGCATCTGCCTGATAATTATCATCATCCACAGACATAGAATCAGGTGGCTCTTCATCAGTCCAACGTTCATCCCCACGAATATGCCTACTGGCACTTCTATCGCGGTCCTTATCCAGAACTTGATCACCATGAAATCCATCTTCTGCTACTCTGGGGATATCCAAGTGAGAACTTTCGGCAACTTGCCGGAATCTACTTCTACATTCCTCTCTAGACTTTACACCAGTACCTGTAGATGATGCTTTGCCATCCAACAAAGATGTTGCATCTCTTTGGCTTGTGGTGGTCTCCCCCAAAATTCTAATCCGAAGATAGTGCATAAGTTTTGCTGGGAGCCCAGATGTTAATACATCTTCAACTACTTGACCACCACTACCATCAATAGAGACAAGAATGAATATGACTGCAACAAGAAATGTGTTACAAAACCAAAAACGGTATGGGACTAAGAGCATACCTTGCCAAACATACAGCAAGAAGTCCAGTAGAGTACGTCTTCAGCATCTCAGAATCAGAGGACCTCCGATCACCTGACTCATGCTTCCAATAATGATCATCACCACACAATCTGGTTGTGTCATCCATTGTCCAGCTTTTTAAATTTTCCAGCACAGGGTCTTCAAAAACATGTGGATACTGGATTCCCATTTGCAATGAATTAATCTACATGAATAACTATGACCAAGAAAACCTTTAAATAAAATAATCAAGAATAGAACTCTACCATCCATGTTAGTGAACAGCTAAAAAGCAGCCTTGCAGCAGCAGCCTTCACAGAAACTGAATATCTCCTCTCAGATAGGAACTTTGATGATATCAGTTCAAAGAATTCATCATTGTCCTGCAGGAAGAGATGATGTGAAGTGAGCAGTTGATACTGAGACACTCAGTATATGAAGTACAGGAAAAAAATTCAAAGAAGAAAAGTAAGAGATACTACAGCTTACCCGGATAAGGTTCCCTAGCCGTCCAACATTATGGGAAGATCGGCCATTATTAGGGGCAGAATGACCACTCTCTTCCATGTAGCTGCACTTGAAAGAGTGAACAGATATGTCATTTGTCTTGTTTCATCCAGTGAGACAAAGCACTGATTTGTTTCACCTATCTGACGAGAAGTTGATGTATATGAATAATGCAAACAGGAAACAAGACCAAGCCCCACTTTGTTGCTGTTGACTAAACTCAATTACCATAATTTTCAAAATTTTCAAAAGAAGGGAACAATCGTTGGAAGATACTGACTTGGAATTTACATTTGATAACAAAGAAGAAGGAAAAAGAGGTCAATGTAGAAAACGATTCCTAATGTCATTTAGTCTTTGTTATAATGTAGAGGCCATGGTCGACCTTATTAGTTCTCTGCATAATCTGTGAGAACTAATTTTGATGTACACAGATGTTTCATACCAGCATACTCTTCATGCTTATACAGATATACAAAACTTCACCCTACTTATAAAAAATGTCATGTAGCAATTCAGTAGTATCCCACCACATATAATAATAAAATTACAATGTGATAACTTCTCGATACCCAACTTAAAACTGTGTTGAAATTAAATAGCACTTTACCTTTCAACTAGCATGTACCAAACACAACATGCAACATAACAGAGATTTACAGCAGTTTCTAACAAACATAATCCGCATAATCTTAAACATCGCAACAACTAAAAATCATGAATAATATGCAGCACCAATATAAAACAACCATAAAGGGAAGATTCACACACCCCAAAAAATTGCATTCATCACAAAATAGGACATTGGGCGCAACTATACAAAAAATGCAATTGAACTAGTTCCACCTCCCCTATCCCCTTAATACTGATGGGTACTAGTGCTCAGGTCCTTTAATGAAGTAACATAAAATCTTTACAGAGAAAGATAGAAATAAGAAAAGAGTCAACAACTTAAAGATCAAAAAAGATCATTCAGACTGACCAGCAAGAAACTAAAATTAATCCCAATTGTCACATAGAACCAAATATCCTGCAAGTACTGGTAGTTATGATTATTGTTTTTTATTCAAAATCTACAACATTTTCATCAGAGCTTCTTTCACTCTTGTATTTTTCAAAACTGTTTTGAAAATGCTTTTCTTGAGTCGAAGGTCTATCGGAAACAACCTCTCTACCTCACACAAGGTAGGGGTAAGATCTGCGTACACTCTACCCTCCCCAGACTCCACTTGTGGGATCACACTGGATATGTTGTTGTATTCAAAATTAAGAAATTGGTTTTACATATTTTAGCAAAGTAACTGGTTTGACTTCATAGGACCCTTTTCACTATCATAAAACTAATATGATTGTGCTTTGAGCAATCGAAAAAAATCACTCAATGACAAGAAACGATGGTTTATTTTCCAAAAAAATGTAGCGTAGCAACATAAGCTTTTCTCTTGTATATTTCCCACCAAGTATCCAAGTTTCATAATTGAAATGTCTCAAATATAAATTTTTTAATAACCGTGATATCAACTTGCGCGCACATCGACTAATTCCACGAGGTACTTGCTACCACCCACCAGCACAAGTACTAGGTAACTACGTCCACCAAGGCTTGGACTGATAGAAGAAATAACCTCGAGCATTTTGCATCCGCGGAGTATGGAACCTGGTACCTCATAGTTCCAACCCACTTCATTGACTACTAGGCCACACTCTTGGGTTTGAAATTTCCCCAAAAATAATGATTACTCCCTCTGTCCCAATTTATGTAATGCACTTCCATTTTTAGTTTATCACAAAAAGAATGATTCATTTCTATATTTAAAAATAATTTGAACTTTAAACTTCTAATTTTACCCTAATGAGATTTATAGCCACACAAATATTTATAGCTTGTTTTAGATCACAAGTTTCAAGAAGGTTCTTTTACTTTCTTAAACTTTGTGTCCAATCAAACAACGTCACATAAAATGAGACGGAGGGAGTATAAGCTTGTGCCGAAAAATTTTGATCAAGAATTTTGTTTTAGCACAGGAACTAGGAAAAGAGGACAGAACCACATAAGATAGATAATGCAAATTTGATGCTTTGCTTAGATCCACTTCCAATTTTTCTTTCTCAATCTAATTTAAAAGCCCAGTTCTTAGCAATGGTCAATATAAATTTAGAAACTTTAGTTCTAATGTCCCCAAACTTTTTGCCTCGTCTAATATACATATGAAAAAAAAAGATCAACCAATCTACTTACAGTATCATAAGATATAAAAATTTCGACAAACTGTTACACCTTTCAATGTACCGCCAAGGTTTCGAGTTCCCATGTTATATGCTCTGTAAGAACTTGCAGAGATACCAAAAGAACGAAATGTAGAGAATGTACAACCCATTTGACAGTTACGGCAATTAGTGCAGTTCAACTCATTGATCAAAAAATAATAAAGGTATAACTCCAGTACGGGGAAGTAGAAATCTAAACACTCCAGAAACATTTACTATGTTGATAGCATAACCTTGTAAGTTGTAACTGGTGAACAGATAATGTCTGAGTTCATAGCTTGGTAAAGAATCCAAAAGTTGCACCCTAATATGGAGGTACGATTCTAGTAAAATATTCATCTCTTCAAGCTCCATTTAATATGGATATACAAATTGAGTGAACTAAAAATGTTTGTTCAACAAATAAAATGATGTCTAATTTTACTCGGATTGGTTCTCGCAGCCCTGTGTCCCAGGCGGGCACCTCCAACGCAAGCACCATGTTCGACACCACCCGAGAAGCAAAAGATTCGTCAATCCAGGCTGAAAATATATGCATAGATAGTGGTTTTCCAAATTTCACACAGAGCTTTTGATATATGCGTCCAGTTCCCCTATGCCTATACAAATTAGCTCGACTGCAAGTATAGCTCTTAATGGGCATGTATGTAGGAGGGAACTCTTCTTTTTATCTTATTCTTTGGAGTTTGGTCATTCTGGTAATCCCAACCAATTAAGCAACTGCGATGGAAACAGAACCCAAAAGCTGCAGTCTAATATGGAACGGACAATTGTAGTAAAATATTCATCTCTTCAAGCTCCATTTTATTATGGATATACAAATTGCGAGAATTAAAAATGTTCTATGGGAAACAGATTTGGTCTTCTACTCTGAGGAAAGAGGGCTCTGTTGGGGACAGAGGGACAGTACTGCGCCAATATAGAAGACATGATGCACCAAAGAACCCAATACAACCTTATCTTTTCGCAACCAGCACCGGAAACATTAAAACTAAATAAAATTATATGAGACCAGTGTCTGCAGATAATTATAACTAAAGACAAGATAAACTAGCAAAGGCACACCGACAATTCACAACATACCCCCCCCCCAAACCCAAAAACACACTACCAACAATAAGCCACATGTTACTACATTGTTAACTAGGAAAAATTCAGAAGAACAAAAAATAGAAAAAAGAAAGAACAAAACCAGCATAGGTACATAGACAAACATTGTGTGTGTCTATGCTTATCTGCTTGCTAAACGTTAAACCATCTCTACCATTTTGAAACCCCAGCAGATTCTAAAACTAAAGTCCTACATCAATAGCACGACATAGACAAACATTGCCGAGAAGAATTCTCACTGTGCATCAATATAATCCCTAAAACCATCTAACGCTCCCTTTAACAACCCCACAAAATCATACTTCAACCCAAATATAACACAAAAATACCACACAATTCGAAATTCCCAAAAAATTCAACAAATGAAAAAGAAAGTGAATTACAGCTTAACACAAAATTCACTTCACTAATATTATTAGTACTTTATTATCAACAAAAAGAAACTGTACCTAGATTCTTGGGTTTCAAAAAGAGAAGAAAGAGCATGGATAGTATTTGGGTTAGGGTTATCAGGCGAAACAGTAATCTTCTCCATTAACGCTTGTGCCTTTATGATCAACCCTTCATTCTCCGCCTCTTCTTCATCTTCCTCTCCTCCTCCTCCTGTTTCTTCTTCTTCTTCCTCATTCTCCTCCGTTGGCGGCGGCGTCTCCGTCCGCCGCTCCTCCTCCGCCGCCAATGATTGTTGTTGCGGCTCCTCCTCCTCCATATTACTACTCAAATAAAATCAACAAAAAAATTCAAAAAAAAAATTAGGGTTTTCAGATATTATGTATATAGAGAGAGGGCAAAAAAGGTTGGCGTTAGGTTTGAAGTGATTCTGCAAATGCAAAAAAAGCCCACGCCTCCATGCTTCTGTGTGTGTGTTATATGTGAACACAGCGGGGAAGGAAAGTGGAGTCCCGAAGAATCGTTCGACCCGAATATTTCATGACCCGACCCTACTGAAAGGCCCAATGAAGTTTTAACAGCTAATCCCAGCGGGTGAAGTTCAATAATTGGCCATTTTAAGGGTTCCTGTAAATAGTTAAAAAAGTAACCACTTTTAATGCGGAATTATAATTTGTATTACACTTTTAATACGGAATTAAAATTTGAATAAAAATACTTTTAGCTAAAATATGAAAATTTTCAATACATTGTGTTGAATGTGTTGGAGTTAAAAAAATTTAAAGTGAAATTTAAACTTTTACTAGTTATACACCAGCGCAACATGTTAAAATTCGATAAAGCAATACTTTATTTCTTTTTTCCTATTCTTCATTGTTTTATTTTCTATGTCATCTTTTAGTAGTAATTAGTAACATGATGACTTGTAGAGAGTTGACCAAGTTTGGCTTGTGTTGATCATGATTTGATCAGCACTGATCTTAAGTTGATCAAAACTTAACTATTACTACTGTATGGGTTATGGTATGGTTCAACATGGTCCCACACACTTCATTAACTTGACAATTGGAGTATTTAAATATGTTAGAGCTTTTATTAAAGTATTTGGACTTGGGTCCAAGTTTACTGTTGGAATAACTATATAATTAATCAAAACATAATTATTGCAGGGTAAATAACAGAAAACATACTAGTATAGAAGTCAATTACTCCTCAAACACTAATTTTTATAATACAATTTTTATCACTAAAAAGATCTGGATACATGGTTATGTGTTGTGTATGGGAGATTCATAATCTCATGTATCGGTATATATGAGATTCATAATTTTATTTATATGTGTATCTGAGTTTCATAATTTCATATATCTGTAAAAGCATGTATTCAATATTAATTTCATCAGTGTATTCAAAACTTAATTTTATCCAATGTATTTAATATCAAGTTCATCCGGTGTATCCGGCATAAAAAATTTAGGGTATTTGTGCATGGTGTATCTAGTGTATCTATTAGTCAGATTCATACTAAGAAAAAGAAGAAGATACAGATATACACATACATGTATCTGTGTATAGATATATGTATTTGAAAGCATATATCTCACTATATGTGCATAAGCTTGTTTAGATCCATATGATCTATGTATCTATGTATCCCAAATTCGCTAAAAACATAGTTTCTGACGTCATCGTCGTTATCATTGTCGTCTTGAGGGCACCAAATTCACTAGAAAACGTAAATCTGATCAGTCGGATCTAGAAGAAAGAGGAGAGATGAGAGGAAGGAGAAGAGAGAGATCGAAGAATAGGGATTCACCGAAAAATATAGATTCGGACGTCGTTGTCATCACGAGGGCACCAAATTCATCGAAAAACATAGATCTAGTCGGCAGAATCTAGCGAGAAGAGGAGATTTTAGAGGAAGGAAATAGAGAAAGGAAGGAGAGAGATCGGAGAATAGGAAAATTTTGGGAGATCAAAAAATAGTGGGGAAGGAGAGAGGAAAGAGAAAAAGAATATTTGTGATTTTTTATCAGATACACCAAATCTAATAAGAAAATATTAAGTAGTGATTATGGTAAAGATGTTTGGTTATTTATGTAGTTTTTTCATCATTGTATCTACTAGAGAAAATACATTAAAAAATTCTAAATTTGGTTGCACAACTTACTGTAGCACTTAAACTTCACAGGCAATAGAATATCCTCCTAAACAACTTTCAAATAATTAAATAGCACCTTAAAAATATAATATTAGTCTCACAATAGGAAGTGCAGTACACACGCGTCACATCATTGTCAAATCAGCGCCACATCATTGTCATGTTAGACACACGTCACTAATATGTATATTATATAGAAAAGACATCAAATACATCTTGAACTTGTCCTAAAAAGTCAACTTCACACTCAAACTAATTTGACGACCTATTACACCCCTAACCTTATTCAATGTGATATTATTACCACCTTAAAAGGTGTCATGGCAGAGAAAGTGTATTCACTTTCTTTAAGTGCCTGAGAAGAAGAAAAAATCTTAAAATAATAAAATTGCACACGTGGCACTATTTTATTAGTCATTATATAATTAAGTATTCTTAATATATAATAATTTTAAATATATTAATTGTGTAATTCTCTTTTCTATTTATTCTGTTTATTTGTGGCCCCACCTTCTTCATTTTTGGTTCTTCTTCCCCAGAATTTTTTTTTCAATTCCCCCATTGAAGCGTCTTCTATGGAAGCATCTTCCAATCTCTCCCATGAAATTTTGAAAGAGGAATTTTAAGGAACAAATTGAAAAGTGTGAAAAAGATGATGACTTCCATCAAAAAGTTCATAATTTTAAGACCACAATCAGAAATCACTGAGAAAGACAACTATCAAAAAATCTTGTGATATCTGTGCAAAAAATTAGAAATCTATCGGAGAAGATGATTACTCTCTCTTTATTTGCTCTATTTTCGCTGGAGTACCACATACGATCATCACAATGCCATTCCAGCCCAACCCACCAATAACATACTTATTGTTTCATACACAAAAAGAATACTAATGAAATGCGTGATTTTCATCCTTAATTATTAAGATTTGTAAAGAATTTTGCTGATTTTCAGATCTAAAATTTTTTATTTGCTTCACCGGCAACAATGGCGTCATTGTCGCCTATCGACGTTCCGCCGCCAATGACTTCTACACTCCATAGGAATTTTTATCACGTCAATATTTAGGGTGGTATTTAATTCACTTGAAAGTGTTAAAGTAAGTTGTGCAACCTAACTATAGTTTTAAAAAAAAAGGGAAGCATAGAAATGATCTCTCGTCCAAACAATTACCAAGTGAATGGCCAATGACCAATTTTTTAGGATTAAATTACATAAAGAGCCAACATTCTTATTATATTTATTAACTCCCGCACTACTTTATTTTAATTACTTAATATACTACATGTTAACAAAAACTCATCGGATACATCTCCAAACCCGATCGAATACATCCCAAAAATTCAGATTCTTGTAACCCTCGGATACATGTTGTAACCCCTTAGATACATGCGGATACATGTTATAACCTCTCAAATACATGCGAATACATGTTGTAATTCCTCAGATACATGTGAATACATGTTGTAATCCCTCAGATACATGCACATGCGATGAAGCTAAGACTAAAATTATGTATCCGAATAACGGATACATTCGATTAAATTTGAATATATGTGAATACATTTAAGTTACTTATATAGCTGGATGTCTTACGCAATGTTTCGAGATAAAACCATGTATCTAGATGCCTTATGTGATATATCCGAGATAAAATCATGATCTAGATACCTTATGCGATGTATTCGAGTGGTATATTGTGTAATATTGAAAGTAGTGGGAGAAAGACTAATCAGCTCCTAAAGATATGAATTTTATGTAAGACGCCCATTTTTTAGCCTTTTGCCAATTCGTTGTTTCCCTTTCCCTTTAAAAAAAATAGAAATTTCACTGCTATTTTTTTCACTGTTTTTCTTTCTTTTTTTCTGTTACTCTTTTTTTGTTCTTTTAATTGTTGCTCTTTTTTTTAATTCAATACAATTTTATAGCATTGTAATTATTGCTCTTTTTTTTAATAATCAAATATAAAAAGAGTGAAAATTTTATAAATACAATAAGTTTCCCATTTTTTAGCCTTTTGCCAATTCGTTGTTTTCTTTCCCTTTAAAAAAATTAAAAATTTCACTGTTTTTTTTTTTCTGTTACTCTTTTTTTGTACTTTTAATTGTTTCTCTTTTTTAAAAAAAATAAATACAATTTTATAGCATTGTAATTATTGCTCTTTTTTTAGCAATCAAATATAAAAAGAGTGTAAATTTTATAAATACAATTAAAAAAATAAAATGTATCAGTGCATATTTGATGGCAGATACATATACTTTTTATACTAGATATATGTGTCTGAATAATTGCATTTTTCTTCTTCTTCTAATATATTAATATAGCCTTCATATGTATTTGTACATATTTATACAATACAATACATATATGAGTATTTTAAAATATTGATACATATTGATACGATAAAATACATATTTGATACATATATACGATACATATACACTCGTGATATATATATATATTTTTGTACAATAATAATATAATTTATATACACATCCTACATAGATACATATTCTATACAATAATTATACAATTTCTATGTATATCTTATACAAATATATATTTTATACAATAATTATACAATTTTTATACAAATGCTGAAATGACTCAAATTTATAAATGGTCATTCCGTTGGAATTACTTTGTCCGAATGACCACCACATGCCTTTTCCCCTTTAAAGAATTATAAAATTCAACGAGGGTTTCTTTTTCTTAATATTTGTTTCTCTTGCTTCTCTCGCTCACCACTCTCCTCTCTCTCACGCCCTTTTCCCATCAATCTCCCGAGGAAAAAAAAGTGAAGAGAGAAGAAAACTTACCAGTAAGTAGAGCTTTGTCTTTTTCATTTGAACTGGACCAATATCTTTGAAGAATTTTCAAATTTGAAAAGTTCTGACTCCATCAATGATAAATTACAAATTTCAAAAACACTAAATAAGTTCAGATTTGGATCTTCGAATCACCCAAACTTTCTTAGATTAGCAAACTTCAGGTATCAGTGTTAAAGCACAAAGAGAAATAGCGAAGACGAGTAACTAAGAAGATGTGTATCTATTTATCTATATATGTATATCTATTTATCTGTGCATCTACGACAAACGAGTAAGCAGCTTTGAAAAAATACATATTTATATATGTGTATTTATGTGTCTGTGTATCTATGAGGATATATATATATATATATATATATATATATATATATATATATAATATATATATTATATATATATGATACACATATACACATATATACTTATGTATCAAATACATTTATGGTACTTAAAATTGAAATTGTGAAACTCATATACATTGTGAAATACAAATATAAAGAGGGAGAATGACGAGATAGATAGATTGTATTCCAGATACACTTGCTAAGCGCGTTGAATACAGTGTATCTCAAAAAAAACTCGAACAAAAAATTTAATTATTGAAACTATCATTACACTACGTAATTACCATGCATATTAGCGTGTTTTATGGAATTTCCTCATAATGAAAAAACTAGTAGTATTACTAGACTCCTTAGGATTTTCTAGTTCAAAATAAGGTTATCCCAATTATAATTTTGGGATCCCATTTTTATATGGTATAAATAATATTAAAATTTTGGGATAAAATTTATTCTGATTTTAACTTATACTTGCAATTAAATAGTGGACAAATTTAATCTCAAAATTTATATTAGGATAACTCCTAATTCCTTAGACTGCCCCTTAGGTGTTTAGCTCCAAATTGAACCTTTCTTGGATTCTTTTAGTTAGTATTCACCTATGAGTTTCTTTTCTATGAGATTCTTCTAGTAAGTATTCCTCTTTAACTCTAACTTCTCTTCCCTCAGTTGATTAATATTATAAGAGATGAATTACTAATAGTAGATTCAAAGTATATATTATTTGGGTTGATAGTTGTTTCTTCTATTGGAACTAGTTATCGATAGTATTTAGGTAAAAGTACATGCATGTCTCATAGGACCAAACTATTTACAACTAAATACCCCTTTTACAAGAAATACCTCCTAATTAATTATAAAAAATGCTCTCTTCTCTTGTAACTTTTGTAGTTATTTAGCTCCCTTTTCATACTTTTTCTTTTTTATTTCTCTACTCCTTTTCTTTTTCATCCTTTCTCCTTTTCTGTACTCATTTTTTTTCTTTATCTTTTTATTTTATTTTATGTTTCTTTGTTCTTTTTTTTTTCAAATTATATTATTTTTTATTTTCTTTTTACACCATAATTTAATTCATTCTCAATTTTGACTCTCTTTTTTTCTCCGTTTCTATTTCTCTACTTTTTTCTCCTCAATTTGATTCTTCTTTTTTATTTATTTTTTATTTCTCTACTTTTTTTTATTTGTCTTTTTCTCTTTTTTTCTTCCCTTTTTTAAATCTTTTTTTATCTTTTATTGTTCATTTATTTTGCTCACAAATCATATTATTTTTTATTTTCTCCTTTCACCATAATCAATTTTGGCTTATTTTTGCATTTTTTATTTTTTTATATATTCTTTATTTTTTTATTTTTTTATTTCTTATTCCTTTTCTAATTTTATTTTTTCTATAATCTAATTTTGCTAATGATCTTTTTGCTTTTTTTTATATTTTTTTCTATATATTAAAAAAGATAATTCATACAGTAAACATCCGTCCTTTTTTATATTTTATTTTTTCTTTCTTTTCTCTTTTTTTCTTGTTTATTTCTTTATTCTTTATTTTTTCCCCCTCCTTCTTCTCTCATTTTTTCTCAAATCATATTATTCTTTGTTTTTCACCATAATCTAGTTTCATATCAATTTTGTATCTTTTTTTAGTTTTTTAGTTTTTTTAATTCTAATTTCATTTAATCATTTAGTTTTTTATCTTTTTCTGTATAATCTAATGTCATTCACTTTTTTTGCTCTTTTTCATTGAGGTATACTTAAGTCCTTCAATCAGACACTACTCATCCATGATAGCATCACATTATATTTATATACTGACATAGTATCATGGAGGACTACGTAAGTCTTTCAATGTGACACAACTCAGTATACCATCATAATATATCTATATACTGGCATAGTATTGTGGAGGACTGTTTTAGTCCGTCAATGAGATATACTAAACATTTCTTAGTATACCATCACAATATATTTATATACTGGAATGGTATCATCCATTAATGAGATAATCATGAGTTCTTTATGATACCATCACAATATATTTATATATTGGCATAGTATCATTGATAACTATTTTGGTCTTTCAGTTAGACATTACTCAATCCTTTATGATACCATCAGAATATATTGATATACTATCATGGTATCATTGAGGTTTACTTCAGACCGTAATGATACCATTACAATATATTTATATACTATCATGGTATCATTAATGTCTATTTCAGTCCTTATTGAGACCTCTATGATACCATCACAGTATATCTATATATTGTGATGGTATCATGGAAGATTGCTTCAGTCCTTCAATGAGACACTCCTCAATATACCACCAGAGTATATCTATATACTTGCATAGTATCATATTTTAATGAGACACTCCTCAGTCATCTATGATACCATTGCAATATATTTATATATTGACTTGGTATCATGGATGTCTGTTTATATTGACTTGGTATCATGGATGACTGTTTTATTCCTTCAATGAGATACTACTCAGTATACTATTATAGTATATCAATATATTGGCATAGTATCGTGGAGGACTATTTTGGTCTTTCAATAATACACTCCTAATTCTCCATGATACCATCACAGTATATCCATATACTTTCATGGTATCATTGATATCTGCTTCAGTCCTTCAGTGAGACCTCCACGATACCATCACAGTATATCTATATACTGACATAGTATCATTGAGGTATACTTCAATTCTTTATTAGATCACAAGATTCAAAAGTTTTCTTTACTTTCATAAACTCCGTGCCAAGTCATAATCCCATCACAATATATCTATATACTAACATGGTATCATTTTAGATTTGCTTCAGTTCATGATGGTACTATCACAGTATGTCTATATACTATCATGGTATCATTGATGTCTGCTTCAATCCTTCAGTGAGACCTCCATGATACCATCACAGTATATCCATATACTAGGATGGTATTATCCTTCAAAGAGACATTCATCAATCCTCCATGATACCATCATAGTATATCGATATACTGAGATGGTATCATGAAGGACTGTTTTAATCTTTTAATGAGACACTCCTTAATATACCACCACAATATATTCATCTACCAGCATGGTATCATCATTCAATGAGACATTAAACAATCCTCTATAATATAGTATCTATATACTGACATGATATCATGAAGGACTATTTCAGTCCTTCAAATGATACACTCATCAGTCTTCTATGATACCATCACAATATATTCATATACTATCATGGTATCATTGAGGTTTGCTTAAGGCCGCAGCGATACCATCATAATATATCTATATACTGTCGTGGTATCATTGATGTCTGTTTCAATCCTTCAGTAAAACCTTTATGATACCATCACAATATATCTATATGCAGATGTGTATCATTGAGATATGCTTTAATTTTTTAATAGACCAATTTTTTTTCTTTTTTGCTTTCTTAAACTCCATTCTAAGTCTAAACATGACAAACAAATTAAAACGGAGGGACTATGTATTTTGTTTTCATTTACAAAATTAAAAAACTATAAAAATATATATGTTTCACTAATTTATATTTTAATAAACAAGCTAGTGGACTTTAATATATATTTTCTTTAATTTTTTATTATAGTCTAGTTATTTAATTATTTTATTTTTATTAATCTAAAAATAGTTAGTTAATATTTTTATCTTTGTATTTTATTTTTACTTTTATTAAAAAGGAAAAAATATAGAAAGAGGAAAACAATAAAAAAGAAAGAAACTAACCACATAAAAAAAAGAGAGGAGAAAAACGGACATAAACAAAGAAGAAAACAAAAAAAGAAAAGAAACAAATAATAAAATGAGGATAAAGAATACAAATAATAAATGAAAAAGGGACAAAAATAAAAATAAAATAATGAATGAGAAAAAGATAAAAAGAATTAATGATAGACAAAAATAAAAAATTAAAGTACAAAGGCATTAAATGAAAGGACAAAGAAAAAGACAAAAGAAGGAGAAGAATAAGGGGAAATAAATATTATATTAATTTAATAAAGAAGAGGAAGGTGGAGCACGGGACCACCATATTCCAAAAAAGAAAAACGCCTGCAAAAGTGAATTTCAAAGGGAAGGGGTACATGGGGTAATTAATTGTAGCCGATTGGATAGGAAAAAATGGTTTTCTAGCCCATTATAATTTTTTTTTTTAATTTTATGACTTTTTTATAATAGATTTTCATTTTTTAAATATAATTTTTTTTATTTTTATACATAAGAGATCTGAAAAAGACACTTACTTAATTTCAAATTGTAAAAAGATTTTTTACCCCATTTCCTCGATTTGGATATCATAGGATTTAATAAGGGAGGGGACATGTGGGTGTAAATAATTTAAATTTTTAGTCCATTTAATGTACTTTTCCCTAGTATTTACATTTATAATTTATTTAAGTTGTACGTATAATTTACACATCAATAAGTTATGAAATGTAATAATACTTCATCAATAATAACAAAATAATAGGAAAAATAAATAATTGTGCTCTAGTTTTCCCTATTTAAGGCTCTACTTTTTTCTAAATGTTTTTCATTTTAGTTGAATTTATGAATTTGAAATTGTGTTTGGTTATATTTTTTTATAATATGTTCTTTGATATATATATATATATATTATAAAAAAGATACAAGATTTTTACTGGACTTAATATTTTCAAACATGAAACATAGATAAATATATGAAAATTTCCTAAAATTTCAATAACTAAAAAAAGAAAATAAAGTTTCCAAACTTAAACTTGAACTGAGCCCACCAATTAATTGAAGAAGCAAGCAGCAGAAGCATGCATGTTGACGCTATGCTGCTTGCTTATTCATTCTTATTAGTAAGTAATATATCCTCTTTTTTGTTCTATCTGTATCTTCCGAGCTCTTTATAGTTTTTGATTTTCTTGTGTTAATTTCATTAGTGAATTTCCACGTAATCTATAAATAATTTATTTAGGAGGAAAAATATATACTAGTTGTTATGAATGCATTTAATTGTGGATGTCTATTTTTTTATTTCCACAACTTACGAGTAGCTTACACAGTAGCTTCTGTTATGAATGCACTTAATTGTGGATGTCTATTTTTTTATTTCCACAAGTTACGAGTAGCTTACACTAGGCTTTGCAAGCAGTTTCTTTGAAGTAGCTTACACAGTCACTTCTGGAAGTAGCTTACAAAACAGCTTCAATTCTTCTATAAGCAGGAAGTGAATTTAATTCATTTGTAAGATGAGTTTGAGATAGAATAAGATATCAGTCTCTCTCTATACTTGTCTCTGGTATATTTACTTCATAGTCTTTATTTTTAACAATAGTAACCAAACAGTGTACAAATCAATGCTAGTTTAATACCGTGTTTAGTTCCCCAGTAATATGGGATAGGTAAATAGGAACAATTGTAAAACCAGGTCAAAGAATAAAATTGCAGACCTAAAGAGAATGGTATCAAACAGAGGAGCATAGTAACGTAGTATACAAAAATCAATGATGGCATTTTCAGCAGAAGTGACAGGAATTATATAAATATAACTCGAGGAAGTTCTACAAAACACTCAACAAAGAAACTACTATAACCAGAAACATCACATTGACAGGCTTAGTTGTAAATGCATTGTTCTTATGGCTGCTAGGACTACTTGCTTGGATCATGATTTTGAATTTACATGTTCCACCCGGTGGTGACGGATCTGTGTTTGTGATCATGGAAAGGTTCGGAAACTTGCAGGCACTAGATTGCTGGTCGTTTTCTTGATAGTAACTGTTGAATGCATACGAAACGTTGCCACGAGCATCCAGATCCGCGCATGATGTCCCATGCCCGAGGCTGGTGCAATCAGCATGTGAACATGCATAGCCCACACTATCAGCTAGCTGAGGGTCATCAAGGCTAGCTGAGGGTGACAACACGCACCACTGACGAGCCAGGTAACGAACACCACTTGCTGGTACTAAACCACCTCCATTGTTTGCACCTAGGGAAAGATTGTATTTAGGCGTACCATCGAAGTAATATATTCCCCAATGGCGCTCAAAGTTACCGGGCTGAATGCTTTTCGCGTCCTCATCAATCAGACTAAACAGGTAAGCATCTACAGGGCCAGGTCTCATTGGAGTCCCCTTTCCACCTGAAATGTGAGTCATGAAACCTTGGTTGAATCTCTGGGCAGCCTTCAAGTTTGCATTATTGTCTCCGTCTGTTGGCCATCCGATTTCACCTATTATAATCGACATATTTGGGAATCCATTTTTCTGCAACGCCCAAAGAAGGGTATCGTGATTTGCATCAAACACATTGTTGTAGATTTTCCCATTGTCATCGATGGGGCTCGAGTATCCATCAAAGAAAGCATAGTCAGAAGGAAAGTTGGGGTCATTGTAGAGACTAATAAAGGGATATATATTGACAGTAAATGCGCCTCCGTTGTCATTCAAGAACTTGACAATGTTCACCATGAGATCACGAATGTCTTGGCGGAAGTCACCTGTTGAAGGTTTTTCACTTGAACTCTGGTATACATCAGCATTGAGAGGAATAGTGACTTTCACCCGATTACCAAGACCGGCTTTTATAAGGGCTGCCTGGATGTTTTGAAGAGCCGGGAATGTTGTTGACAGAAACGTCCCATTTAACTGAGATAAAAACGGTTCATTTCCAACTGCAACATATCTGTACAGAAAAGAACATTATTTAGCAAAATTGAAGGCAAAAAGGTCAACTATTGGTATGACAGGAGAGTACTTGAGCCAACCTCATTAGGCTACAGTTAGCATTATATTGACTAGGTACAAAATGTTCCACATAATTTTGCCAAAACAAACAAGTTAGATTGACAAATCTCAATGGAAAAGCCAAGTTTCTCTTGGGCCTTCTCTGTTTGTATACTCCTTTAAACATGGCTGATAATTTAGCAAATACTACTAAAACTGACTACTTTTTTTTTTGGTGGGGGTACTTATTGACTAATGAATTTCCAAATTCCAATCTTTTAGTCCAATTCTATCAAGTTTCTTGAAAGGACTGTGCAGAAATGAGAATTTGCTATATTTATTAAAAATAATTATCATTGATCAAACTTATTGAATTTACTTGATGTTGGGCAGCATGAAAACATACCATTTTTATATAAGGACTGTATAAGATAGGACAGGGTACTTAAATTACAGACAAACAAGTACTAAATACATACTTCAAAATCCAAAAACATATCAGCCAAATACAAAACTGCAAAATCTAACTAATCCAACTTTTTGCATAAGATAATCTTCAACTTTTGAGACACACTATAAATGACCCAATCCATCAGAAATTTCAAAAGAAAACAGTGGATAACTAGAAGAATATTCACCCTATTGGGAATGAGAAAAGAAAACAATGAGAATGAGAAACACAAATAACAATAACTTTAAGGTTATCAATTAATGTTTATCACTGAAATACATGTGAGACTGTGAGTACCTTAAAATTGAATTGTATATAACTTAAAAAGCGTGAGGAATATTGAGAAGAAACTAAACTCACTTGATGTCAACACTGTTGGAAGAGACATGTGAAGAGACATTCTTCTCTACCCATTTCTCAGCAGCACCCACACTGTTAGCTAAAATCCAGAGCATTTCATTTGGGATTCCAACCATGACTTCAATTCCAGAGCCACTGAGTGCTTTCAAGATTTCTGAATCTGCATCAAACAGCTTCACTTTCTGAATCCCATTGTCTTTCAGCAACTTCACTACTATGTTTGGTGGCAATGGATGTGTTGCTTGTGTTCCCCAGTTTGCTCCTATTCCATACACTTCCCCTAATACCATAAACCCCAAAATCATTGAAATCCAAAAACCACCTTTCATCCCCAAAATTCCCATATCCCTTTTACACCAGAAAAGGCCTCCTCTTAGACAAGAATCAAGAACTTACTGAAAACAAGAAAACAGAAATCAAACTTGAAGTTGTTTCATTCCAAAAAAACACCATGATCAACTTTATCTCAAGAATCCAAAAGGGTCTCCAAGAATTGGAATTTCAAGAGGCTTAAAACATGCTAACAACAAGAAAGAAGATAGCTTTTATCTGTTTTGAACTTTTACTCACAAACTAGCTCAAGAATCCAAAAGGGTCACCAAGAACTGGAATTTCAAGAGGTAACTACAAGAAAGAAAATTTTATCTGTTTTCAACTTCTACTCCAAAAGGGTCTTCAAGAATTGGAATTTCAAGAGGCTTAAAACTTGCTAACAACAAGAAAGAAAAAAACTTTTATCTGTTTTGAACTTTTACTCACAAACTAGCTCAAGAATCCAAAAGGGTCTTCAAGAATTGGAATTTTAAGAGGTTTAAAACTTACTAACAACAAGAAAGAAGAAAACTTTTATCTGTTTCTACACCCCCATGTGACCAACTAGTTCAAGAACTCAGAGAGTGTCAAGAATCTAATGGGAAACTGTGCAGGGGTTCTTGCTTGAGAAGATAAAGAGAGGGTTTCAAATTTAGAATTGGGAAATAAAGATCATTTGTAGGAGAAGCTGAAAATATACCAAATCAAAGGAGGCAAAAGAGCATATTATGAAATGAAAAACAGGGAAAAAGAAAAGGGAGTTCAAAAGATTAGTACTTTACATCCCAAGGAAGAAAACAGTAGTAGGTCTACTAGAGAAAACCAATCTTGTTAAGCAATGAAATTTTAACAAATACTACAAAAGTGAAGGGTATTCTAGAGCTTCTGAGTATGAGTATGAGTCAGACACACAAATACTTGTCAAAGAAGAAGAGAAAGGTGAAGGTGATAGCTACCTATGAGATAGTGATATAATTTTATTGGATATATATACACTCAAGTGATCTAGCATCAACTTAACTATGTTAACTAGTACTAGTACATTTGATCAATGTTTGCTTTTGCTTTTTAGTTTTTGTCGCAGAAATAACTGTTCATATGTCACATACTTTTTTCACCACAATCATATATTATTTCAATTTTCTTGAACTTTCCTTTTGAGATTTTTTTCATATTCGAGATATCTGGTATCTATTTTGATATCAGATAATATGAATTGTACGGAAAAAAAGAATTTAATTTGAGAGTAAAGCTTTTTCTTTTTTTACTAAACAGACTCCATTAATTGAAATGCAAGACTTCTAATTAAAAAAGAAGAAATACTCACTACTGAAATTGCGTGTAATTACACATTTGGCATATTTGTATGAGCAACTAATTATTACTTGATCAACTTAATTTATTTTTTATTTTTATTAATAGAAAAATTTCTGGATCACCCGTGAAAGAGAATCAAAATAGAATGGTGCCGCCTACTCAAAACTAAGAGAGAATGCCACATATTACCAAAATTTCTATTTTCACACAGAAGACTTAGAAAGAACAAAGAAGTTTTCTTTCTTTTCTTTTTAATTTTTAATTTTTATTTTTTTTAATTTTTTTGCATCGTTTATGTTTCATTTTTTTTACTCTTCATTCTCAACCTTTACCACGTGCTTACATGTAATTTCTCATATTTTGTTTCTTTTTTATTTCGCTTAGTTCTGTTACTATTCTAATTTTTAATTATATACCTCCTAATCATATAAAGAGCGAGTCATCTACAAGCTTAGCTAGCATTTGATCATAAAAATTAGATCAAGTTTTATAAATTTATTTTCAAATATCTATTTGATCAGATTTTGAAAATATGGTCTTCAAATATTTTTTAAGTTTTCAAAAGTTGTCTTAGATCAGCTTTGGATTTTTAGGACTTTCACTCACAAAACTTCATAAAATTTCCTAGTAAAACACATGTCCAAACACAACTTTAAATTCCAAAAATCATAACTTCAAATTTTCAAGTTTCAACTTCAAAATCTATGATCAAACGGGAGTTTTAGCTTATATTGAGTGATACCATTGAAGTTAATGTTATTGCTGAATGAGGTTATAGACAAACTTAACTTATACGATGTAGTATCAAATTTGATAGATTACTTTTAATCAAACATTTGAACGATGTTATTAAAATATGGTTATAACTATTGTTGACACCCAATTTTGGCCCTCCTTTTTCCCATAATTAATTTTTATATGCTTCTTAATCCCGAGGACTTTTCCAAAATGATTTTCTTATTTTTATATTAATTTTTTTATAAATTTTGGCACAAATAATCATTTTTTAAAATGATTTCCTTTACTTTTTATAATAATAATTACTAAAATATTGTATCTTATAAAATCACCCCAAAAATATTTTATAACTCATTCTTTTTAACAAGATATTGGTATAACAACTTTTATTCCAAACTCTAAATGAAATTTGTCGTATCGCTATAACATTTCCTAAATACAGTTCTATCAATTGAGGATTGCGATCACGCGTATCGAAATTATTTTTTAGTCAGCTATACGTATTGAAAATTAATTGGGATGAAAGAAGCATCGTTAAATTAATTAAGTGGAAAAACGATTAGGGAAAATTGAATTTTTTCTACAAACTAATTCATTTACCAATTTTGGGCCAAATTCTTATTGTCTTTCAGCCAATTATATACCCAAAATTACCTAACCCAGCCCAATATCGCCTAGCCCACTACCCAACCACCCGACCCGGCCCAAACCACCCCTGACCCGGCCCAATTGCCCTCAGCTAACACTAAACACACCCTTAATCTCTTCACTCTCCACTCTCTCCTCCACTTCAGCCAAACCAACAGCTCCCACCCCCAAACCCTTCTGCCCGCCGCCTCACCCACCAAAGACCCGCCGGATATTACTTTGTACCGGCGGGCAAGCGGCGACAGCACCCTTTCCCGTCACCTCACGTTGTCCCTTCCCCTTTTCGGAGACTTTTTGCAGCCTCGAAAAAGACCACCGCCGCTGGACCGCCGGATAATAGTAAAATCCGGTGGCCTTCTCTCCTCTACTCCTCCACCTTTATAGCCGTCCCCTCACCTTTTAACATCACCAAAAAACAGAGCTGAAAAAGCTTCCCCCGCCGCCGGCTACAAACCTCGGAAAAGAGGAGACCCAGCAGCTGCCCGACGGTTGCAACCTTTATCCGACGGGTCCGAGCTCTACACCTCCGACCCGTCACTTTCTCTTTCAAATCAGTCTGAAAAAGGGTAAGCATCTTCCCTTTCTCTGATTTCATCATTTCCATTGCAACTTGGCTTTCCAAGAATTCAAATTTTTGAATTCTTGGAAAGAGCCGTTTGAGCCTTCAAACTTTGGCTATAAAAGGAACCTTTGAGTTTCAATCAGAGGAGAGAGAGAAAAGACGGAAAAAAGGGACGACGGAAAGAACAGAGGAGAAAAAAGAAAAATTAATCACGAAAGAATTTTTGAAAGCATCATCAGAAAAAATCATCACAAACAGCTCACACCAAATTATTTTTCTGATTATTGGCTTATACTCACTCGTGGTCTTCCCCTTTTTCGCTTCGCTTGTTTCATTCGGATAACCGGAGTCGGAGTCGAAAGAGCTAGTTTGGAACTCGACACTCGACGGCCTCAATCGCTGCCCAACACAAGGTAAATTCTATCCCGTCTAATTACTTTATGTTTAGTTTTGTGATCCATTGATCGTGTGAGTTTTGGTTGTTCTTGTTTGGCTGATTCTTGGCGTAAAATATGGAACCAAAATAGTTTCTGGCCGTTTGGTTTAGCTTATGTGATTATGAAGTGTTTACAATTCAAGACTTGGTTTAATTGTTGTAAATGGTTGGCTGTTTGTTCATCTGGTTGCGAGTGTGAGTTTGAAGTGAGTCAGTTTTCGAGCCATTTGTTTGTACCTATAGTCCATGGTATGTTTTGTAGAATATTTACAACTTTTAATTAGCTTAAAATGGATTATAGGAAGTTAGAGTCTTCAGAGGTATTTGGTGGATTGTCTGAGTTCATTGCGATGTCGGTGTTGATACTTTGAACATAGTAATATGGCCTAAATATGTTCTGTTTGTTCGTATGATACGAACAGCCCTTTAACTTAGCATGAAAGGCTCTAAAAGATCAAAATTTCAAGCATGTTTGCCTGCCATCATGAATTCCTTGTAACGTTGCCTTGAATGTTCGAATACGGCAGCTACTACTTAATCATGTCTCTGATGGATTGTGTACTTGCGAAGTATTTTCAGTTTCTAAATTGGAATGAAAAAGGGCTCTACGAGCTATAAGCTTTGAAACGTGTTCGACTATGTATTTGAAGTTAACTACTTCGTTTGATTGCATAACATGAACGTGGAAGTAGTAACTCGAATCTTAAAGCTTTCAAATAAATATAAGGTTTCACTATAGATTAAACATAGTGCTAGTTTCCTGTACGTTTATTTTGTTTAAATCGGAAAAGGCATATGTATGCTATGTTTGAGTTTCTTGAAGTTTAAATTCTTAAGGTAAAAGTTTCAATAGGTTTGTCATTTTTTTAGTCTCGAAAACGTTTGTTTAAGATAGGAATATACATATTATGATTATATTTCCGGCGTTTGTAAAATATTGTGGTCTTGCTTGCGATCTAGCATTTCTTCAAACACCTTAATCCTAGTGAAAAGTGGTTAAATTAGTGTGCATTGTTAGAAAAAGAGGGCTGCCCGTATTTTCATTATTTTGGTTTTTAACTCGGGTTTAATTTCGGGAATACTAGCTTAAGGAATTTATCATGAGCTAATGTAGTAGTTTGGTTCCCTTTTTGATCCTCCCATCATTAGTGTTGCCTCACTTTTTGGGGTGATTTGTTCATAGCAACTTATTTAATTAAAGTGAATAAAAAATAATAAGGTTTTATATTGCTACTTGTTGTGTACTTTGTTTTTTTCTAATAATCAACTAGTATCGAAGTTGTTTGTTTACCTAAGATCGTTTGTTTGTAAAACATGAAACAAAATATGGTTACATGTCGTTCTTTCATATATGCTTTGTGTATTCACCGAATAACATGTGTGTTTTCCTTATCACTTTATTATTAGCTTGGGCATATCTCTATATTTTTTGTAAATTTTGTTATTCAAGTTACTAATCCTTATCCTTTTTTTGTGTTACATGAAACAACCGGAGAGCTGGAGTTCTCACTTGAAACTCACTTTCGGCCCAATACATTTGGGTCGAGCAGCTATTAGGAGCTATCGCAGGCGCTCAGAGTCGTTTCTTTAGAAATTTAGTTCCTCCAAAGGAACTTGGCGCATCTGGCCCTTTACTTTTTTTTTATTGCTTTCCGTTGTGCTTACTTGAAATGTTTTAACTAACCTTGTATATTTGGATATGTGTTTTTTCTTTGTGATTTTGATTAACGTTTATTCTTCGGTTTATAGTTTTCATGGATTACTTTATTTAGCTTAAAATTTTGAAAGTAAGTTTCCTTCACTTTTTTTTAGTTTAGGCAAATGTTTCGGGTTTTCCTTTTTAAATACTTTAAAATTAGTGGTTAAACACTTTCAAATAGTAATAATAAATAGTAAATAGTGCAGATTTTTTATTAACTAACTTAGGCTTTGTCGGAAAACTTGTTTCAAATAACTCGCGGTAGATTTTCAAAAAAAAAAAAATCAAAAATATTAATTAGCGATTTAATTTATTTCAAACAAATATTTAAGTCATTCTTAGGCCTTAGATTATAGAATGCTTTATCTAATTTAGGCAAGCCTTCTTTATATATATTTATAACTTATGTATTCTCTTATTCTAACCCCAATATTTTACAAATATTTTGGTTATACTCTATATCTATTTTGAGATTTTCAGATTTTTTAAGGCCTCAAAACGCAAGGTATATATATATGTCATATGCTATCTACTACAATGTATATATATTTATATTTTTACTTACTCATTCTTCCTACTTAAATTAAACATATATTATTTTATCACAATTACATTTACGTACATAATACTTTCTTTCATATTCAATGCATGTTCATTTTTACCTTATGAATAAAAGTCTCCTTTACATGAAAACAAATAATTTTCGTTCTCTACTCAAGTCTTCAAATTATTCTTTTACATGAAATACATTTACCAAAACAAATATGATTTTTCTCTTATATCTTTTTCTCTATTACCGGTATACCTATTTCTTATATACTTTTACTTATCCAAATCTTTTAAATAATAAACTTTCACATAATTTCCTATATATATTTAAAATATACATACGTCATCTTTACTTTCTTTTTAATAAACATGTCATAAACTTTTCCCAAAAACTCTTAAACCACATGTATTTCTTACTTTACAAAAAAGTATATTGGTATAAATAACATGCTCATTTCTTTTGCATAGCTTTTTTAAAGTATATATTCTTATAAATCATAAAGTTCTACATACTTTAATTATAATTACGATAAAAGTATTGCTATTAAACTTTCATATATTTTGACATATACGTACATATGTTTCATCTTTTTACCATAAGTATATTTTATATTTTTGCCTATTGTAGTGGCATGTGTCATATACTTTGAGTTTTTCTTTAAATTAATAAAACATGTTTTATCACCTTTTTAGCAAATAATGAGCAAATAACTTTCCCAAATATTTTTTCTAAATTGAGTTTAAGGACTATCTTCGGATAGGCTCTGAAGGGTGCCTAACACCTTTCCTTCGAGTAACCAAAACTCTTACCCAGAATCTCAAACGTTTTCGCAGACTAAAAACAGAGTTTTACATAAAAATGGTTTCCTAAGTTTCCTAAAATTTAGGTGGCGACTCTAAACCCTTTTCCAAAACAAAGGCAGAAAGAGCCGGATGTTGCAAGCATATTTTGGCCAGTTCAAAATAGGGCGCGACAACTATTAATATTTTTATCAAACATATAGTTCATAATGTTCTTGCGAAGTGCGTGCTTAGTTATAATTTTTATTAAATAATTTGACTAAAATACTATTTATTCAAAATTTATACATCAATTATTTTTTATAGCATTTGTTAAAATTTTATAATTATACTTAAAAAAATTATGTATCTTAAATACCTAGCAATATATAAATACTAGTAATATTTCTTAAATGAGCATATTTGTCAAATATTAACGTTTAGGTTTTCATAATTAATTTTATTTTTAAAATTCAAAAGATTTACTTGTGTAATTTCACTTGTGCAATCAAATATCACATTTATAATTATGTTATAATTATATTATGACAAATAAACAATTCCTCATAGATACTCTACTATGTAATTACTATACATTAAATTTCCATTACAAAGTGATTTTCCAAACAAAATTTTAGTGTTGAATTTTATATCCAATTGTGGAAAAAGTTTGATGAGGTCCACTTTTACAATTTTTTCCACACAATAATTGATCCATTATTTTCATAACAAAGGAAAAGGATACGACAAGTTCTATGTTAATGTTTTTTGTTTGGATTATCATCATAAGAAGTTACTTAAAATTTACTCTTGAGGAGTCGTTTGATAGAGTGCATAAGAATAGTGTAAAATTTACTGAGATTTTTCTTATGCAGTGCTTGATTTGGTGTAGTAAAAATAATACGCATTGCATACTTTTAAAAATAGTAATATTTGTTTACAAAAATACTCTCTACAAGTATGGTGGAAAGGATGCGGAAAAAGTTTTAAGGGACAATTGTGTCTTTAATCATGCTAATGCAAGCATTAGTTATACATAGGCTAAAAAATGTACCAAATAAGGTACTAAAAATACACAAAACTAATGCATGCATTTTTTTTAAAAAAAACATTCTACACAATACAATTTTTTTTTAATATTTCATTCCAGAAATGAAAAATGAGTTTTAACAAAGATCAAACTATGACTAGTGAACCCTTGTAAATATGTGTTCTTAGAGGGTATTTGACTTATTGCGGGTCAATTGACTTATAAATTTTTTCAATTTATTTATTAAATCAACATTTTGAACGTTTACTAAATATTTTAAAATGCTTATAAGTAAAAATCACTCAAAATTAGTTATAAACTAGTCATTTCCAACTAATGACTTTAAAGTTATGAGCAGTCTAATTTGATTAAGTTTTTATTTTATTTTATCCTTAATATTTTTTTAGAAACATTTTCTTAATACTTTTATCAAAATAAAATTCTTAACTTTCTCTTCACTTTGTATCTATCATTTCTCCTTTCTTTAAAGTCTAAAAAAATAAAATAAAAAAATATAGGATATTTTGATCATTTTAATTAAAAAAAAGCTTATCAACATTCTATTTTTTTTATCAAACACATATATCAACTGCTTATCAATCGTTTTAATATTCAAATGAGTTATAACAAAGATCATGTTAACCATAATTAGTGAACCCTTGTATATTGACAGACTAAAATTTACACATCCACATGTTCACCAAATAAATGGTGAAAAATCTTGTCAAAGTTGTCCGCATTTTGTTTTGACTGTACTTCTTTTTCCGCATTTAGGGAGTGTTTGGTATGAAGAAAAATATTCAAAAAGGAAAGACTCGCATGTGATCAAGTAGAGATTTGTAGGTCGATTTCGAGGTAGATTATGACTTAATTTTTTTTAGACTTTGCTTGAGTGGGGACTTGTCATGTAAAGTATGCTATGGGTTGTTTGAAAAATATTTTCGTATTTTCTCATGTCCGTTTGGTTAAAGTTTTGAAAAATATTTTCCGTTTGGTTAAAGTTTTGAAAAATATTTTCTTTAGGAAAAAACAAGTTCAATGACTTCCTTAATAAGACTAGGGAAAACAAGTGGTATTGTCTTCTCTCACTCTCACAACCACTCATCCCAACTTCCAATTCCATCCACCCCCACCCTCAACCACCTGCCTCATCCCCCCCCCCCCACACCACCACCCACAATTTTTTTTTAAAAAAAATTAGTACATTTTTATACCCCGCCCCCACCCCAACTAATTGTTTTTTTTTAAAAATAATTTATTTTACATCACCCCTACCCCGACCCCCTACATTTTTTTTTAAAAAAAAGTTGATTTTTTTACCCCAACTCCAATCCCCACCCCACCCGCACCTACACTCCCTACAAAACTTTTTACCCCACACTTCCCCCCCCCCCCCCCCCCCCCCCCCCCTCCCCCCTGCCATCCCTCTCACCCCCGTCACCATACTTTTATTTATTTTTATTGTCTTGTGTTAAATATATATAAATAATGTTAGGATAATATTTTTTTACTTGCGTACCAAACACAAAAAAAGAGTAATAAACTACTTATTTCCCTAAAAAATATATTTTTCATAAAAAATATTTTTCTTCATACCAAACACACCCTTAGCATTTAGTATTCACTTTGAAACTCAATTCATTTAAATTTGAGTGGAAAAACTTCAGTTTGAGAGATAAATGCTCTCTTCTAAAAATAACTTCATTCTAGTTAGAGCTGTCAAAATGGGCTTGACCCGTGAGGCCGACCCAACCCAACCCTTTAATTAAGTGAGGTTGCGCTAAGTTTTTGCAGCCCATTTAAAAGTGAGGCTTATAAGCCCAGCCTCACTTGACCCATTAGCCTCAGGGGCCTAACCCGTGGCCTCAGAGGCCAGCCCGCTAAGTTAAAGAATAATTAATAATATATTTATTTACCAAATAAAAAATTTAAAATAATTAAACAAGGTAAAACAAAAACTAAAAAAAGTACAAAGTACATTACAAATAGACAATAGTAATTACTCATTTAATCAATAGTCATTAGTAATATAATACATTCCATAAATATATTATATTATATATGATATATCATATTCATATATATATATATTCTTTGCCCTTTGGTCTTCCGACTTCTCTTTGCTCATAAGCACCAAGAAAAATTAGGTCTTTTAAACGTCATTTCTCTTTCTTTTGTGCGCAGTTTTTCTTATTTTTCTTTCGAGATCTCTATCTTAGTTCAAATCTTCCTTCAATAAATCTCCGTCCAGTTAAAGTGAAGTTATTAAGTTCTAATTGATGGATTACGTATTTTTTAGCACTTTAGAATTTTAGTTTTGTAATTTTGTAACTGGACAAAACTTTTGTGTATAAAAGATTTGTAATTTTTTAGATTATTATAATTCAGATATGCAGAAGCATGTTGACAATCTTTTTAACTAGCTAGTTATTTTTTGTTCTTCATTTGATTGATATTAGTTATTATCGTATACACATGTTATTAAAATGAAGACTTATAATGGTTGGTGATTTTCTAGTAATTACATTTTTTTTCGTTTATCATGTTACGGGTCACTTTTAATTTTTATTGAAGGGCCAACCCGTCCTAGCCCGCGGCCCGCTTAGGGTTGGGTTGGGTTGCTATTTTAAAGGCCCTTTAATTAAAAGGATCAGCCCGCCCCGGCCCATTTAACTCTCTAACCCGCTGAGACTGGGTTGGGTTGGGTTGGACCAGCCCGTTTTGACAACTCTAGTTCTAGTGATGTTCTTTGAGTTACACATTAATAATATCCAATTCATCGAAATGGAAAATTCTAACACATATAATATATAATATTAAAGTGCGACCTCAATTATTTTCCCAACATTTATAATGCAAAAAGATTTTTCTTTTTTCCCCCTTTTGGAAAGAAATATTTACTAAGTAATTGTACAAGGACACTAAAATAGAAAAAAGTAAAACCCACATGAGTTATGGTTGTAATAGTTGAGATCCCTCTATTCTTAACCAAAAAAGTCTCGAGTTCAAACCTCTGAGAATGGAAAAAAAACTCTGTTGAAAGCGGCGCCTCCAGAAATAGGTCATGGAATATGTAAATTCGAATTTAGTCGGACTCCAATGCATATACCAGACATCAAATGGACGATAAAAAAGAAAAAGAAAAAAGAGAGAACCATATTAAATTTCAATTTTAGTTAAGAAAAAGGAAAAAAAGCTAAAGTATCTTTGAGTGTTGTATGATTGATGGGAGAGAAAAAGAATGCAAACAAGTGTGTGCATGGGGTCACAAATGGCTTTTTAGTCATCCTTAGACACTTTAGCCTTTTACAAGAGAATTAGGTATACTCACTTGGAAGATAGATTAGGTGGGAGACCTATATATAGTTCTATACAATTAAAATATACCTCAACTTCTAAACCAAAAAGGGACTTTTACATGACTATCCAAGAAGGTAAAAGAATTATTGCCTGCACCCATTTATAAAATTGTCAATTTTCTATGTGGTATACCTCAAACTCAAAGGTATACAAATCAAATAATTGTACTTCAAAGATATACAATTCAAAGGATAATTAAACCATACTGTTGTATGTATCGCTCCTGAGATTTCTAAGAAATTTTTGAGGGTAACTAACAGTATCTTACTAATCACCAAGTGAATTTGTTACAAAGTCATAATGACAAAAGCCATCCTTTGTCTTAGAAAGAACGACACAAAGCTAAAACAACCTAGCAAAAACATTATGTTTTCGCAGGATAAGTTTAGACTTAGTATTAGCTCTAAGATTACAGACATAAGCTACGTCTTTTGCTAGTTAACTTCAATCTCAATATTGTTTCTTAAAAACTCGTTGGTTCCTTTTCATTCACAAACTATGCACAATTTCAACAATCATCATTCTAAGGATTTTGAGCAGTTTCCATACATTTTTTTTTTATATATATACGATAAAAAAGTAATGTGTGTGACTATAATATTTCTAAAATTGTTTTTTTTTTCGTTTTAAATCAAACATCATGACTTTTATCTTATATCTTTTAATAGAATATTCTCTTTTAAATCATTTCAGTGAATCATAGTATTGTCCTAATATACCCACACTTTATTACTTTTGGTAATGCATTAATTCGAAGTCCCACTATTTACTTTTGGTAATGCATTATTTATAAATATTTCTTTGTGAATTTGAAGTGTACTTTGGTGATTGCCTAGGGCTAGGATATTGAACCCTAAAGTTAATCTAATTAAGCAACCTTAAGATATATTTTCATATCTTAATATGTGATTAAACAATAAGCCAATATAAGGACCTCTCACCTCTAGTCTTTTGACTATTATTATATTCTTTATTTTATACACCCACAATGATAACAAAAAGGGCAACCAAAGACAATAATTAAAGAACTACTTTTCCATATGCTTCAAAATAACCACAATAAAGACTAAATCCCAGCAACACACCTTCATTAAAATATTTTAAACCTTAAGCTTTCACTCAACAATTATCTTCTATGAATTAACCAGAATGAAAAAGATGACTGAAAATACAATGAAAAAAGTTGAAAACATGATTAATTCTAGTAGCAAACGTCGGCAATGGAACCCTAACCTATATTCGTGAACTGTAAAATCTAAAGCAACCATAAATAAGATTTACGAATTAATCACGCTGGAGTATAAACATGTTCATTAGATCTGGCAAGTCAGGGTGTTTTTAAGTTCGTTTAGTCAAGTTTAGGGTGTTTTAATTGCCCGGAGTAGTTTGGGGACTAGAGTAATAATTCGCGTATAGTTCGGAGGTGTTTTTAAGTTCGTTTAGTCAAGTTTGAATGTGTTTTAATTGCTAGGAGTAGTTTAGGGACTAAAGTAATAATTCACGTATAGTTCAGGAGTGTTTTCACCACTTTTCTCAAATAGAAATGAACAATAATTTTGAAAATAGATCTTTGTAAAGTCATTTTTCTTCTACTCAACATTTCCGGGTGGCGGAAATGTTGGCAAATGAGATCTCAACTTTTTCTTTTTTATTGATAATTATATTATGCTAATCTCTTTTTTTTTTTTTTTTTTTTTTTTAAAAAAAAGTCTTATACCGCCATCTAGGATATCAAACTAAAAAAGAAAAGAGAAGTTAAATTTACTCTTGAAATATTTGATTCATCTTATATATTCTTGTCATTTATCAATTGATTTATGAGAGTTCTCATCATTATTTTTCATCTTAAATACTCCATAGATATGCTTCTTGTTTTAACACAACTGTCTAATTGATTCTGACATTATCACGATGGAACCACGGATAGTTTTAAAAAAATTAAATTACTCATAAAACTGTCAAATTGGTTCATCTTTCTTTTTAAAATTAATTATAAAGTATGCTCGTGAATAATCAAACATTCCAAAGATATCTCCAAAATAATTGAAAAAGGTCAGATATATTCCTACATTATTTTAGTAGCATTAGCGAAATCATATCATTTTTTTTACCTTAAAAAATCGTTATGAAAGAGAAATATTTGAGACGAAAAATAGATAAACCGAAGAGAAATATAAAATAAGGGTGTGTTTAGTATGGCGAAAAATATTTTCTGAAAAATATTTTTTAGTTTTTTCATGTTTGTTTAGCTTAAATTTTGAAAAACGTTTCTCAAATGAACTTATTTTCATCCAATTAAAGAAAAATGACTTTCCTAATAAAAATAGGAAAATCATTTTCCTAAATTCTCGTTCAACTTCACCACTCACCACCACCTAATCTACCCAAACACACCCGACCCCCAGCCCCTCAACTAACCACCTCGTAACACAACCCACCCCGCCCCGACCTACTCAAGATTCGACCCGAGATCACCCGATTTGAGACCCTACCTTAACTCGAGATTTGATGCCAGACCCGAGACCCTCCTCGACTAAGGCCCAACAACGATCTTGAATCGTGACCCAATCTCCGACAGGGGGCCTGAGCTCGAATTAACATAGGATCGAATCCTTGTTTCGAGACTCGACAAAGTTATGAGTTGTCGTAACTCGACAATATTTTCTCCTAACTAACGATCACCAAAAAATAAAGGCAAAATTTCAGAAATAGCAAACATTAAGGCAAAAATAAGGCTCCATAACTATAGTAGGGAAAATTACAAACCGTAACTACAGTTTAGTAGCTAAATATACGAATTAGAGATTGTATATACGAATATAAATTCGTCTTTAGAGATTTGTATATGAGCCCCGAAATTCGCTTTGTATACAAATACAAACGTATATGAGCCTCGAAATTAGAGAATCTCCTCCCCGAAATTAGAGAGTTGTATATGAGCCCCGAAATATACAAATACAAAAGAAATGTATATTTAGCTATTTAATCTAAAGTTTAGCTGTAAAAGATAATTATTTTAAACATTAGCTACGTTTGATAATTATGAGTTGATGTTTTCTACTCCACGTAATTTTTCCAAAAATAAATAAGAAACATTTTCCTTTCATACCAACACAGCCTAGATCGCAAACATTTTCCTTTCGAATGGCCTCTTTGCCACCTTGCTTAGAATTCCGTTAAGAGCAATGCTCTTCGGACTTTTCAATGAAATTTGGCAAATCCATGCTTTAAAGCGTTGAATATATCTACTCTCTCCTATACATTTTTCTCAAACACTCATCTCAGGTCAAAATTAATTAGTCTTTTCAGTCTTGTTTCGTGTTAATATTACTTCCCATTTGTTTCTTTTCCCTATTAATTCATGCAAAAGAAAAAAATGTACACTTTTTGTGTTTACTTCAATCTTGACTCGTCTTCAAGACTAGATTATGTTTTAGTTTCAATCTGTTTCTCTCTTTTTCAATTGATATGTTGTTTGATCTTGGTAATTTTAGGAAGTTAATTTGGAGGTGGTACAATGGCCATGTCTATGAAGCATATGTCCATTGTGATTGGAACTCTTGGTGTTTTATCTTTTGTTTTTGGGGTTGTTGCTGAGAACAAAAAGGTTAGTTAAGTTGATGATTCTCATTCTACTCTAATTTTGTTAGCCATTTACTTACCCTTGTACACCTTCTGCCTTCAATTTCTGTGAATTTGGTACAATCTGAAAGTTATATTCCTTTTTTCCTTTCATCATTCTAATGGGGATTTAATTCTTGCATATAGTGAACAAGGACTAACAACTTAGCATATGCATACCTCTTTTTGTGTGCTTAAAATTATTCTGTTTATCTGTTGAGGTGCTAAAATTCCGGTATCTCTAATAAGTAATGCTAGCTACTCTACTGTGTTTACGTAGAAAATTAAATTGTTTGAGTCCTACATCTTACCTTATACAAAAAAAATGGGTTGTTTGAGTCTTGTCCTTGAAAACCCAATCTGTCCCTGTTGTGCTATCTACTTAGATTTTAAGCATAGTTTATACTTATTTCCATTTAGCCATAGGAGTTGATTGGGAGGTTTTTATGTATATGTTTGATGTTACTCAATTTCACCTATTCAAAACAAAGGAGTGATTATCATTTCATCAGTTGAGAGTTAGATTGCTATGTCCCCTAGAGTCTAGATGCATGCAGAGCTAGATGACATCTTCTTGGAAGTTTTCTGTCCATAAATTTCTAAAGAGACCTAAACTGATAACCATAAGATAAGCATGAAGAACTAGTATACTTTATGTTACTCGGACTCTCCAAAAATGTTGCCGCACCTGTGTCGGATCCTCTAAAAATGCATTACTTTTGGAGGATCCAGCACGCACTCGATGGAGTCTGAGCAACATTTGTTCCACTTTCCCTATTTGTGGTCTGTCAGGCAGTTTTAATATTTTCCTGAATAATATAACACTTCAAGTCTTTGTAGATTGCAAAGAATGAAATGTTGGAGCATATAAACACTTTACCTTCTAAATTTTGTTCAGAAACACGGCGATATTTGACCATTTTTATGAAATAGGTGACAAGATATTTGCTAAGTAATGCCATGTTATGTTATTTCTCCTTTGTCATTTTGGATTTTCTGAGTGTTCTTTTGTTGCAGCCTGCAGCTGGAACTGCAATACCAGGAAAAGGGGTTGTTATTTGTAAATATCGATCTGATCCAACTGTTGCCCTGGGCTTTTTGTCTTTTGCCTTTCTTGCTGCATCTTCTGTGGCCGGCTTCTCGTCTTTGTTTTACCCATATAAAGGGAAGTCAATTCCTCAGTCTGTTCTGCTGAGAAGCACTAGTTTTGTGATATTCCTCAATGTTGCTCTGTAAGTATATTTCAGCTCGTCACCTTCTCTTCTTTCATGTGTGATATATACAAACTTAATGTATAGCCTATCCCTTTTGCCATTTTCACGTACTTTAGTATTCAGAGGGAAACTTTTTAATTGATCTATTTGAGCTGATGTTGTGTCTATTAACATGGACTTGCAAGATGATTTAACCGGCTAGGAAGTCTCAATGCATGCATAAGATGGAAACATACAACTTTTATGACATAATGAGTGCAAGATGAAAAACACCTGGAACAAAATGCAGAAACCTCTGCTTCTTCAGTAATCCTATATATCCAAATAAAGTAGAGACTTCAAAGCTTGACTAACAAGTGAGAAAGTCGACTTTTAGAAAAGAAAAGGGGCACCCTAGATGCAATAGAAAACAGCGGTAACAAGCAAGCAAGGATCCCTACTAAAGATGATCAGGGATAGAAAGCACTTCTGACGACTATTAATTTTGACGACCTGAATATTCTAAAGTTTAGTGTATGATACTTATCTGTAGTCAGATAATGCGGGAGACAAAGTTATGGGTGGAAACGCTGGTAGTGTGAATATGGTCTTGCAAGTCTATTTGACAGCAAAATATTCAAAGCCTTTAAGCAGCAAACTGGTTGAGAAAATAAAAGATTGAACTTTCTAAATTTCTCGTGTTTTGATGGTGTCTTGCAAAGACAGTTTCATTTAGTTTCCTGAGAAAGGCATAAATATATTGAGGCTTGAGAAGAAAGACATAGTTGCATGTATGATACATATCCTTACATGAATATCTCATATTATATTTCTGTGTCTCAGTTGCCTCATATTAGCTCAGTAGTCTTTAGAGATTTTAATTTTCCACTGGTGAATGGACTATTCCAACTATATCCACATTGCTTCTCGGAGAGAGGGGGAGCGGAAGAAGAAACTCTTGTCATTTTCGTTTACATGATTATTTCCATTCTGTTTATCTTATTTTTCCTTGACTCGTTTGGTTTGGTTTTTCTGCTGGTAAAATAAAGGGGTACAACTGGTTTAGCAGCAGCACTGTTGTTGTGGCCTACAATAAGTGAGCAACTTCATATCACGCGGAACATACACCACAACTTGCAAACGGAGTGCCCAACTGCCAAGACTGGTCTTCTTGGTGGCGGTGCCTTCTTGTCTCTTGATTCTTCGCTCTTCTGGTTGGTTTGCTTGATGCTAGCTAATAATGCCTGGGAAGATTACCTTAAAGAAACAGCAGACCTTAAGGGCGGGGCTGCAGTAAACTATGAAGAAGATGTAGTTATCAGGAGTGCCTAAGTTATTTCTACTAGTTAAGTCTTGGTTGTTTCATTCTGATGTTGCCACAATCAGGTGGTAGCATGCCTTGCGCGAGAACTCGTTTGTTGCATTTGTAGATATGAAAAATGTTATTATGGTTTCGTCTTGCATCTTATTCTGTGTGGATTTAGCCACATGAGGCTTTAATTTCATTTGAACTTTCTCCCCAACTACAAATCAGTATTTTGGTTCGCTGACATCATCCTCTTATCCCCCTTTTGTCTAACCAAATGCTGCTGCTAACAGGTCTTACTAACGGAATTATGTTGTTAACAGGTCTTACTGGCAACAATTCTTTTGTATGGAAATGTTTTGTTTTTGTTTTCTGAAAGTGAAATAGTATTGTTAGCTATGTTAACACGAATTTATTTGGGATATTTTCATAAACATACTGTTTTAAAAAAAATAATGACATCTACATAACTCAAAAATTCGCATAGCCTATTTTTTTTCTTTCTGCAATATCGTTTATACATGTTTATACATCTTTATACAACATTATACATGTTTATACATTTTTATACAACATTATATCTTTACTATACACAAATATATCAACTTATATAGTACTATATAAGAGGTGTTTATACATACTTTTACATTGTTATACACCTTATACACAATTATTATACAATATATACACTTATAAATCCCAACTAAGGGATATTTTACAGAATAATAAAAAATTTATGCGTGTGGAGGTTACTACTCATCAAGGAGAAGTTATATGTAAAAGTTATAGACACCCACAATTAAGATGATAATAGTATGCTATAATACAATTATTTACAATAATTATATATAATATAAAAAGATGTTCATAGATGGAAGATTGAAAATAATAAGGGTAAAATAAATATTATATAGGATAAAGAGGAAGAATGACTATTTTTTTAAAAATTGAGGGAAAAGTTTGATTTTTAAACCAAATGTCGAGGGTATAATAATGTGTCTTTTTCTCTCTCATTTTTCTTTCATATATTATATTATATTTCCCATATATTTAGGGAATATTGTTTTACCCGTCTACTCGATAAGTATTAAACACCAAACCTCGCCAACTTCTATTGAAACGGCAGTTTTCGATCTCTTCAACTCTCTCTCTGTGTTGAAGGTAAGGCTATGGACTCAATTATATATATGGTGTGTTGCTCTCTCATGTAATGTAACTATATATTCTTCAATTTATGATAGCAACTCCTCTGCTTTTTGGGGGAAGTTGATATATTTGTTGTCTAATTTGTCCTATTTAGAAAACAATCACTTTACTTACTTGCATTATAAATTGTTCAATGCTTCCCTGGTGTAGCAAATATGGAAAATTGTAATTTCCCTGATTTTAACTTTCAGAAGTGCCTGCTATTTGATCATGAGGAGGGCTAAGAGATATGGTGTAGATACAATTAGCAATTTGCCCTGTAATATTCTTGATGGAATACTGGGGTGCTTGCCTTTGAAAGATGCGGTGAAGACCAGTATCTTGTCAAGAGACTGGAGGTATAAATGGTGTACACGTCAACAACTTGAGTTTGATGATCACTTTTTCAAGTCGCTTACATGTGAGCAAGAAGCTAACACAATCATTTACCAAGTCCTATTACTCCATAAAGGACCAATATTGAAGTTTACACTCGGAGACTCTGACTCGATAAGATATCTTAATATTGATAACTGGATACTCTTCTTGTCAAAGAAAAATGTCCAGGAATTCACCCTTCGCGGAAGACATATCATTTACCTTCTCACCTTTTTACATTCCAGCACCTAAGGCATCTGAAGGTTGATCAATGCTTTTTCCATCCTCCACCCGATTTCAAAGGGTTTGAGAAGCTTATTAATCTTGATCTTCAGGTTGTCACTTTTATTCCAGCAATACTTAAGAATCTTATTTCCAGATGCCCATTGCTTGAAAGACTGACGTTGAAATGGTGCACAAACTTTGACACCCTTGAAATTGATGCAGCTAATCTCAAATGCTTTGACTTTAAAGGAACATCAACGTCCATTTGCTTCAAGAACACCCCTATGCTCAAAAAAGCTGTTGTGTGTCTCAATTCACCAATTGTGACGGATGCATCTCCTGTTTGTTCTAATCTTTCAAAGTTCTTCAGTTACATGCCGTGCCTAATGGAACTGGATATAGATGGTTATTTATTGGAGGTAAATGACATTTGTGATATAATAAGTTTGGTGCTTATTATAACCAAATGATACATCTGATTTGTATCTTTATCTAATTTTTGACATGCTTCTAGTACTTGAAAATGGGAGGTCTGCCGGAGAATCCTCTGACTGCTCTGAACAATGTCAAATCCTTCACTATACGGAGAGTGTTATTCAGAAACATTGAGGAGGTTTCATGTATTATTTACATGATTACAAGCTGCCCCAAATTACAAAATCTGACTATTGAAAGTGTAATCACTCTCTCTTATTTCATCATTAAGGTCATTTAATACGGTTTCGTCATCTGAACCCAACCTAACCACTTGTTGATATTCTGTTAGGGAACAATGAACCATGTTGTGGAACCTGTTGTACAATACTTACGAGACCAATCAAGGTTGTATGGTGTTGTGAAGCTGCTTCAAAGAGTCCATATGAGTTGGTTTAATGGTATTGAGATGGAAATGGAAACTTTGAGGCTTATATCTGCACCTGTACTTGAAAAAATTTCCATTGGAATTATGAAAGGCTCATTTCTCGAACGGGTAGACAAATTATTGATGAGATGGAACAAGTTCGCCAAGCATCACCCAATGTTGAATTCATAGTTGATAAAGTTTGAGGTAGAAGAAGAAGACGATATACTAATTGAACCCCCAGATGAAGTTGAGGTAGAAGAAGATGATATACCAATTGAACTTCAAGTAATCGTGGAAGTGCCATGAGTTTGATTAGTTGTGTGGATCTTGTATATGCTATAACCTGCATCCTAGAGGGGACAGTAGATGATGCAAGAGAGGTTCATCTTTTATTATTAATTTTTTTTGTTTAGTGTGTTTACCTGGTTATCAGTGTAGAAATTTATGGACAGAAAACCTCAAAGAACATGTCATCTAGCTCTGATGAAATCTGGAGGGTGTTGATTGAGCGTTGAATAAAGGTTTCCATTGCTCTGTCTCCACAAGCCCGTTTGTGTCTGGACTTGACCATAATTGGTCGGCATTCTGCAAGGCTAACCCTTTTTCTATTGGTTTGGTGGTGACTACCAGGACGATTTCTTTATGCCTATCAAAGGACCCTAAGGTGCTAGTCCACAAAAAACACGCGTATAAATTTATATAAAATGTACCGTTTGAAACAAAAAAAATATAGAATATAAAATATAAAATACAAAAAAAATGAGAAAGAGAACAGAAAGAGAAAGAGAGGCGAGAGAGAGAAGAGAAAGAGAGAAAATCAGGGAGAAAATCAAGGAAAGAGGTGAGTTGATATGGAATGTAATTAGCAAAGTGTTGCTATGAAAGACTTAATTATGAGCTCAAATTTGCTAAAAGTTCCTCTTATTTGCTAGAATGAATAGTCCATGTCTTTTTCCCAATGTTATTCAAGCCTGTTGCGAAAAAATGGGTTATGCGGGTGTAGTTTGAAAATATGAGCATATAGATATAATTATTTTTATTAGACTGTATATTTTTGAAAATATCTCCCCAAAAAAATAGTGAATTAAGTCATAGATAAAGGTATTTTGAACCATAAATTTTATTAAATGAGCAACAGATGCAAAAATTAAAAATCACCCGAAAATAGGGACAATCCGTGAAAAAAGTTTGTAAAAAGAAAAAAACAGAAGGCAGGCCCATTACAGTTAATCCAGGCACAGACAATGGGCTTTGTTTAGATCCAACGAAAAGAAAGAAGCCCAGGCCCGTATCAGCGGAAACAAACAACTAGCAAGCTATTTCTCCCTCATCGTCTGCACAAAGCTTGTTTGCTGTGTTTATATGGTCGAACATTAACATCTACGTTTGTCCCTTCGGGGACATCCGATAAAATTGGAACGATACAGAGAAGATTAGCATGGCCCCTGCGCAAGGATGACACGCACAAATCGAGAAATGGTCCAAATTTTTTTCTCTACCAATCCCCCACCTGCCAAATAATTAAGCCTTGTACAGAAGTGTAAAGCTGTGGAAAAATATTTGTTTTATTTGGTGGTGCTAATAAAAGCAATCTTTGATAATTACTGTTGCAAACCTAAATTTGTTTAGTTAGCTGGAAATGGACGGCGTCAAGTGATTATACAATACAATTTCATTAGCGCGCACACACTTTTAGTTTCTTCATTTTGCCTTGATCTACCTAAATTATGTATGAGTTCAATCTTTAAGACTTTTAGCATTGACTCAATTGTAATTTTTAAATTTATGCTCCATATGAAAATTACTAGTTTCAGATGAACCCGATAATACAACACTCCGTCCCCTGCTGGCCATTGGTTATGCATATTGTGGTTTGATTCTTCAAAATTGGACATGAGATTCATGTGCTCCACTAATTTTCCTATTAGCCTGTGCAATCACATTCTTAAATGACTGTCAATTTTGTTGATCACATTCTTTGGAATTTGATTAGGAAAGGAAGTATCCTTTAACTCTGAAGGAACTTAGACTTTATTCTCCAAAAACTTGAGTTCAGTAAACCAGCAGGAACATAGTATAATCCTTGCTTTGTTCACTGTAGCTGATTTGAAACAATTTTGATAGCTTTTATCCTACGAAGCACTCTTTCCAGGCTAACCTTTCTTTGCTAGCACTTACTTTTGGGCTATGTTACTCTAACTCTCCAGAAATACTACTGCATCTGTGTTGGATCCTCCACAAGATAGTCCTGCATTCTGAATATTTGGTTACTAAAGTTTCCCTAATGCATGTGCCTTTTGTGGCTATTGTTAACATATCGAAATTGCTTTTATTTTTCTTGTTGGCTCCTTGTTTGGCCTTTATCTTCTGCAGATCCATATTTTTTGCAGTCTGGGAATCGGCAGAATGTTTGTTCTATAATCAGAAAAGTACAGCAAAAGATAAGAGTCATATGGTCCTGCAGTGTGAATTCTTGGTGTGCTCAAGATAGAGTCATGTGTTTTTTGTGGATTAGCATCTCGAGGTCCTTCGATGGACATAAAAATATCGTCTTGGTAGCAACCACCAAACCAATAGAACAAGGGTTAGATTTGCAGAATCCCGACCAATTATGGTTAAGTCCAGGCACAAACGGGCTCGTGGAGATGTAATGGAAGGAACTGCAGAGTAATGAAAAGCTTTATTCAATGCTCTAGTTGATTCTCTAATTTCATGCACTTATTCCTAATAAAAAATATAAGATGAACCCTCTCTTGCATAAATTGCTGTCCATAAATTTCTAAACTGATAAACTAGGTACACCCAATCAAAACCAAAGAAAAAAGAAGAACAATAATAATAAAAAATGAACCCTCTCTTGCGTCATCTATTTTCCCCTCTAGGATGTACGAGATCCATAAAACCAATACTAAATTACTAATCAAAGTCATGGCACTTCCTCGATTTCTTGGGGTAAAATTGGTATATCATCTTCTTCTACCTCAACTTCATTCTTGGGGTTCAATTGGTATATCATCATCTTCTAACTCAACTGCATCAACTATGAATTCAACATTGGCTGATGCTCGGTGAACTTGTTCCATCTCATCCATAATTTGTCTACCCGTTAGAGAAATGAGCCTTGCATAATTCCAAATGGAAATTTTTTCAAGTACAGGCGCAGATGCTAATATAAGCCTCAAAAATTCCATTTCCATCTCAATACCATTAAAACAACTCATATGTACTCTTTGAAGCAGCTTCACAACACCATACAACCTTGATTGGTCTCGTAAGTATTGTACAACAGGTTCCACAATATGGTTCACTATTTCCTAAAAGAATATCAAGAAGTGGTTAGGCTGGGTTCAGATGACAAAACCGTATCAAATGATGAAATAAGAGACAGTGATTATTGGTATTAAAGAAAAAGGAGAGAGTGATTACACTTTCAATAGTCAGCTTTTGTAATTTGGTGCAGCTTGCAATCATGTAAATAATACATGAAACCTCCTCAATGTTTCTGAATAACACACTCCGAATAGTGAAGGATTTGACATTGTTCAGAGCAGTTAGATGATTCTCCGGCAGACCTCCCATTTTCAAGTACTAGAAGCATGTAAAAAATTAGTTAAAGATACAAATCAGATGCATCATTTGGTTATAATAAGCACCAAACTTATTATACCACAAATGTCATTTACCTCCAATAAATAACCATCTATATCCAGTTCCATTAGGCATGGCATGTAACCGAAGAACTTTGAAAGATTAGAACAAACAGGAGATGCATCCGTCAAAATCGGTGAATTGAGATCCACAGGAGCTTTCTTGAAGCAAATGTACGTTGATGTTCCTTTAAAGTGAAAGCATTTGAGATTAGCTGCATCAATTTCAAGGGTGTCAAAGTTTGTGCACCATTTCAACGCCAATCTTTCAAGTAACGGGCATCTGGAAATAAGATTCTTAAGTATTCCTGGAGCAAAAGTGACATCCTGAAGATCAAGATTAATAAGCTTCTCAAACCCTTTGAAACCAGGTGGAGGATTGAACAAACAATTTTGAACTTCCAAATGCCTTAGATGCTGGAATGTAAAAAGGTGAGAAGGTAAATGATATCTGTTGCGATATCTTCCGCAGAGTGTGAATTCCTGGACATTTTTCTTTGACAAGAATAGTATCCAGTTATCAATATTAGGATATCTTATCAAGTCAGAGTCTCCGAGTGTAAACTTCAGTATTGGTCCTTTATGGAGTAATAGGACTTGGTGAATGATTGTGTTAGCTTCTTGCTCACATGCAAGCGACTTGAAAAAGTGATCATCAAACTCAAGTTCTTGACGTGTGACCCATTTATACCTCCAGTCTCTGGACAAAATACTGGTATTCACCGCATCTTTCAAAGGCAAGCACCCCAGTATTCCATCAAGAATATTACAGGGCAAATTGCTAATTGTATCTACACCAGATCTCCTAGCACTCTTCATGGTCAAATACTTACGAGTTGCAGGCACTTCTGAAAGTTAAAATCAGGGAAGTTAACCAATAGTATTAGGCAAAGGCAACATGCAAATTTACATAAATACATATTTCAGCAACCTATGCATAGTTTTTTTTTTATGACCGTGGTGTCCGGCCTAGCTTTGGTGCACCTCGACTAATCCCACGGAATACCTACCAGGCTTACACCTCCCATCAACAACATGTACCAGGTAACTCTATCCCAACGTATGAATAGGTTTGTATGATTAAAAGTTCAATGTTTTCAACTACATAGAATTTCCCATATTTCCTACACCAGGGACGCATTGAACAATTTATAATTTCCCAAAATAGTCATGAATTGAACAATTTGTAATGCAAGTAAGCAAAGTAATTGTTTTGTAAATAGGGCAAATTAGACAACAAATATAATTGGAGACTAAATTCAATATGATAAATTCCTATAGCTACACAATTCCCCCAAAAGTAGAGTAATTGCTATCATAAACATTATATGAGAAAGCAACACATCATATATAATTGAGTCCATAGCCTTACCTGAAATAGAGAGAGAAAACTGCCGTTTCAATGGAAGTTGGCGACGTTTGGTGTTCGAGTAAAATATATAAAGGGTTACTTAAATACTCCCTACATATATGGGAAATAATCTGTATTTTATGTGATTTTTTAAAAAAGAAAAAAAATTCTACATGTTATTTTTCCTTTTCTTGCTTTTTTTCTTTTAAGAAAACTAGTTAAGGTATGTACACGTGCCCAACATGATTAATAGTTTGTAATTTTTTTTAAAACAATAGTAAATTTAGTTGACTCCCTAAATTTTATCAGTGTCATGTAAATTTAAACAAAGAGAGTAACATATATTATCTGAAAATTATATAAAAAAATTTATAAATCACAATAATTAACAACTTGAAATATTTAACAACCATACAAAAAATTTGATTGACTCTCCAAATTTCATCAGTGTCACATAAATTGGGATAAAAAAAGTATCATATATTGAACCTGTGCTTACACGAGTTATATAGTTTTTAGTATTTTAAGTTGTTAATTGTTGCCACTTAATTTTCTTTTCACCATAAAAATATTTTCACTATTTGTTGTTTTGTCGATAGATTTTAATTTTGTTTATGCTAATTTATTAGTGGATTAATTAATTTTGCATAGAAAATAGTTGGGATGCAGTTTCTTTGTTACAAAAGAATTTTATCTAGTATGCTAATAGGGAATAATTTAAATAATGAGTTCATAAAAGAGAAAATTACATATACTGGTTTTTTTATAGCAATTTGTTTCTTCTAATAAATGTCATCGTAGCAAAAAGTATTATCTCCAAAAAAGTATTACTTTAGAAATTTAAGAGAAAAATTAGTATGTTTTTCAAATTATAATGACTATTATCAAGGACAAAATGAAAAAAAATTATATTTAATTATATCTTAATTTTTTAAAATATTAATTATTTTGAATCATCTAATAAGGATGACAATTAAAATAACCCGAAGAGAGTATATGTGAAAAATAGAACTCAAATAGGCCCCTCATATGTTATCATGCATGTATTTTTATGGGAAAATTACGTGGCATGACATACTTAAGCCCATAATTAAAATCCATAACAACACTTTCAAAAAATTACTATCCACAACAAAATAACAATATTTTAAATAGGCACAGCCATAAATCCAAATACATTTAGAACAGTTGACTCCCTTCCTAAAATAACGCCCCAATTAAGTATCCACTTCCCTTTTCAATGAAACCTCTCTCCCACAACCCCTATTGTTTCGGCATTACACCCAAAACCCACTTCTTCACGATTTGATTTTATTTCATACCAAATTCAAGTACCTTCCACAATTGCAGGTAACCCCCATTATCAGTTATTGCAATTATTTCTTCAATAAATATATTTTTGAAGTAGTTGTATTCTAATCGATTTCAATTGCTTTTTCTCATTTTTTCTTTGTTTTACTCGATTTATAGTTGTTTTTAACATTGGAGGTATGCTTTAATGGCGGAACATACACCAACTAAACGATTTACCAGAGGTATGCTTTTAATGGTTGACTATGCACCATCTTTCAATTTGGGTATTTTTCAAGCGATTACAAATGCAGGATCTGCTGCTAATGCCGATCAAGTTGAAAAGCCTGTACAAGAATTTTGATCCAAGCATAGGAATGATCCAGTAAAAATGACTGAATTACTGAAGCAAGCAGGAACAGAAAAAGATGACAAAAATCCTTCACCAACTTCCATTAAAGGCAATAAACCAGTAAAAAAAAAAAGGAAAGCCAAAGATATTGCATCTGCCAGCAAGAATTTGGGGAATTTTTTTGAAAAAGCTTATGAATCTGAATCTGGTGGAGAAGATGTTGATGAAGAAGGAGAGGTAAATGTATTTTTAAAGTTATATATGTATTTGAAACAATAATATGTTGTATTTGTATTTTAGCGACTCAACAGAAATATATGTTGTTCTACATTCTCTAGACAAATTCAAATAAAAGTTTCTTCTTACTGTCATTGCATATCTATTAAATCAAATGTATTTGTATTTTTGGCTGCGTCTCTGTATAAGTACTTAACATACAAGTACAACAGAAATACATGTTGTTCAACATTTATTTGCATTCAAATACAAATAGAAATACTTTTTTTTGGCTGTTCTGGCAGAAATACAAGTTATTGAAATCAAATGTATTTGTATGTGTTGGTTGGGTCTCTGGTACAAGTAGTTAACACATAATGATATGAAATGTATTTGAACTATAATACAAATACAAATACATTTTTCATATATTGTTCTGGCATATAGATACAAATACGAATTAATTAACATACAAGTACAAGAGAAATACATGATGTTCTATATCTATTTGCATTCAAATATAAATACCTTTTGTTGGTAGATATTTTTTTTTGTTGAACTCAAGTGTATTTGTATGTGTTGGTTGAGTCTCTGGTACAACTACTAAACATACAATGATATGAAATGTATTTGAATTACAATATAAATACAAATACAAATATAAATGTTCATATGAAATGTATTTTTGATATGTGTTTGGCTGATCTGCTATTTTATTGAACTTAAACTTGATTTTTTTGATATTTTAATATAGGATGAATGTGATGAAATATTCATGGTCAGAGGCCTCCCGAGATTTACACCACACATGGGATGTTACACAAACAATAAGGCAATCGAAGCTCTGAAGGCTAAGCTAACAACTGAACAGTTTAGGCGTTTTAGTGACCAAACTATATTCGGGGTATTCACTCGCATGAAGCGTTGTGTTGTCCATGCACAAATGATCAGATGTGTTGTGTCACTAGAGACAACTGATAGTTCAGCCGATGCCATTATTATACGTGCAAATGGGACCATACTACATTTCACCCATCTAGAATTTTGCATAATAATCTCTCTCAATTGCACATCAAATGAGGCAGATTTTGTATTTGACACGGACGCACCCAACAGGCTAATGGAAAAGTATTTTGGTGGTGCAAATTCAATTTCAAAAGAAATGCTTTTCTCCAAATTCAGGAATAAGGTATGGGGTGAAAACAACGATGATGATGCCCTAAAGTTTGTCATTCTCTATTTTATACATGCATACATATTGGCTGGAGAAAAAAAAAGTAAAAACATACAACAACATCATTTTAACTTGGTGGAGAGCGATCGATATGTGGATTATCATTGGGGTTCTATAGTTTTTACAGAACTGGCAAAAAGCATAACTGTCAAGCTGATTGCCATCGAAAAGTTGTATGAAATCCAGGGTATGTCACTTGCTATTCAAGTCTGGCTATACGAGTGTTGTCCCGATGTTATCCCAGACATTGTTGTAAAGGTTGATGATCAAATTCCACATTTGATCAATTGAGAGACAAAAAAGGATCGTCCCCATTTCCAGACCATCATGAAGACGATGTTCTGTGAAGGAGATGAAAAAGTATTTTTCCAAGTTAATGCTTGCAAAATCATTGTTATATTTTTTATATACGATTGATTTCAATTTAATTTTTTACAGATTGTTTTCAAGAACATCCAGCTAACTGCGAGGGAACTTGCCATCCTTCGGATACCACCAGAAGTTGTTCCAACTATTTCGGAATAACATGAACATCAATGCAATGCAGCGGCGGACTCAAATGATGATTTTCAACAACCACCACCGTCAAGTCTTCCTGCAAAGGGAAAAGAAAAGGTTGGTCCATCGTCATCACCCGCTAAAAAGAAATTGAAGCACCAGCCACCAGTGCTAGCAGATTCAAAGAAATCTCCCGCTAAGTTGGATTCAAAACAAGCTTCAACCAGGACATTACTGTCCCGGGCTGTAAAATTACCGATCGAAAAGACAAGAATTCAAAGATCATTACCAAAATTACCGGTTTCAGCCACTAAAAAATAAGTCACCAATGCCCCAATGAGGCAGAATCCCATTCATGATTCACGCGATGTGCCGTCATCAAGTAAACACTCAGATAATGTCATCTCAAGGAAAGAGTTTGAAGACTTCAAAGAAGAAGTTAGTTAAATACAATATCCTAAATACAATTTCTCTTATATATATATATATATATATATATATATATATATATATTATTTTTTTTCAACTTGATTTTACTAACTTAGTTGTATTCATCACATGTACGAAGAGAATTGACAGACATTCGCACATTGATAGATGAAAAATTTGAACAAGTTTTGAATGCTATTCAAAAAAATAAAATTGATGAAGAGGTACTCTCCATACATTGAGTATTACATACACAATATGTATTTGACAGTGAAATATTTTTTCATACAATATGTATCTTTATAGATTTAGGTATTGTGTATATACAACAGATAGTCATTCATACATGAAGTCAAATACAAAAGAAGTCAACACCTTTTATTTTTTTTTTATGAAAATGACTTGTTATTTGTATTCTAATATTTTTTATCAGGCCAAGGACACTGATAGACCTTCTCACACACCTTATCGTGCTGTGCACATGTCGCCACAACGCAACAGTCCTTTTACCATGGGCACATCAAACCATCATTAGATGAGCAATATTCATGTTCAAGAAGTAAGCATTCAATTTGATTCACTTACATTAGTTATTCCATTATACAAAAGTATAATATAACATTTTTGAATTACATGAAAGGACCTTCTTGCTGCAGTACATAATGAACATCGTCAAGGCAAAATTAACTCCGATGATATGAGCGAAGAAGGATTAAAAGCAATGGATATTCAGTCGACAGGACACAACAAATCAGTGGTATGAATCATTGTTCACTTATATGTATGAACTCATTTGATGACACATGTGTGTAGTAATACATTGTTTGTTATTCTTTAGGATGTTGGTGTATCTCATGTTGATCAAATAACTACTGAATTCGTCCTTATCCTAGCTGATCAATTGCATGGACCACAAATACAACACACTCCACCTAAAAGAGTAGTATATTATTTTTTTATTTTACATAATATCAATTTTTTAACTTGTTATAGATAGATAATTGTACTTATATTTTTTTTAGGAGAGTGAACATCAGTTCAGTTTCGATATACCACGAAATACTGTTTTAAATTCAGATAATGTGGTAAACCAAAATGTGTCAGAAACTATCACTGTTGATCGAATCATGCGATCACCCGAAACTCCCACTGCCATGGAATTCCAAATTGAAGAAGCAGTCCCTATTCAAGCAGTAACCACTCCAAAGCCAGCTGTTACTGATTCACAGTTCTTCATACCCGATAGTCAGCTCCCAAGCCTCAATACGGAGTGAAGCATGATTTTACATTCATCGACTATTGTCGAGGAACAAACACCTACACCCATACAGAGAGTGAAGCGAACGTCTAAATGAAATATATCGCCGTACATGTCAAAATTTGAATTTGAAGCATGTAACTTTATATACATTTCATAGTTATATATCATATGTATTTGTACTCTTCCCCATAAATATTTAATTCTTTTACATATTTTATGGTGGCCTTGTTATATAGTTTGGCATGTCCTGTTATGTATTTGTATTCACTCTGTAATGTATTCTCTACATGACATAATATGTATTTGAAGAATTTGAATTTGTATATTTTTTTCAGTGAACATGAAATGTATTTCTATACGTAGACAGTTCAATCTATATTGTATATGTATACTATCCAATTTATATTTATATTTTTTAGATAAATACATTTCATTCTAGTTGAACATTAGCTTCTAAATGTATTTATTATGAAAACAGGTAGTTCAACGGGAGAACCTCCAAGATTTGTGAACAAGCATTCATTTGCGTCTAATGGACTATATGGGACACAACACATGTGCCTGGTAGATATGTTCACAAATTGGGTGAAAGTGAATCTCCTGCAAAGGCATGATAAGAAGTAAGTTTTATTAAACTCATGTATATTTTAAACATGAAATAATACTATCATGCTAGGCATCATATTTGTCTAATTTATATTATAATGCTACTTATCTTTGTTCATTATAGGAAAGATAAGCAAGATCGATACAAGAGCATAAGTCGAGTTTATCGCCTCACATGCCTTTTGGTGTTCATAGAGTGCAAAACAAGAACTGATTCTACGTAATGCATTATCCTGATCAATCATGGGATGACTCTGTAAGTATGACAATCCATACATAATGCAATAAATTTGTTTGATAAAAAATGCTCATTGTGGTTTATTTCATTTTATTTTTTTAGCATATTGATGTTATCCTATACTACCTGCGAAAGAAATGCAAGTATGACAATCAAACCACATACAAATACAGCACTGTTGATTGAAACTTCATAACCATTATTGCTAGCATATTTGCTAAGTATGCCGATCCAGATTACATTAGTTCAGAGTTGGCTGGTCAAGAATCACAGATTTGCGAATATGTTAATGGGTATAGGATGCATGCTACTGTACCATGGCACACGATAGATCAAGACTTTATTTCTGTTAATATTTCAGAGAAACATCACTGGGTGCTTGCTGTGATATCTTTCGATGAAAGATGCATATTGGTATACGATTCATACCGTTTAGCTGGACATGATGCTCTTGTCGATCGCAAGATACAGAAGTTGGTTGAGCTTATACCCATGTACCTTGAGAATACTGACTTTTACACCAAGAAGGGTATGGATCATGATCAATATTTAAAATACAAAGATCATGAAAAAATAAACTTTTTTGATATATCTTACGTGAAGGATTTACCACAACAACCAGCTGGAAGCCTGTAAGTATATGATGTTTGAAATTTTTTATGTTTTTAAAAAAAATTACATTCATTTATAATTTAAGTCACTTTGTTTGTTATTGGCAGAGATTGTGGTCTATTTCTAGTGACACATGCAGAGTATTTGAGTTACGGTGATGGTGTTCCATCAGTTGAATTCAACCCAGCTTTGCTTCGTAAAAGATATGCAGCACTAATATGGGACTATGGGGTGCGCAAATTACTCAATGATGCTGAAAGCGACAACGAGGCACCAATGAGGCCAGCCAGACCAACTCACAATATTGATAGCACTGATCAGATTGTTCTTGAATAGACTACTGATAGGATATACCGGTGCCTTTTAGCTGTATTTCTTATCCTTTTTGAAAACTCTTTTGAAACTACATTCAGGTTAATGTAAATTTTCAGTTGAACTGCATATGTTAAATGATGAAAGAATGTCTATTTTAGCTATTCGTACTTGTAATTTGTATATGTTACTAGTTTTCCATTTAAAATCTAATCTTTTCTTCACGAGCCAAAATACGTTAGCAAGATGCACAAAAATTTATAAGTTTTTTTTATAAAAATACAAGTACACTTTAGTGTTTCAGTTTACTATATAAATTAGTCTTTGTATAAGATATTAACCACAATTTGAAATACATTTACTTACCATATGTATGCAAATACATATACATTAAATTAATCTAGAACTATAAATACAAATACATTTATTTGGTATAGATACAAATACATTCTATTTACTCTCTCGTTATAGTTGTATTTAGTCTATCATCATAGCTGTATTTGAACTCAAAATCAACTATAAATATAAATACATTTATTTAGTATTGAACTATAAATACAAATATATTACGGTTTCGATTGATCTTAAATGTAAATACAAATACATTTTATTTACTCTCTCGTTATAGTTGTATTTGAACTCAAAACCAACTACAAATAGAAATACATTTATTTAGTATAGAACTATAAATACAAATACATTTTCTAACTTTATAGTTTCGATTGATCTTAAATGTAAATACAAATACATTCTATTTACTCTCTCGTTATAGTTGTATTTGAACTCAAAATTACCTACAAATAAAAATACATTTATTAAGTATAGAACTATAAATACAAATACATTTTTCAATTTTTATTGATCTTAAATGTAAATATAAATACATTCTACTTAGTCTATCATTATAGTTAGAACTCAAAACTAACTACAAATGAAATCATCTTTTTATATACGAGAGTTAAACCAAAAAATACTTGTAAAATACATGTCAAACACTCCTACTGAACAACTATACAAAGAAAAATACATTAACACATGCTTATTAAGCAAACCAAAACATACTTATTAAGTAGATCAAGCTTGTTTTTTGCAACACAGACTTGCAGAAAATACAAATTAGTTCATGAACATACCAACATAACATAGAATCTAAAAGATGGAATAGAATGTATCCAAATTGACAGAATGTATAACATGAACACAAGAACACAAAGTTCATCTACTCAGCCTGAGGTCCATTCCTGCATGAATGCCTATTGTGTCCTTTAAACCCGCAGGTACTACACGAATTTATGCTTTTCTTTCCATATAATTCTTCCCTATTTTTTCACGGTCCTTTTTTGAAGGTCGTCCAGGAGGTCTCTTGAATATTGGAGGCAGAATAATATCTTGCTGTACATCTTCAGGTATTATCCAGTCGTCTCTGTCTGGTAAAGGATGTATTGGTACATCGTATGTCATCAAAATTGTCTTAGGCTTGTATAAGTCTAAGCAATATTCATCTGGATCAAAAACCTTCTTCTTCAATACAACCCAAGCATGTGTACAGGGTATTCCATCCATCTGAAACCTCACACAAGTACAAATTATATTCTTAAGGCAAACTATGGAATGCCTATCTCTATCATGTACTGTATGAACATAATCAGTGGTTGGTACAACCTGCATGATTCACAAACAAGTACTCAAAATAAAAATACATATTTTACACATTAAGAGATAAGAGTAAAAGTCCAATACATATACATATATATCAGTTCATTCATGTATAAGAAGGTAGTAAAAATGAAACTTACCGTCATACGTGTGCTTTTTTTCTCATTTTCTGTAAGAATGCGTTAAAAATTACCCGTCAATAGTGTGAATGTGTATGTTGCTTCTTATCGGCGTTCGCAGTTCCATCTGCCAAACATCAACCTAACTTGCTCTAGAAAATCATATATGGGCAGCTCAATTGCATGTAGAACTGCAGAATTTATAGATTTCGCTAGATTTTATGTCATGCTCAGGACCCTATCAATGGGTGCATATAACCTGCTTCATTTTTCATACCCTGCCAATTACAAATACTCCTTTACTCGAATATCAACATTCTCAACCCTTTCCATCAGCTTGTCAAATTCAGCCTTCGTATATGATTTGGCCATCGTATAAAATACTTCAGATAATGCCTCATGAGACTTTCTGTACCTATTTTGCACATTCTTCCAAATATGTCATATGCATGCGAAATGGTGCACTCTTCCAGTAAACACTCGAGTAACAACCTTTATGATGCTTTCATTTTTATCCGACACAACACACATGTTCTCTCGTTTGCCATATGCTTCTTTCAACTGTGTAAAGAATCAAGTCCATGAGGCATCATTCTCTGAGTCAATAACGCCATATTCCAGTGGGAAAATAGTGCTAGCTGACACAAATAAGCCATTGTATGTTCCCCTTAGATGGCTTTCATCAACCACCACAACCGGTCTACAATGTTCAAACTCCTTAATGAAAGCATTAAGCGCTACAAACAGATACAAGAATTTATTTTCTGAAGTTTTTTTCATCTTTATGTGCGATCCAGGTAAGTTGTGTCCAACATATACAAGTAGCCTGGTAACTTGCTGTACGATGCAACAGGGTTCTCCCGTAGAGACTCCAAAACTTTTTTCTTAGCCCTCCAACATAACATGTATGTCAAATCTAAATCGAGTGTCAGTTTTATGTCATTCCGGATATCAGTTGGAGTGTATTTCCTTTTGTGATTCTTGAAGTTTGGTTTGACAATACCCCCAACCAATTTACTTGTTGCATGTCGCTGACCATAAACTCTATTTTTAAGGGACAAGTATGTCCCGACCTGAATTCTCTTATTCTGAACATCCCTAATTTTTTAATATCAGAAGCTTTCAACAAAAAATCACACTGCCCTGATACACATGTTAATGTATAACTGCATCACAAATACAATATACATCACTCTCATATAACACCAATTAAATACAGTTGACAGATTTCTAAGAAGAAAACTCTTACCAATTTTTGCTTGACCTGTCCGCATAGAACTGAAACATTTCCCTAATTGCATATTCTTTCATCATCGCCTTTACTTTTTTTTTTGCTCCTGTAGACTTGATCTTCCGCAACATCTTTGTGACTAGGATCTGAAAAATGAACCGATTCATCGTCGAATGAACTAGAGCTACAGGATCCACATCATCTGCAATTACCATTTTTCTATAACTAGATGTATTTATCCCTTCCAAGCAATTCAATTCAGAACTTTCACCATTTACAGACGATGAATTTCTTAAACTGATTTCGTTATTCTCTTCGAACAAACTTACACAAAGTGGCATGTTTCTCATCTCCTTAAACTCTTTCTTTTGCATAACATATACCTTCACCCCCATGTCATTGTATATTTCAACAGGATTTGGGTCACCAGCTATTTTGTGTTCGATTTTCATACGTTTGACTCTCAAATTCATCCCAATTTGAGTTACAAGTAGATCACATAGCTCACTGTATGATGCGTACGTGCTTAAAGCAATTGCATCAACAGTATATCCATCATATAAGTTCTTATCAGTCCACCTACCAGAATGCTTGACAAAAATAGGGATGCTGGCAATTTCTATATCCGGACAAAAATACTATCATTTATACAAAAAATATAACTATAACGAATTGAATTCAAAAAAAAAAACTGAACAAAATATTAGGCATTAACACACATACAAAATAATTTTTTTACATACATATGTATTCATATCTCCGTATATACACATGAATTCAACGACTAATATATATTCGAATTGAAGTACACAAACTACATATACAAATCACAAATATATTCATATCTCCGTATATACACCAGTACAATTTTTTTTCCTAAACCATACATGTATTTAACAATTTAATCGTCTACAACTTAAAATTGAGATTCCACAGAACACAACATATGTGTCTCAACATAAATGTATTTTGAATCTAACAAAGACTTTTTACTGTCGATTGTATTTTTTTCAATCAGAAATGTATTTGATATTGTCATAACCACCAACATACCTATAACAGTACAATATACAAATACCAGACCAGACTATATATTTTTCACAGCTAAATACATATGTATTAGGCGATACTAAGTGTGATTCGTATTTATCCTTTCGTTTTACTACTCCACCATTGCTAATCAATACTAAGTTTAAGCTACATACCTGATTCAGTTGAATGATAACAATACAAACCTGAAAGAGTGAAAAACGCCGTAATATATATTTGAAAGTATTTCTCGATTTTTTATTTCAGTGATGAAGCTCGAAATCTACAATTTGATGGAGGATTTCGAAATCCAGATTCAAATTGATCAATTTGTTGAATTGTTGAATTGTTTTCCTTCAATTTCCCTTTAGGAATGGAATCTACAGAATGCAGTACATGCCCGTGATTTATGAAATTGGTTAAAATTAGTGAAGATCTTTTTCTTTTTAAATGGTAACAGTCACCTAAAATAACTTTTCCTCCTAAATATGTATTTGTATTTGTCTAATTATTTCGTACCATTAAATACAATAAAAATAGCAATACTTTGTCATTTAAGTTGCTATCTCCTGTAATTGCAAAAAGACTGCTATGTCCTCCTTAATTATGGGCTCAAGTTTGCTATTTCTGAAATTTGCTCTTTTATACTATACATTTTGGGGTCCACAATTTGCCTAAGCAGACCTATTGACACAATGACCCTAAACTGCTGAATTTACCATTATAGCCTCGGACGATCCCAAGCTGCTCATTGTAGCGGCGTATTAAATAAGAGAATATAAGTCAAATGAACCTTTGATCCTAAAGTTAAAAAACGTTGATTGAAAAAAGTGAATTGAAAGGCAAATTTGAACAAGTTCTTCAATGATAAGGCTATATTTGGGTCAAATTCAAAAAGAAGGCAAAATTATTTTATTTCACATAGTTGATGTGCAAATTTGAGTCACTCCATTAATAATAACGGCTTATTTATGACCAAATTCAAATGAAAGGTATACTTGTCCTATTTTCACGGATGTTAGAAATATCTAAGTTAAAATATAAAAAAAAAATACACAAAAGAGGATTTAAAACATCATCAATAGGTAAAATAGATATTGCATATGATAAGGAGGAAGAATGTTCATTATTCAAAGTAGATAGGGGAGTTTGATTTTTAAAATAAAGTTGAGTGGTGTAAATTATTTAACCAATAATATATCTAAGGAAATCATTGTTACTAGCAATATATAAAATAGTATTAGTACAAAATTATTAATTAGACGTTGAAACTTTAACTGCTCTATCTTGATTGAAATGTCCTTTTTGTGTAGTTGATTAACAAAGGAAATTGCTTGTACTTTCTTTTGAATATTTCTACATGTGTAAGGTATTAATATGATATAATTGAGACGTTTTCTAATTAGCCGAAGTAATAATTCTCTATTATGTAAGTTTGAAGTCGACCAAACTATGGTTGCTGATTACCGTATCGCAAAAAAATCAAAATCGAATTTTGAAATATTGAACCATACCAAATTAATTTGGTATATTAATAGTATACTATTTTTAAATCGAAATTACCAAACCAAAATTTCAATACCATACCATACCCAACGTACTGTAACTATATATATTGCTAGATTATAAGGTTACGTAAAAACACAAAATCCAAAGGAAGTTATTCAAACCTTCGTTGTTCTATATTATTGTTTATTATGTAGTTTTATATATATTCACATACATATCGTTACAACCAGATATTATATTTGTACAATTTTTGTTAATATTAGATTTTTTATGCATATAAATACAATGTATTTTGCTATGTTTTTTTTAAAAATCACTATATTTTGCAAAAACAGAGGCTACTAGCGCTATTTGTAAATACGCCAGATTTGTTAAATTCCTTCGTCTGATCTGGAGAGACTCCCTCTCTGTAATTTCCTTATTTGACTTAACTATCTCTGCCCTCCTTACTTTTTAATTATCCTTTGAAAGATTTAACTAGGTAACTAGTTAAACACACAGTCAAAACAAAAAAACAATAATAAAAGATCAACAATCTCTTGCACTATCTATTGTCCTCTCCTCTAGGATGCAGGTTGTAACATATACGAGATCCACAAAACTAATACTACTAAATTACTAATCAAAGTCATTGCACTTCCACGATTTCTTGAGGTTCAATTGGTATATCATCTTCTTCTACCTCAACTTCATCTGGGGGTTCAATTGGTATATCATCTTCTTCTTCTACCTCAACTTCATCAACATTGGGTGATGCTCGCCGAACTTGTTCCATCTCATCCATAAATTGTCTACCTGTTCGAGAAATGAGCCTTGCATAATTCCAAATGGAATTTTTTTCAAGTAGAGGTGCAGATGCTAATATAAGCCTAAAAATTCCATTTCCATCTCAATACCATTAAACCAACTCATATGGACTCTTTGAAGCAGCTTCACAACACCATACAACCTTGATTGGTCTCGTAAGTATTGTACAACAGGTTCCACAACATGGTTCGTTGTTCCCTAAAATAATATCAACAAGTGGTCGGCTGGGTTCAGATGACGAAACCGTATTAAATGACCTTAATGATGAAATAAGAGGGTAATTACACTTTCAATAGTCAGATTTTGTAATTTGGGGCAGCTTGTAATCATGTAAATAATACATGAAACCTCCTCAATGTTTCTGAATAACACTCTCCGAATACTGAAGGATTTGACATTGTTCAGAGCAGTCAGAGGATTCTCCCATTTTCAAGTACTAGAAGCATGTCAAAAATTAGTTAAAGATACAAATCAGATGCATCATTTGGTTATAATAAGCACCAAACTTATTATATCACAAATGTCATTTACCTCCAATAAATAACCATCTATATCCAGTTCCATTAGGCACGGCATGTAACCGAAGAACTTTGAAAGATTAGAACAAACAGGAGATGCATCCATCGAAATTGGTGAATCGAGACACACATTAGCTTTTTTGAGCATAGGGGTGTTCTTGAAGCAAATGGATGTTGATGTTCCTTTAAATTCGAAGCATTTGAGATTAGCTGCATCAATTTCAAGGGTGTCAAAGTTTGTGCACCATTTCAACATCAGTCTTTCAAGCAATGGGCATCTGGAAATAAGATTCTTAAGTATTGCTGGAATAAAAGTGACAACCTGAAGATCAAGATTAATAAGCTTCTCAAACCCTTTGAAATCGGGTGGAGGATGGAAAAAGCATTGATCAACCTTCAGATGCCTTAGGTGCTGGAATGTAAAAAGGTGAGAAGGTAAATGATATGTCTTCCGCGAAGGGTGAATTCCTGGACATTTTTCTTTGACAAGAAGAGTATCCAGTTATCAATAGTATTATATCTTATCAAGTCAGAGTCTCCGAGTGTAAACTTCAATATTGGTCCTTTATGGAGTAATAGGACTTGGTAAATGATTGTGTTAGCTTCTTGCTCACATGTAAGCGACTTGAAAAAGTGATGATCAAACTCAAGTTCTTGACGTGTGTACCATTTATACCTCCAGTCTCTTGACAAAACACTGGTCTTCACCGCATCTTTCAAAGGCAAGCACCCCAGTATTCCATCAAGAATATTACAGGGCAAATTGCTAATTGTATCTACACCATATCTCTTAGCCCTCCTCATGATCAAATAGCAGGCACTTCTGAAAGTTAAAATCAGGGAAGTTAACCAATAGTATTAAGCAAGTGCACTTATCGACTTTCATAGTATTCAATATTCTCAACAGAAATTCGATACAAAGGCAACATGCAAATTTACATAAATACATATTTCAGCAACGTATGCATAGGTTTGTATGACTAATAGTTCAATGTTTTCAACACCGCAGGAAAGCATTGAACAATTTGCAATTTCCCAAAATAGTCATGTATTGAACAATTTATAATGCAAGTAAGTAAAGTGATTGTTTTGTAAATAGGGCAAATTAGACAACAAATATATTTCAATGTGATAAATTCCTATTGCTGCACAATTCCCCTAACATGATAAATTGAAGTCAAAATTGAAGAATATATATACTTACATTACATGAGAGCAACATATCATAATTTAGGCTTACCTTCAACAAAAGAGTCCTGTGTGTGAGAGAGATAACTGCCGTTTCTATGGAAGCTTGGTGTTTGATATATTGAGTAGACGGGTAAAAGAATATAGGGTTACTTCAATATTCCCTAAATATATGGGAAATATAATATAATATAAATATAAATAGAAAGAAAAAAAGATCGAAAAAGACTTATTAGTCATTGGTTGAGCAAAAAAGGATATTTTGGGAAAGTATTTTCTCTGTTTTTATGTGATTTTTGAAGGAAAAAAAATCCACATATTATTTCCTTTTTTTGTCTTTTTTTTTTAATTTTTATATATAGGACATATAAGTTAAATGAACCTTTGATCCTAAAATTGAAAAACGTTAATCGACAAAAGTGAATTGAAAGGCAAATTTGAGCAAGTTCTTCAATGATAAGGGTATATTATTCAATGATGATAGGAAAGTTTGATTTTTAAAAGAAAGTTGAGAGGCGTAAATTATTTTATCAATAAAATATATATATATATATATATATATATATATATATATAGTATATATATATATTATATAAGAAAATCATTATTACTAGCAATATATATAAAATAGTATTAGTACAAAATTATGTATTAGACGCTGAAATTTTAACTACTTCATTTTGATTAAAATATTTATTTTTGTGTAATTGATTAATGAAGGTAACTAGTTTTGCTTTTTTTTAAATATTTTTACATGTGTAAGGTATTAGCATGATGGGATTGAGACATTTTTTAAATAGTCGAAGTTATAATTCTTTATTATATGAGTATATGTAAGTTGAAGTCAACCAAATTACGGGTATCGAATACTATACCGCAAAATATCAAAATCGAACTTTAAAATACCGAATCATATGTAATTAATTTGATATGGTAATGATATAATATTTTTAAAAATAAAAAATCAAAATTACCAAATCAAAATTTTCAATACCGAGCCTACCCTTATTTGTAAAGGAAAAAAAACTCATATATACTATATCAAATACTATATTACAAGTCATACAAATAGATTCTAGTTTTCAATACCTACCAATATAATAAACTCAAATAAAAAGTAAAAAATGGTGAAAAAAATAGAAACCGAATTTGTGAAAAAAAGTAAAACACGGTAAATAAAAACAGAAACAGAAATTAACAAAATCCCTAAAAAAATATTGAGGGATATGAATAACCCAAAAATTTATCTCCCATATCTTAATTTCCTTATTTTACTCCTTTCTATTATCACCGTTTTCACTAACAATTATGATTTTTGTAAGCTTAAATCTAGGGATCTCATTTATCAATCAACTAAACTATATTTTCTCTCCTAATCCGTCATTCTCTCTCCTAAAATATATTCATTCCCCAAATATACACCGTTTATATTCATTCTCTCTCCTAAAATATATTATTATTTTTGAAAGAAAACCATTCCCCAAATATACACCACTTTCACTAACAAGTTCAATTTTTGGAAAGGAATTCATGTATTTTTTTATCTTTATGATATAAAAATTGACGTTAAACATATGATGTTGTTAATAGAATAATTATCTTTAATCTATGAATATCAATTTTATATCAATTTTATATCAAATGGAATACCAATTTGAATACCAATTTGAATAACAATTTGTATATCAAATTGAATGATTTTGCATATGCAATGTGGATAGAATATGTAAGAATGGTTGTGTATGCAATGTGTATAGAATCTGCTTGCATAATGATTCTTGTATAGAGTATCATAGCATAATTCGAATACCAATTCCATACCAAATTGACTACTAATTTTTATATCAATTCTATACCAAATTGAATACCAAGTTTATACCAAATATAATAATTTTGTGCATGCTATAGAATAAATAAATTAAATAAAATATTTTAGCTTATCTCGGGGGTAGTACCATCACCGATTTTTTTGATCGATTTAACAACATTTGTCCGAGTTTTGGGTAAAACAACCCAAGTCGAGACTTGATCTAGAAAGCATAATGGGATAGTCCTTCAACAAATCTAGGGCTTTTACGAGTGGGAGTAGAATAAAGAGCGGATTTTTTTGACATGCTTCTCCCAAAATTTCAACAACAAAGAAAAATCCTAAGATGAAAACCCACAAAATAAAGCACCAAACTAAGAAATTGAATCACACTGGTATGAAATTAGAAGTATGATTTTGAATAGTGAAATCACCACAGGAAAGATACATTTTGGGAAAGAAAATCTAATGAAGAGATTCGAGGAATTGTGAGTAACAAACGTGATATTCGATGGATACGAGGGGATAAAAGAATTATGAGTAAAAGTTAAAAACATGATATCTAGTGGCCCAGTAGGGTATTTATTGCAAAGTTAATAACTGATAATAATTGTCTTTCTTAATTATAATGAGTTATTTTGTGGATCCCAGTCAGAATTTGTTAATTAATTAATTAATATCAATAAAAAATTATAATTAAATACAGTAAATAAAATAATAACTAATTTTAAGATTCTGGTATGACTTGTAATTAAAATGATATTTTAAGAATTAAAAAAAAAAGTGATATGTTTGATGTAGTAAATGATCTCAAAATATTATCTAGGATGATTTTCTCTATTTGTAACTATGTATATTGATAGATTACAAGGTTATGTAAAAACACAAAGCCCATAAAAAGTTATTTAAACTTTCATTGTTGTATATTTTTGTTTATTACGTAATTTATATACACACATATCAGCTATACATCTTTCTTGCATCTATGTTGGAGACGTCGCTAATGCTATGGACTTTGGCTTATGAAAATAAAAAATGATGAATGAGATTTGGCACTCCACTCGCTGTCAATACGGAAGGATGCCGCCAAAAAGAATGAAACATTATTTCGCGTTGTTGGATGCGTCGGATCCCGTATTACAAACGAGCTCTTTATCCTCAAATTCAAATATGTGGCAACAAATATTATCCTGTTTTATTGTTACGTAGAAGCAAAAGTCTGTTTATGATTCTTTGACGGCACTTTTTCACCCTCTCTTCGCTCTGGACAGGAGCGCTAATGGACACGGGAAGGGAGCATGCAAAGCGCGTCATTCGTAATGGAAAGACCACATAATTACAAGTAGATATTGTATTTGTGCAATTTTCAGTTATGATTAAAAGAAAATATGTGTATAGATACAATATAGTTTGCTACGTCTTAAAAAAATCACTATTATTTTGCAAAACAGAGGCTACTAATTATGAAAATTCCACTATAAAGAAAGAAGGCTGGCCAATTACAGCCAAGTCCAGGCACAAACAATGGGCTTTGTTCAAATCCAACGAAAAGAACCCAAAACTTAGTCAATATATATATAGCACAAGTACTTTATGACAAACACCTCATTGAATCAAAACAAATGTTCTTTCTTTTCATTGAATCAATTATACAATATAGCTCAGCAGAGTATTTAATTTCATCAAGTTCACTAGCAGAAGAGTATGGGGGTATATATGTTGAAATCAGCAACAGCTTCTCCAAGAACACAAGTACATTTGCTTCCTTTGATAAAGGGTTCGTTAATTATGCAGGGATGACAACCTTTCTACTATTAACTTTGATAATATTATATTGTTTAGCGCCAGAGATGAACTATACATCAACATCACCATACTTGAAAACCGTGTCGCGCTTTCAAGTATGGTGATGTTGATGTTTAGTCCATCTTGACGCCAAGCAATATTCAAAGTTAATACCAGAAAGGTTGCCATCCTGCACAAGTTACTCCCCATATTGGTTCCTCAAAACCTTTTTTTTCTTCTCTCTTAAAGAGAAAGAAAGGAGGTCCTAATGCTTTTGTGTAGATGTGAATCAAATGGCTTGATTTCAGCTCTATTTATAGTGCTAACGCTATATTTGTTTAATAATATGTACGTCATATTAAATGGCACATGTCGTGTTGCAATAAACAAAATTATATATAATTTCTAATTAAAGATTCCACAAATAATATTTGAAACTTACATTTTTAAAGAGTAGTGGTGCACATGTCATATGACAGTAGTTTATGTGATATTCCCTCCGGTCTATTTCAGTTAGGGTGGTTATTAAAAATAATTAATTTAAAATACTTAATTATTTTTCCATCTTTATCCTTACTCTAATAATAGTAGCACATTTCATAGGGAGTAGGGTGGATCTCTTATAAATTAAAGTAGAGGCGGGCAAAATTCGATTTAACCAATAAATCGAACTCGACAAAAATGTTATTGGTTTATTGATATCGAGTTATTGGTTTTTTAACGTTTTTGTAATTTTTTTTATTGGGCTATCGGTTCGATTTCGGTTTTAAGATTTTTGTTAATGGCTAAACCGATAACCCAATAAGATTATACTAAAACTATATTTTTATCCATAATTATAATAGTGACTTTAGATTTTAAATATATACCCTATTATTTTTTTGCATTTTATAGTTATTGTCTTAGTGTTGTTATTTTCTTTCTAAAGACGTTGGTTTGGTGGGATTCTACCTATCAGTGTTATTTTTCTTTTTGAGAGATTGCTAGCGTTGCTACTACATTCAAGTTTGCTAGTTAACAAGAAAGAAAATAAGTTTGTTTTACTAATAACGTATTTAAATTTGCTTATGCTTGTAATTTGTATAGACTTTTATGCATAAAGGTAGTGTATATATGTAGATGAAAATAAGAAAAAGCAAAAAAAAATTATAGAAACATTTTCTTATCAGTTAAATCGAAAATCGAACCGTTAAGGACCAAAACCGATTAACCAAAAATCGATAACGAATATCTTATTGATTTGATTATCGATTTTGCATGTTGACAAATCAAAAACCGATAAATCAAACCAATAATATACAAAATCGAACCAAACCGATCGGTGCGCACCCCTAAATTAAAGTTTGGTGGGATATGTACTTAAAATTACTAATTTGCATGGACCAAAGAGGAGTTACAGTTTCCTTGAACTTCAAAAAGCGTACACGTACTGTTTTGTTGTTAGAATGTGGAGTGTCTCATTTTAATCGAAAGAATAATTGTTTAGATATTTAATGAACATGCATGTTGTACGTCTCTTGGGGATGAGTGAATAGCTAGCAATAATTTATGAAATGTAGTACTCCATTCACTTTTACTTATCAACTCCGTTCACTTTTATTTATCCATTTTAAATTTTATACGATTTATATTAATTAATATTTAGTATTGAATCTTAAAAAATAATTTGAAGTACTAATGAGAACTTTATATGTCCTTTGAGTAATAATGATTGAAATGAGAATTTTATCATAATATTCAAATTAACTGATGTTTAGTATTAAGTCTTGAAAAATAATTTGAAGAATAAGTAATTAATGTTAAGAGTAAAATATGAAAAAAATAAGAATAATTTTTTTGATAAGTTAGAAGTGACAAATAAAAGTGAAAATTTATTTTTAAAATAATGGACAAGTAAAATTGAACAGAGGGAGTAGAATCAATTTGAGTAATTTCTGGAGTTAAATTGAATTAAATTAATTTAATATATAAAATTTAGATATTTGAAAACTATATGAAAAATATTTTAAGTTGCAATTCTTCTCATATTAATATGATAAAAAATACAACTTAAAATGTTTGACTATCAAAAAGCGAAGAGTGACATGTAAAAATAAAAGAAGGGGTATATGTAAGCTACTTTTTTAACGAGGACTATATTAACTTTAAATCACAAAATTAAGACGTAAGAGGTATATTAGACCCTTTTCTCACACAAATGTTGTCGTTACTCTCGTTTCTTCAATTTTTTTCCTTTCGTAATTTTAAATAGAATTTAGAATCATTGACATAACAATTTTGGTATTGCATCTAGTAATCGAAAATGCAAAATCTTTTCAAACATTCATAATAAGTGTTGCTATTACCAATTAGAAAGTAATAGGGACCTACAAATCATGAATTTGGTCTCTCTTCACCAAATTGTTTCAAAAGAGACATTAATAAAGTCTTATTAATATGAAAAAAAATATTTATCAACACTCAGTAATATAATATATTTTTTAAATTTAAAGACGATTGTATGGCTAGGTACAATTTTTTTCAATTAGATATTTACATAGCTTGTAACAGCTAAAAGACCCATCTAATCGTGTGAATAAAACAAGCCATATTTGGAATATTAGAAGGATGGCTAAGCAAAATTAATTTATATTCACCTTTTATTTATTGATTTATTCCATTAACTATTTGTCTACCTCTAACCTCTTCACTTTTTTGGGGAACAAATTAAAAAGAATAGAAAATTACTTAAAAAGGGAATGGAGGGAGTACCTTCTAAAAATTACTCTTAGATGCTCATGAGTCAGTATATCTGATCTTTTTTTCTCTGGGCAAGTATATGTATCTGATCATATTAGGTTTGTATTTCGATAATTACATTATTGTCTTTAGATTGAACTTATATTCATTTTGGAATGCATATTATTGTATTGGGTGTAGACTCCCGAAGGACATGTGAGAGAGCGAAGAGCCCTCTCGAGGACTAACGGGTTCGTGAATGCTCGAAAGGTGATTTGTCGAAACTAGGCCATAGGTGGGGAAGTTTTTCGTTACTCAATGATCTTGTTTCCCCGGAATGACATGTAATAAAAGGACAAGGGGACAAAGGTGTTAGGTATATCAGGTGCACGGACGCACAATGCAACAGTCTGACCCCTGCAGAGGATATCGATTGGCACCAACAATGGATCTAACACTTGAAGCCATGCCATTGGACGAAGTACTATAATTAGGTTTAGATAAGGCATTATTATTGACTGAAGCCCATTCATTGTAGCCTATAAATAGCCGGTCCTCATCACTTGTATATTCATCCCGATTCTCAAGCAATACAATATACTCTTTTTACTTGCTCACAAAAGAAATCGTCTCTTTGCTTATTCGATTTTTCTTATAACAACTCGAGGGGAGAGCCCTAGCTCCTGAGAAGCGACTTTAAGAAACCGTTCTTAGATCCATGCTCGTTTTCCATTGTTACTTGTTATTTGTTTCGTTTCTCTTATTTTATTTTAACTAAATCGATAATCAATCTGCCGATAAACGAATTTAAATTAGAGTTTAATTAAATACGTGCGCTTTTGACCTCAAACAAATTTAACTATACCAATTTTAGGATAAACAACTATATATATTGTATTAGTGTTTATGTGATTCGCTCTGTAATTTGACTTAGTTTCAATTTTTATAAAGTACAGCTACCAGGCATTGGCTAATTGTTTGAGAATTATCATTCCCTTCCCTTCCCTTATTGTTTCATTTGCCTCAAATGTATTTTATAATCTCTAGAAATTAGTAGTCTAAGAACATACTTCATTCTAATAGTCAAAAGAATTATTTAGTGAAATTTCATCTAAAATATATACCCTTACAATTCATTTAATTTGTTTTAAAAATGTAAGAAGACAAACTTTTGAATAACGTAGCTTTAAATTAAAGATTTACATATAACATACTTAAAATACTCTTTAAACTTTTAGTTTTTTATGGATGAATTTCCTTTGGGGGTAGTTACCTTACTACGGGGAGCACATGATACACTATCTAAGAGTTTGGATCAGAGTCTTCACTATGATTTCCATCATAAAATATTTTGAAGTCACATTTAAATTTCACTGCTCCATCTCTACATCTGCTCTCTAAATCTTCCACGGGAACATCATATTGGCTTTCTTCGATTTGTAAATAATCAATGCATTGTGAAATACAAGCTTCTTCTATTGATGGATGGTATGTTTTACAATTTACTAATGTCATAGACAATATAAACAACAATGTGCAAATATGCTCCAATGCCATCATCCGGCTACAAGTCATCATTTTTTATTTATATTCCTGTGAAGATAGACAATTATCTAAGAACATGGTGTCAGAGGAAATGAGATAAAAAAAATTACTTACAATTTGAAATTAAGTAAGTGGTCTTTTCAGATCTCTAATGTGTAAAAATAAAATCTCTTATGTGTAAAAAATGAAGATCTCTTGTAAAAAGGTTATAAAATTTAAAAAAATAAATTGTATTGCCGCTTCAATTGATTAATTAATTTGCCTAACTTATACGCTAAAAAGAAATTGAATTTAGCTATGAAACTTATCGCTAAATCACAATTAACATATATAATTCTCTAATATCACTAATCTATTATTAAATAAATTAGCGATGAATTTTGTAATATAGCTACCGAATGTATCCATTGCTAATTCCTATATTTTGAATAATAGAAGACACCAACAAATAAAGAAACCAAAACTAAATAAATAAAAGGAGAATATATTATTTTTTTGCTTACCCTTCTTTTATCTGATAGCACAATAATGTTGCCCAAAGACAAGATTGAAGGTTATAAATATGTAATAAATAAATTTAAATATGTAACATATGCATTTCAAAGGTGGAAAAAACTCATGAATTTGGTCTCTCTCCACACAATCGTTTCCGAAGAAACATTAATGAAGTCTTATTAATATGAAAAAAATATTTATTGGCAACTCAGTAATAATATCAACTGGATATAATATATTGGCAATTCTGTAATATCCACGTACTTTTTAAAATTTAAAAAAAGTATGCATGGTTTGATTTTTTTGTTTTTCATTTGCTGTCTGGCATTCGTATTGGAGCCTGACTAAATTCGAATTCGCACTTTGCAAGTCTATAGAAAAAATAGGCAATTTTACACCGGAAGGAAGATGACATAGTACATCTCGAAGGAATGAAATTAAACCAAGACTTAAGCACACGAAGGAAGAGTCATCGAATGGAACCAGCTGTTACGAAATCGTTCCGGAGACAACACCGGACGTTATTCCTTTGCACTTAAATGTGTCATTCAATGTGAGTTAAGTGAGAATGATCCTTTGACATCAAACGATTCACCCCTATAAAAGGGATTGAGCATTCGTGTTGAAGGTCATCTGATTTTTGCGCTGAATACTTGATTCAGATTTTAACAGGGGTTTTCATACCGCCACTTATTTGTTAGCTCTTGTGGTCATCAAGTTTAACTGAGATCATCTTCATTAAGGATATCACCAAAATCAGGCTAAACAAGCTCTACTTACTTAATCTTATAAATTTATTCAGTTATTTTTAACTTATCTGTTATTTACATTATTTTTATTTATCTTTTTTCTATCTCGATCAATTCAACTCACTTGTCCTTTAAATCTCGCATACAAATTTAATTGTACTTTTTTGAGGTAACAAGCAGGACCCATCTCCGTCTACTAAATAATCAATGCACTGTGAAACACAAGCTTCTTCTATTGATGGAGGGTATATTCTATAATTTACCAATGTCATAGACAATATAAAGAAAAACATGCAAATCTGCTTCAATACCATCATCCGGTTATAAGCCATCATTTATTTATATTTTCGGTGGAGACAAATAATTATCAAATAAAGTTAAAAAATTTCACAAGCCAGCCTCAAAAATTAATATAAACAAGAAATATTGTATCAATATGGAAAGTGCACTCTTGTGTACAGATTGACACTTCAATTGATTAATAAAAATTGATACTAACTTATAAAGAATTTCACATTCAAAAATCTTGCCATTATCTTACAAAAATCACATTGATGATCACTTTTTCTCAAAATATAAGATTTTTTTCAATAAATCACGAAGACTAACTCATCGATTTTGGTTCTTAAAGTGACATCTTAATTTGTTTTACAACAAACAAACAAAAACTAAATAATGAACAAATAAAAGGAGAGAACAAAAAAGTTCTTGCTTACCTTTCTTTTATTCCTAATAGCACAACAATATAATGTTTGGTTTAAACTGACTTTTTCGAAGACTAGGTTGAACGTTATATTATAAATAGAGAGAGCAATAACTACATATGTGTAACGTATGTATTTTAAAGGCTGAAAAAGCTCATGAATTTGGTCTCTTTTCATGCGATCGTTTCAGAAGAGACATTAATGAAGTCTCATTAATAGAAAAAAATATTTGTTGACAACTCAATAGTATAACAATTAGTGCGAATAAACAATACATATTTGGAATATTAGAAGGATGGTTAAGCAAAATTAATTTAAATTTAGACAAAGGTTAATTTTTCATTCACTGAATACTGAAATTAGTTTTACATATATAGCTTAATAGAGCATCGTCTGGCTAATTTCATGAATGAAGTTCACAAACAATCTCTAGCAAAAGGATAGGGGTCTACATGTTGATGAAATCATGCTCTCTCAAAATACCAATCAGCCACAGCTTCTGCAATTGTCTACACACACAAAATATATATTTACAACAAAATTTTGTTATTAATAACTCATTAATTAAAATAAAGAATGATAGGCACGTGATAAAATTTAAAAACAAAAAAAATACCTTATTAAGTATTCTTGGAGAGTTAGCACTGTACCAGTAACTTGTCCATTGAATTTGACCATGAGTGTGACACGACATGATGAAATAACCCCTCGTAAAACAAGGGATGAGTCCCTTGAATGCCTTCAAGAACTCCACTTCGAAAGCTATATGTTTGGAGAAAAATGAAGACAAGCGAAACAAATTAAAAAGAACTAGAGAAGAAAAAGATGTTGGGGTTTAGTAATGAAAAGTGAATGGTAAATGGAGGGAAAATGAAATTTCACTTTGCTTTTGTAAAGAGCATTTGTACAACATTGGTGGTGGAAAGGAAATTTCAAGTGTTTATATTGAGAAACACTTCCTCATAGTATTAAAGGGGTTGAGAAGAAGACAAGCCTCGCGCCGTCGTCGTCGGCTTTGGATTTGGATTTGGAAAAGATCGAGAGATTATCTTTTTGGACAAAATTTATTTGAACTTAATTGTTTAAGCCAAGACATGCGACGCGCACAATGGTCCCGTCGTATCTGAAACAGTGTAACTTTTCTGAACTGTTGCTTCCTTTCTGAAGCAGTGCTTTTTGGCTATAAATATCTGATTCTTCCTCAGATATGCAGCACGAAATAAAGCACTATTAGAGTACAATATTGTTAAGTATACTTCTACATTTCTTCTAAAATTCAAGTGTGATTTACTACCTTTGAGTGGTTCGCTGAGCAATAGGATTTGAGGTACCACTATCCTATTGTTGTTAATCGTTCTATCATGGGAGGATATATTCCATCAACCTCGGGTGCTTGAGGGGAATAATTTCCTTAAGGACACAGTGGGCTCGATTTCTTCTTCATCTTTTTTCTACAACTATTTTTCGTAAATAGTTTGATTCCTTGTTTCTACTTACTTTGTTTAAATAGAGATTTTATTTATCACCCAAATAACAAAAGAGCTATTTATACTGGTGTCATTTGAAAAAAGAGCTAACGTTGAATAACTATGCGTTGGCTGAATGTAGAGTTACTTATTCGAAGTTTGCAGTGATCCCAGGTACGTTGAGGATCGAGAGATGTAGGAACCAAAGTGTTGTTGATCTGGAAGAGACTTATTTTATATTTATTATAGAAACTAAAGAAAGAAACTAACAAAATTAGCGTCTCCTTAACGTATGGAATAACATTATGTGGGAAAAAGCACTGCACCGTCATTAAGGAAAACTAATGTTATTAGAAGGCAGTATGAATATAACACAAGGAAAATGTTCTTGTTTCTAAAACTTAAACTCTTACGCACCAGACTTGGTTCCATTGTGGACGTGCAGGATGGAGGCAAATTCTTAAAAGGGGAAAAAGGAAATGTATTAAAGCACACACATTATAACTTGCATCTACTTGTTAAAAGAAAAAAGATGACGGGATGGAGTACTATATATGGAGTCAGAGAGTGAATTTAATTGAATCTTACGTTTTCAGCATTTTGCAGTCCTTTCTGTGACAAATCATCCATGATGGCTTTGAAGATCCTTGCCCCTCTATAATAAACTTTGGTGTCCTAATAACATATTGTAGATTGGCATTTCAAAGTTTCATTTAAAGAAAATCATACATTTTTATTGGATCGACATGTTCAACATCACCAGTGAAAGAAGATCCGTCACAGTATCTAACCCGGACTCTATTCCAATTGTAAAAGTCTACCAACTCAAATGTTTACAAATTAGAATAGGAAGAACCAGAGGAACTGTAATAATGAGTACGTAACAGAATTAATATGAGCTAATTCACCTGGATTAGCTGTGGGATCATTATGAAGAATGCCTGCAAATGTAGGTTGTGGCCGCAACAGCATCTTCGTGGAAGAACCGGAGGCCTCATTCGAACATCAATGGTGATGATCCAACTGCGAAGGCCGGTACCATATCCCATATCCAGATGATATGCGGGTGGACTCCCATCTAGGCATACTGTTGACGACTCAAAAACAAATAATGTTAATATATAGTTGATTGAATTCTCTCCCCTGCTAGCTGCTTACAGGAAGAATTAATAATGTATTGTGCAGTGCAGTCAAATACTGTATATATTTTACCCGCGCCTTCAGCAGCTGCGCTGTTAAGTATTGTGATGTTGACATTCAGTTCTTGTTCAGACATTATAGTAGTACTAGTAGTCAACATTGTTGAAAATGCTAGCAAAGCTAACAGCAAGCTGGTTGCCATCCTGCAAAATAACCAGTTGTTGGTTCGTACTTATATATTCAATATTCATTCTGTTAAAATCAACAATCACAAGGAGAAACAAGCTAGCCATTGCGGAGTTTTAGTTAAAACAATTAAGAAGAGAAACAAATATAAACGAGAAGAACAAAGACACATGGATTAAAGAAAGAATACTTGTTAAAAGAACTGTAGAAGGAGGTTTGAGCAGACTGTAGAAGTAGAGTTCACACCACTATTTATTCTTCAATTAATGTTTTAGGTAAAACATCCCATCAAAATATTATCAACCTATGTAATGCTACTATATTCAACACTGATGTTTCATGGAAACTATACTACCTATATGTAATGCTAGCTAGCTCTCTTGTAAAATACACACATAGTGCTCAGTTACAAGTATTTCAAGGGGGAAATGGAACTTTTGTCAGCCTCTCTCTTCCTAATCTGCATTCCAAAATTGTCTGGTCTTTATTAACATTAATAAGGTGTAATGACCTCCATTTTCTTTTTCCTTTGTTTCTTCCCGTGGTTATAAGTTTGACGTCAAGGAAACGATCTTAATCAACAAAGAAGGAGGTCGATTATCGATCATATAGGTTGATGTCTCTGCTACTTAACCATTCACAGAAATAATTTTTTCCAGTATTAATTTATATGAATTTTGATTATTTTTAATTAAGCGTATTTAACTTCTTTTTATATGTAATATATATGCAAGTAATGCTTAGGTGAATGTGTTCGATCGACTCTATTTATAGTCTCCCTGCATATGCCAATCTCCATCACTTCTTTACTTATTTTCTTCTCTCTTTGTGTAGAAAAACAAGAGCAATGTTTTGGGATAATTTTCTGTTGTATTTCTCTGTACACAGTACATGTATTTATACAATGCTAACAATGAAAAACTTAATAAAGAATATTCTAAATACATAAAAATGTGTCTAAATTCTATTGGTTGCCTATGTAACAGAATTATTCCTTTCTATGCTAATGTTGTGCTTCTCACGTGACTTGGTGGAACCTTCTAAGCATGTTTGAGGTGGACGGCTGAGATCAAATCGCCTGGGGCTATTAACTTGATTGTTGCCACGTGGATTCCGACCAACAGTCTTTGAATTTGTCAAACACTTTGGTTGGAATTCTGATACTTTCCTCTTTGTCTCTAAAGCCGGAGGTTTCTCCATTGATGAACTTGTAACCTGGGAACCTCCATCTTTATTTCCAACATCCCCTCTCAAGATGGGGGGGAGGGAAGTGAGACCCATCTTGCTAAGAAGCCGATGATGAGCGGGTCCCGGTAGAGATTTAGTGAACACATCGGCCAATTGGTCTTTGGAAGGAACAAAAATGAGAGAATGAGGCCGGAGAGATATTGCTGCCGGACAAAATGACAGTCAAGTTCCACGTGTTTCGTCCGTTCATGAAACACTGGGTTCCTGGCGATGTGAATCGCCGCTTGACTGTCTGAGCGAATGAGAATCGGTAAAGAGGGCGAAACTGATAGATCGGTGAGCAATCGAGTCAATCAAGTGAGCTCCGCCACTAAACGCCTCATCGATCGATACTCCGCTTCAGCAAAGGACAAAAAGACTGAAGCTTGCTTTTTTGACTTCCACGAGATGGGAGATCCACCCATACATATGAATTATCCACTAAGCGATCATCGCGAATCCTGACAAGACGCCCAATCGGCATCACAGAAGGCCGAAATGGAATATGAAGGAGACGCCGACAAGAAAATCCCTTGGCTAGGGTTCCCTTTTAGGTAACGCAATACTCTCAAGGCAGCTGTAAAATGATTTTCACAAGGTGTTTGCATGTACTGACTTAAAGTCAACACTGCATAACATAGATCGGGTCGTGTGTGGGTTAAATAATTAAGCTTTCCAACAAGGTGTATGTATATCGTTGAATCTGACAAGTAAATTCCTGATTCTGCAGATAATTTGCATGAAGAATCCATTGGTGAAGACACAGGACTCAAGTGAGAAACATCAAACTCCCGAAGAAGGTCAAAGGTATACTTCCTTTGACTCATGATTATTCCCTTATCTTCCCGCAAAATTTCCATCCCTAGGAAATAATGTAGTAGGCCAAGATCTTTAATTTTGAATTCAACTTTAAGAAAATTCTTGAGACTTTGAATTTCAAGAAGATCACTCCCTTTAATGAGTATGTCATCAACATATACAACAACTATAGAAGTTAAATCCCCGGACTGTTTAAAGAACATGGAATAATCATTTAGGGATGTTGTATAAACCTTAAAACTCAAAGCACCAGAAAGTTTGGCATACCACTGCCTTGATGCTTGTTTAAGACCATATAAGGATTTCTTTAGTTTACAGACCAGATTAGGATTGGTAGGATTCAAACCAGGTGGATATTTCATGTAAACCTCTTCTTGCAAATCACCTTGCAAGAAGGCATTATTTACATCAAATTGAGATATCGGCCATCTCTTCTTAGATGCAATAGACAAAAGACACCTAATTGTGGTCATTTTAACCACAGGGGAAAAGGTTTCATTGAAGTCTATCCCTTCTCTTTGAATGTCTCCTCGGATGACTAACCTTGCTTTTAGTCTTTCTATAGAACCATCTGCCTAATGCTTTACCTTGTAAACCCACTTACAAGGTAATGCCTTTCTGTTAGGTGGAAGAGAGACCACAACCCAAGTGTGGTTGGATTGTAATGCAGCTATTTCTTCTTTCATAGCTTGTCTCCAACCTGAATGAATGGATGCCTCATAGTAACTGCTAGGTTCTGTAATCTGCTCAACTGATTTTAGAAGTAGTTGATTAGATAAAGAAAGACTAGTATGAGAAACACTGTGACATGATGTGATGGGTGCATTAAAACAGGACTCAGTTGCAAAAATAATCTTGCAAGTGAACAGGTAAAACCCCTTTGTTTGTCCTCTCTGATCTTCTGAGAGGTGGATTGACTTCAGGTGTAGAATCATTTGGTGAGGAAGAAGAGGGTGGTGAATTAGGTAGTGGTTGATGAGAAGGAGGAGGAGATTCATGTGGAGAATCAGAAGAAGAGTTGATAGACTCCATAGATGGTAGATTAGAGAAGGATTCTGGAATGTCAAAAGTTGTATCATTTGAAGAGTTGATGTCAGGAGATGGAATAGGAAAAGTAGGAGAAGGGAAAGAGTTAGCAGTGAAAGGAAATATGTCTTCAAAGAAAGACACATTTCTGGAAACAATCAGTTTCTTAGTGTCCAATTCCAAGAGTTTGTATCCTTTTAGATTAGAAGGATACCCTAGAAACACACAAGCCTTAGCCCTGGGTTCAAACTTTCCTCTCCCATGTGACAAAGTACTAGCATAGCATAAGCATCCAAAGCATTTTAGTCCATCATAAGACGGCTCATTTCCATATAGCATATGATATGGTGTATGTCCCTGCAGTACTCTAGAAGGCAGTCTGTTGATTAGGAAAGTTGCAGTAAGAATACATTCTCCCCAGTACATCAAAGGAACTTGAGACTTAAATAAAAGGGCCCTGGCCATTTCAAGTAAATGTCTATGCTTCCTCTCAACTACTCCATTCTGTCGAGGAGTAGTAACACATGAAGTTTGATGCACAATACCCTGTGATTTGAAAAACTGAGTGGCAACAATGCTCTTCCCTAACTCCAAAGCATTGTCTGATCTGATCTTCTTTACCTTAACATTAAATTGTCTTTCAACCATCTGTAAGAAACTTTGTAACACTGAAAATGCATTACTTTTGGTTGTCAATAGATAAGTCCATGTTCCTCTACTATAGTCATCTACTATAGTGAGGAAATATCTATAATTATCATGTGTTGCCACTTTATATGGACCCCAAGTATCAACATGAATTAAATCAAAAATGCACTTTGTAGATATTTGACTGATGGGAAAAGGAGGTTTAGATTGTCTTGCTTTAGGACACACATCACAGAAACAATTAAAATCAGAAGGAATGAAAATAAAACTGACATTCTTCATTGATGAAAAAGGCAAATGCCCCAACCTAATGTACCATAATTTTACATTAGAGGTAGCATTTGTACAAACTGCTAAAGAAACTGAACTAGTACTATTGAAACAATGAAAAGAAACTGAAGAACTACTAGGAGCTGTAACTGGAAATTCAACTTTGTTCTTGCTGAGACGGAAAATGGACTCTTGTACTTTAGGCTTGAGCAAGTAAAGACCCTCTGAAACTTCACCAAAAACTTGAGGACTCCTCGTTGAAGGGCCCTTCATGACACAATTGTTTAGAGTAAAGAATAAAGTGCAAGGGAATTGTTTGCAGAACTTATGCACAGACATCAAATTATATTTGAAACTTGGAACATATAGTACATTCTCTAAGTAAGATCAGAAAACAGACATACAGTTCCAATGTGAGTAACCATGATAGTTTGACAATTAGGAAGATTAATAGTCAAAGGTTTTTTAAGAGGTGAGAAAGATGTAAAAGAGGAAGGATTGAAACACATGTGTTCAGATGTACCAGAATTAATGATCCATGTGCTAGAGTTAATTACAGAGAAACAAGAACCAAGATATTTAAGAAATGTACCAGCCACTGCATTTGCATTTATCTCCATTCCTAAATGTGCACCTGAAGCTTCTTCCATCTTCATTTGTCTAAACATTTGCACAAATTGATTGTATTGATCTTTCTTGTATCCTTGATTTGAGATATTCATTGCATGATTTGCATGAGTTTGATTGTTGTTTTCTGATTCTTCCATACCCATAACTCCATTAACCCTAATCTGATTTCTAATCCCTTTTTCATTAGTGAATTGAAAATCCTCTGGAAACCCTATAAGTTTGAAACAATCTATCTCCAAGTGTCCTGTTTTGCCGCAAAAATTGCATATAGCATTAGGGTCATATTTTGCTCTTTTACCCTTCATTTTATGATTTTGATATTGCTTTGGAAATCTTTGCCCTTGTTGCTGTAGTGCACCAGATCTGGGATAAGAATTACCAGATCTGTTTGGAGTGGGATAAACATTTCCAGATCTGTTTGGAGTTCCAAAAGATCTTTGACCCTTCTTGGACACCTTGTATTGATTCATATTTTCCACCATAAAAGCATCAGAAGGAATCATAGGGTTCATTTATGATTCTCTTTGATTTTCATCCTGCATAATCAAAGAGTAAGCATGATTAATATCAGATAAGGGATTGATCATCAAAATGTTACCCCTAGCCTGTGAGTATGTGTCATTCAGACCCATAAGAAATTGTATGAGTCTCTCATCTTGCAAAGATTTCTGTAATTTGTGTTTCCCTTGACACACACATTCACAAGTGCACTTGATGTTAGAATTGAGTGAATCCAATTCATACCACAACTTTTTTATCTTGGTAAAATAGCCTGCAATGTTTGATGAACCTTGGATTAACCTGTTGAGTTCCTTTTGCAGGTGATATAACTTCGCATTAGATTGGCCAAATCTGTGCTTTAAACTTCTCCAAAGTTCTTGCACAGTTGCTGAATAGATCACACTGTCAGCAATTTTCTTTGATAAAGAATTCAAGATCCAGGAGGTCACCATATCATTACATCTGTGCCATCGCTGCAGATCTGGAGATTCTTCAGCTGGGATTGATTGAGCTCCTGTGATAAACTCCATCTTGTTCTTAGCTGAGAGAGCTATAAGAACATATCTCTTCAATCTTTGATACCCCTTTCCATCAAAAAGAGTGTTTACCAAAGTCATTTTAGGTGCATCAGAGGCATGTAGATAGTATGGATGATTATGATCAATTGTTGGTGTGGTTCCAACAACTGTGGATGGGGTATTTTAGATTGATTCATCAGCCATTGTTTACAACGAGGGATTTTGAGTGATTGATTGATTAGAATTGCTCTGATACCATGTAGAAAAACAAGAGCAATGTTTTGGGATAGTTTTCTATTGTATTTCTCTATACACAATACATGTATTTATACAATGCTAACAATGAAAAACTTAATAAAGAATATTCTAAATACATAAAAATGTGTCTAAATTCTATTGGTTGCCTATGTAACAGAATTATTCCTTTCTATGCTAATGTTGTGCTTCTCACGTGACTTGGTGGAACCTTCTAGGCATGTTTGAGGTGGACGGCTGAGATTGAATCGCCTGGGGCTATTAGCTTGATTGTTGTCACGTGGATTCCGACCAACAGTCTTTGAATTTGTCAAACACTTTGGTTGGAATTCTGATACTTTCTGTCTCTAAAGATGGAGGTTTCTCCATTGATAACTTGTAACCTGGGAACCTCCATCTTTATTTCCAACACTTTGAACAGATTCACATGGGTTACTCTTGTTATATTTGGCAGTAAAAATTGAAATTTACTGAAACTTATACGTACCGATGATTTTTATACTATCACTATAGTTTAATATACTATATCAAGTTATTTACCATTATATCGAAATTACCAGTCAATGATCATTTCTATATGAGGAAACTTAATTCTAAACTCCTGCACATTGTGTTAAAGTTTCACACTTGAAAAGTTTTCGAACTCAAGTATAGAGTTCTGAGAGAGGTCGTGGTTCTACAACTAAGAACTCAAGGAAAGAATCTTGGAGTTCGTTATCTATAACCGAGAACTCAAGAATTTTGTGATGAAGCTCGTGATTCTACAATTGAAAAAAATTCCGTTTCTTCTATGCAATTTTACATCATTTTTTGAAACTTTTATTCAAAGCCTATCACATTTTATCTAGAGGTAACTTTTCAATTCACAATAAATGAACGCCTAAAATGTGTATGTCACGTGTCAATTTATGAGTCCTAGTTATCTTTTAATGAAAGCTAGGGTCATCAATTATTATTACTTCCTCCGTCTCAAATTATTTGTCGTGATTTTAAAAATAATTATTTCAAATTATTTATCATTTTAGAAGTTCAAGATAAAATTAATTTCTCCTTCCATCTCAATGTATGTAGCACCTTTTAGATCTTGAGATTCAAACAAATTTTTCTTTGATCGTAATTTTTTCATATATCTTTTAAATATTTTTGAATTCTCAACTGTGACTTATAGTAGTTTTTATGTAGTTTCCAAATATGTAAATTTTATTTCAAATAATTTATAGATTCCATGCCTGAAATCGTGGTCAAAGTTAAATTGTTTGACTCTCGAAATTCGAACTGTGCCATGTAAATTGGGACAAAAAAAAGTACTCTCTCCGTTTCAAAAAGAATGACCTATTTTGACTTGGTACAAAGTTTAAGAAAATAAAGAAGAGTTTTTAATCTTGTGGTCTTAAATTAAAGTTATGTCAAATGTACCAAAATGATCTTTAATCTTGTAGTCTTTAAACATGCCATGTGGAAAGTTAGAATTAAAGTGTTGTCAAAAAAGGAAAGGGTCATTCTTTTTTAAACGGACGAAAAAAGAAAGTAGATCATTCTTTTTGAAACAGAGAAAATATTTATTTTTATTTTACCCTTAATAGTAATTGTTACTGCAAATACATTCGAAGTTAGATCATGTGTTACCACTTACCATGGACAATCTTTTCTATGAACATTTCCAACTTTGATTTTAGCTTCCTTTGATCATTTTATCTCTTCAAACTACTTCCAATCAATCCCATGAACATATTGATGTGCTCCCATGACCATAATATCATCGTGTGGGTCTCAGATACACCTCATGATCACTTTGAATATGTTACTACTTAAAATTTTAATTAGCCCAATTTATGGTTACAAAATATCATTCAAACTAGCTTTTTTTTAAAAACTCAAAATAAGAAAGGTACAATTACAACGACAAATCTGGAGAAAGATCTTCAAAAAATTCTAGTATAGTAGATACGTTATCTTTTTCTGAAAAGTTATAAATAAAAGCTCGTTTAAATTTAGAGTGATTATATATTTGATGGATCATGCATAGAAGATCTATAAAATAAATTAATATATTATGATGGTTAGATATCGATCATCCACTTGATATGAAACTTAGGTCCTGTTTGGCCATGAAAAAAAAATTATTTTTTTAAAATTTTCAAAGTTGAAGTTGGAGTTGTATTTGGCCATAGTTTTTGCAATAATTATTTAGAATTTAAATGATATTTCTAAAAAACATAATATATGATTTTAAAATGAAATATAATTTAAATGGGGTTATTTATGAAAATAATCTTTTTGAATTTTTTTCAAAAAAAATAATCTAGAAAGTGAAAATAGTGAAAACAGGTCTTGAGCTATTTTCACTTTTTCAAATACAACTTCAAGTTATATTTGGAATTTTTATGGCCAAACAATAATTTTTAAATAAAATGAAATAATTTTCCGAAAAAAATAAAAATTTCTTATGGACAAACGCCCGCTTATATTATACATATGTTTTAACTTTGTAGAACAAGATTTCTTATCACCATATTTTTGAGCGATTTACCGTCCTTAAAAGGTTTTCTTCTAGAACAAGAATTTTAAACATTAAAATATCGAGCAGAGCTCTCTGTCACTATTATAAAACCCTTTGAAACCTCTAATATATTTCTAGCTAGTGAACTCATCCGCGCTTCACGCGAACTAATTAAATTTTTGAGTGTTGAAATTTTAAAAAAATTCTTTTTTGTTTTCAAATTTTAACCGATTCATTTATTCAATTTTGATTTTGTACATATATTTTTTCTTAAATTTTTGTCAAAGTATTTTTAATCTTCTAAAATACTTAAATTTATATAATATATTGCAAGTGAAAAAATAGGTTTATTTTTCTTAAAAGAAAGTAGAAAAGATTCAATAAAACTTGATCTCTTTAATATTTTTTATCTTTTCGGCTTTCTCTTCTACTTCTATACCTCTTCATTTTCTTTAAATAATATCATATTCCATTCATCATCATCTTCCTCTAATAACTCCCTAGCAATAAACATAACTACTCAAAAAATAAATACTTTCAAATTTCAATATAAAGTATAACAAATTCTAAATTTTACATACAAACATGTTATCAAATATAAAAATATATAGATATTATTAGACATTAATTACTCAATTGGTTAGAAAATATGAAACTAAAGATGAAAAATAAAAAAGATCAAACAGTGTAATTAAAAAATAAATTATTAACAATATGAAAATTAAGAATTAACACAACACAACATTATATATTGATTTACTAATCAAAAGTAACAATATTTTTTATAATTTATATATCGATTTAACTTATGTCGTTGTGTTGGTGGTCATTTTCTTCTTTTTATGAGAAAGAAGAAGTAGAAAATAAAAATAAACATACAATAATTTTATAGTGATTGTTATTTATAAAATGGTCCAGCCATATGAATTAAGTAAATGGGAGTTGAGAAGACGTGTAATTTAAGTGGAGAATGTAAATAGATTGAGACTTTTTGTAATTCATTAAATATAATTATTGTGATAAATATGATAGTTTTTTAATTAGTAAATAAATTGATTAATGTAAAGAATGAAGGATTTTTTTAAAAAAAAAGAGAGGATAAAAGTTAAAAGCAATCGAATGTCATAAGAAGGTGTCACATCACCTTGTCTATGTTTAAGTTTTTGTCGACATCCACTCCCACGAGCTGATCACTATTCAATAGCTAGCCTTTATCTTATTTTTAAAGTCAAACTAAAACATGAATATAATAAGCATCAAAAATATGATAACTTAAAAGGTTAATGTCACCATTTCTATAAAGTCTTACAATATTTCTATTTATAAGGAACTACAATATATAATACCAAACAATGTCATAAATATGACTATTAATTATTTTAGAGGTTATGAATTATGATAATAAAAAATTGTAGGAGTAATGAAAATAAAGATCATTAAGTTTTGCATTAAATTTTTTTAAAGAAATAACTTTTTAGTATCTTAACATTGTCTGTTTAATATAATTAAGAGAGTTAAAGGAGTGTTTTTATAGTTTCATTAATATAACACATAAATAAATAAAAAATAGAGAAAATCCCCCAAAACAAGAGAAAAATGATAGTTATATTTCTTGGACAAAAAGAGATGCTACATCACTTTTTCTATTTTTAATTAAAAAATAGAGAAAACCTCCCAAAAGAGGGGGGGGAAAATATAATTATATTTTTTGGACAAAAGGAAATATCACGTTACCTTTTTTATTTTTAACTTTATTACTATGTATAGATTTGACAAACAAATTATTGTTAAATATTGATGTCTCACATTAATTGAATGTATGAGATTTAGTCCTATTATATGGTGAAGATCGGAAAGAATTGACCAAAATACTTGAATGTAAGTGAAGAAAATTAAAAAAAAATATTATACAAAAGAGGGCTGCTCTTGTATTTTTAACTTCTTGCTAATACACGTACAAAATTTCATATTAAATAGCCAAGCATATGTTGCTATCTAGGTAACAAATTAGAATTCTATAATATCATTTTCAAACTTTGTCAAATACAAATCTTATATCTAAGGATTGGAGTTGCCGACTTCAACACCGATATTTCATCTGGATTAAATGAATTAGAACTGCAACATCAAAAAAATAATATTCAAAACTAACAATAAATGAAAACAATTCAATACTTAAAAACTTCACCCGATTTTGATCAATTCTTCCTACCTCTTGAGAAATGAAGTCTTAATCAAAATAATATTACAATACAAATGAATAAATTTAAAATTCCTTGCACATATGAAGCAAAATATAATCTCACATCATCAGTGAAATTAAAACCCACTAATCTTGATGTATTATTAATTAATCCATGTGAAATAATTTTATTTTTTAGAATATCATCACTAATGAAAAATTAAATAAAAATGAAACAGAAAAGAGAGAGAGATATTAAAAGAAAAAATAAAGAATAATTAAAGAAACACAATATCTCCATAAATATAATTATTATGAAAAATAGTAATGATCCATAAATATGGATTATGAAAGGTTATAACGGTAACAATCATTGATAAGATTATTTTTTCATTAATTTATGAATACTACATTAAATTATTGACTAAAGAAATTAAATAAAATTCAAACAATTAATAAAAAAGATAAATATTGTCTAAAAAGAGGTGTCACGTCACCGAGTTTATATATATTTTAATTTTATACCAAATAAAGTAAAAGAAAGTGTTATGCCATCCCACGTTTCTAATACTATCAAGCTAATAACAAACCTTGATGGTATTCTTGTTTTTTTAGTGGAAAAGAATGACTTACAACTAAATTATTTTGAGGTTAATCTATTAATTTTGGGTTGTTAATAAAATATCTAGTTAATAATTATTAATTGTATATTGAGAACATGAAAATTTATATAATGAAATACAATTTTTTTACTTAGAAATAAAATCATTACGAATATCACTTTTGATATGGAATGCACACTTTTTATATGTATATAAACTCTAAAAAAGGGAGAAACATATTGGACAAAAGAATTAGTATTACATCAAACAACAATAAAAAGACATCTTTAAAAAAATATCAAATTCACCTCTTGCTCCATATGCTTTAGGTTATATTGACAATCTTGACCAACAAAATAATGACGACGATGCAGAACAAAATGAGGATTCTGCAAAACAAATTGTAAGTCTTTGAAAATGATTGTTACATTGAATCACTTCATATCTGCATCGCACCTTAAAAAAATTATAAAACAAAATCATCACTAACTAATCTATTGATTTTGAAGCTGAAAGAAAAAATATAAAGGAGGAGAATATATTGATACCTCAATCATCTGGGAGTCCTGATGAAAACTCTCTCCATGACATCATTTTTTGTTGAAACAATATTCATTGATTTATTGAGAAAAAAAGTGAGAGGTTATATGAAATGTGTCTTTTAGAATTCAGAAACGGTTGATTTTATTAAGGTTTTATTGTGGAACAATTAAGGAACATAAATGGCAGATTTCATTACCTTCTTTAATTGAATAGTAAATAAATTATGATGGAGAAGAGGTACTTAGTAGAAATATTAAGTAAAAAATGAAGGGAAAATGTCAAAAAAATGAGAAAAAAGATAAATATGAATGGAGGCTTTTGAGACATGCCACATAGGCAAAGCTAAAACCCTCTTTTATATATATATATATAGAGATTAGGAATAAGTGTATCTTCTTTTACTTGCATATTAAGGTTATAAAATTAGAGAATCAATTAATTTGAACGTTGAATAAAACTTTCAAATGAAACTCTTTTTAGATTTCGGGTCCATGGTCTTCTAAATGCATCTATTGCTGAGATGATTATGAAGAATTTCAAACAGAGCGAAATATTTGATCGCAAGTGTTAAGATATTTTCAAATTATTTTGAAGGTTACTTTGCCATTTCATTTGGCAAAAAACCTTAATATATATTATGTATATATTATATATAATATTTTAATACTAATTATATTTATTAATTATATATTATTATTTTAGAATATTTATTAGTCTACAGTTGGAATCGCAAAAAAAAAAAAAGTTTAGTTAAGTATGTATTTTATTTTGGTCAATTTAGAGTCGTTTACGTCTTAATTATTAAAATTTTTACAAAAATCTATTTTTTCATATAAATATTTTACTCTGTCAAAAGTCGGGAGCTTAGTTGCATCTTAATCATATCTCGAATCGGTTATATTTTGTGACATAATTTGTCTATAATTGAAATATTTCGATCATATTTTAAATTCAAAATGGCTATATTCTCAATCATATTTCAGCCTTTAAATCAGCTATTCTTAAGTCAATTTGGACCCAACTTCACAGCTCAATTTAAATCAAATTGGCCGAGCCCAATTCTTTCCCAAACCCGATCTAATAACTCTATAACTCACCTACTCTTCTTCCACCTACTAACACCCATCTCTTTCACCTTCAGCAAACAAGAAATAACCCCATACCTTAGCTGCCTCTTCACCCTAGGCTAACTCTAGAGAATTTCACCTCGTTTTGGCTAGAAGCTCGCATTCTTTCGTTTATGGCAGTCGAGGCTCACTGTTTTGGGCAAAGAATTTCCTCTCTTTCCTCTTTTGTGTTCTTCATCTCTTTTCAAATTCCGAGGAGTGATTCACAGATAGAGACCATTCATGGTCTTGGTTTCAACTCGAATTTCAAATTTATTTCAACAAAAAATTGATTTCAAATCCGGATTTGAAATTCATCTCTTTCAAATCCGAAAACCCTAGGTTTGAGGCCTATAAATAGAGCTCTCACCTCACCTTTACATTCAGTCTTGGAGACACAAGTTCTTAGATTTTGGATTCAAAATTTTTCTAAGCCTTTAGTATAAGAATTTTCTTTAAAAAGAGTACTAATGTCTCTCCGTTCCTCAAGCTTTTTGTTGTTTAGAATCATAAAACGATCTTCAACTCTCCAAGCTTCAGTTCACTGCCTCAAACAAGGTAATTCCCCTTCTTCTCCATTTCTTTTTTTAAAAATTTCTCATTTCCGTTTGTATTACTATTTGTTCCCATGTGATTTTGTAATAATAAAAAATTGCTTACCTCGCCTTAGTTTCGTAGCTTAATTTCTGAATTTATAGTTTTGTTTGATTTAGCCGTTGTGGTTATTGAAGAGTATGGAAAAGAGGGAATACTCTCACGAGTATTTTTTGAGCAGTTGTGATGAATACTATGTAGTATTTATCACTCCATACCTTTCCTTCACTCCCAAATATTCTCAAGAACTTTCCCTCCCCTTAACTGTTGCTATTCCCTCAAGCGGAGCTAATTTTCTCAAAATTTTAGTTCTTACGCTTGTGCTTGTTTGAGCTTAATCCATTAAAGTGCTTCTTTACTTTTTCGATTTAGTTTGGTGAAGTATATGATATGGGGATGCTCATGTGAACATTACGGAATGAAATGAGAATACACCATGGTGTCATCATATTCTACCCTCTTCCTATCTAAGTACTTGTACATTTTCGCTTCCATGACTGTTTGGTCTAGTTATTTAGCTTGGAATAAAGTATGAGGTGAAGAGGATGTCTTCATAGACATTATAGGCTAGAAGAAGGATACCATATGGTACTCATTACTCTATGCCTTTTCTTTTCCGAAAATTAGTACTTGAACATGCCCCTGCCCCATCCTTTTTTTTATTTCTCTATTTTAGGATAGTCCATAATGCTCTGTTTTGGATTCTCGAGTTGAGAGGGATTAAGTTCATTCAAACTCGCACTCAAAACACTCAAAACAGTGGCCATGATTTGTTCTAAAGCTTTTCTTTTTCTCTTCTCATTTCCTTTTCTATAGTCTCCATATTAAGATGTACCTTTAGAATTAATACATTTGAATAATCTGTTTCGATTCTTGCTGGATCAGTTTTAAGGAAAGATTGTTTTCCCTTTCTTTGAAATTTTTGTTATTTCATTTATGGAGTCGAATGCGTTATGCTTTGTATGATTAAGGTTGGAAAGAATACCGGAAGATGAATCTGATTTAGTTTTAGTTGAGGGAAGTTAAGTATAACTCGACGTCATCTCAAAATACTCCTAAAATTTAAATATCTCTAAGTCTTTGGTTTTTTTCTCCTACTACTCATGCTGCATTCGCTTAGCTGAATAGAATCATATTCGTCATACTTTTATTGCCGAATGCTTAGTTCAAGATTACCTTTTTTTTTAGAAGCAATACAGGGATAGAAGATTTCTGACTAATCCCGATATCTTTTGCTTAATCGATTTGTTTGGGCGTGTGTTTGTTCTGGTTTCGATGAGAGGTCAAGACTTACGGGTGTATATGAGGTTCCAAGGAGGAACAATTTTTGTCGCTATAAGAGTAATCAAGAATCTGTTTCAGGGAACTGAAATGATCTTTTTTAAGTTTTATTCGGAGTAAAAAGAATGAATTTTTACTTTCGGATTCAGACTAATAGGTCCTTTGTTTTCAATTTTCTTTGGGTCAACATTGTCAAGTACTCAATCTACTAAAAGTTATGAGAATATGTGTCAATTTGATTGAGCATTTGTTTTGAAATTTGTTATTAAAATGTTGCCCAGTTCATATTTTCATGAGTTTTTTTTAGTTGATCTCTTTGTTATTGAAAATAATTAATTCCCCTTTGCTTCAGTTATCTGTTCCAAGGCCTATCTTTAAAGCTATGTATGTTCAGTACTTAGCAGTTCTCTTTGAATGTTAAATGTGTGTGGGTGGAATTTTGGATTACAACTTGATTGGATTCTTCCAAATATGCTCTTAATATTTTGTTGGTAGAACACGTTGCCTGCCAATTTGTTTGAAAAGTAGTTTGCATGAGTAGTTTAAATTTGGTCATTATGTTTGATGTCTTTCACCTTTCTACATGGAACGTGGTTTAAATATTGATTTCCTCTTTACTAATTTCTTTCTCTTGTTTCCGATGCACGAAACTCGACGAGGTCCATCCGGATTTCTTCCCCATTCCCTTGTTGGGTTGGATGTCCAACATAACATTATTATAGAGTCAGCCCACCTATTTCTCGCGATCAACTGAAAAGAAAGAGAAATGGGTCCAAAAAATATATTTTGCTACCTTTGAAGACCCACTTCTCGTCAGACGATCAGAAAAAGGAAGGGGAAAAAATCGCAATTATTAGATTTTAGGCTAAACGCCTAAAGTCGATTCCTTATCATTAGTTTTATTAGTATTTATTTGTTTGTATCACTAACATTTATTTTGGTTAACTTTATTAATCTAGATGAATCCCCAAACGAGTTTATTTTAGTTAAATTTGATCTCTTTGTTATTATATTTCACTTTTTCTACGCAAAAAATAATAAAATATATATATATAAATGAGTTTTGAAGGTTTCAAATGCTTTAATTGCACAAGTGTTACTTTCCTATAATAAACGAGTATCTTAACTTATGAAAAGAATTAATTTGAAGTCTTCTCATAGCGTCCTTTCATCTTAAGGATCAAACCACTTTTAAAATTAATAAGTATAAATCAGATTTTTCAATAAAATAATTTTAATGCTATAAACGATAGAATTTTCTTTAGAAAATAATAATTTTTCTCACATCTTCGAAAAGCTTTTTTCACATTTCTGATGGCAAGATTTACTCGTTTACTTAAAAAGAAATGCTCTTAAAATATTTTAGCCGCAAAATTTTAAATTCGTCGGTTAACCGCATTTGCGAATTTTTTGAAATGCCTAACCCCTTCTTCAAAAAATCACTTGAACCTTTATCCCGAACTCTGGCTATAAAGTAAAGGTTTTTTTTTCATAAATACCTTTAAAAAATGGTTAAGTGGCGACTCTCTTTTTATTTATTTTTCAAAAAATATTGCCAAATTGTGATGTTTGATTAAGTTCTAAATACGTCGTAACAACAAATCTAAAGTTATTTTCATTAAAAAAAAAACATAAGCAAAATTATCTTAAATATGTGACCCCAATCTAGAAATTTTAGAAAGGACACTCTAGAGGTTTTAAAAAAAGTGTTTTATCAATGGCCTTATCATACGCTTCCTTAAAGTCGTCACAATGAAAGTTTGAAACTAATCCCTCTCTACACATTCGTCCGGCCTCCGATGTAGGCATAGCATCGTTTTCAGTGACCCAATAATCAATGCACAAGCAATAACAACTTTGCTCTACTGATGAAGGATATGTTTTACAATTTATTAATGTCGTAGACATTATGAAGAAAAATACACAAATCTGCTCCAATGTCATCATTCGGTCACAAGCTATTATTTTATTCATATTTTCTGCAAAGATAGACAATTAGCATTAAAAAATATTTATAAGCACAACTTAAAAAAACTTATATAAACCAGAAATATTGTATTAACATTCATGTATATATATTACCACTTCAATTCATGATTTTTTGAATATTTCAATTGATCATTATAGTTACGCCTAAAGCACATAGATGCTTACTTCTCACGAAATATAAGAACTTTCCAGTTGTTTTGCCTTTTTTTTTTCAAAAAATTTAATACAAGTTTATAATATTTAACATAATAATTTTGCTATTGCATCTATATCGTAATTTGAAGTAAGCAATTTCTTTTTAAATACTTTAATTGTATATGAACTTAAATAAGTGTCGCCATTATCGATAAGAGACATTTATGACCGACAAACTCAAGTGTAAATAATAAATTGTATTTCAAATATAGAAGCATGGAAACTAATTAAGAAGTAAAGAAATGCACAATAGCAAACAAACAAACAAGACGGAGAAGCTTAAAAAATTCTTGCTAACTTTTTTTTTCTTCTAATAGCACAATAACTTATGATTTAAGTTTACATTTTGTGAAAATAATATTGTAGGGTATAAATATAGAGGAAAAAAATGATAAAATTTAAATATGTAATATACGTTATGGATGAATAAATTTTTCATTGATTTTAATTAAGGGCTAAAAGCTCTTATGTTCAATGAATCATTTGTTTAGTCTCTCTTCATTCAATGATTTCAAAAAAGACATTAATAAAGTCTCATCACTCTTCTCTAATGATCGAAAGTGACAATATTACGTTAACATAATCTTGTCTCGGAATATATTGTAAGTTTCTGACAATTCTCAGATTGATTTTCAATATATTGTTGAATGATCTTGATAGAAAATACACCACAGTAAAGAAAAATATCTAAAAAATAAATTATTTATTGTAGACTTTTTATCTACGCATTCTCGATACTCTCTTCGGTCCGTATTATCTAGTGTGTTTAGATTGACATATTCCTTAAAAAAATTCATTCACCTCTAAAAATTGATGTACTCTTACTATATTATCCTTAATTAACTAGTAGTCTAGTAGTACCTATTTAATATCATTTCTTGATTATGTAAAATTTAAATTTTCTAAACAGGGTAAATTTGAAAGAAAAATTAATACCTTTTTAATTATATAAAAATTATTTATCTTAAATTTTAAATTAAATATAAAAGATAAATATATCATATAATATAAATCAAAGAAATAAGTATTTTAATAAAGGAAGCAGTTGGTAAAGTATCCTAAATTGCCTTAATCATTCAACTACCTATTAATGTGATTTTTAAGAATATATTTGACGGAATATTATTAATGCTTTATAAGTTAGGCATAAATCATAATATCTACCTTCATTATCAATTACTTATAGCTAAGGCCATCTCCAACCACTCTCTATTTTACTCTCTACTCTCCATAAATAGAGAGAATGAATAGTAGCTTTCTAACTATTCATCCTCTCTATTTCACTATTTATTATTTTATTATTATTTTTTATACTCAATATTTTTATTTTACATGTTTTAAATTATATAAGACCATTAATTAAGTCTCTAACATTTATAATTATTTTTAATATAATTTTAAATTTATATTAATTAATATTATTTTTAATTTAATTTTCATAAATAATATTTTTATTTAAGATATAAGTTAGTTTTATTTATAATTTATAGTTGTAAAAAAATCTCATCACATAAAAAAATGTACGTATAAAATGAGTAATTAATTTATAATTTAATCTAAAACTAATACAATTATTAAATTTGAATAGGGGAACATGAAATTGTTAAAAATACAATACATATAATTAAATTGTCCAACGGCGTGGGCTGGGCAATATGCAGGTCGTAATGGATCACCATCAATTATTCTTGAAGCTGTAGCTGATTATGATGTTTGAATATGGCATGCATATTTTGGTTTGCCGGGCACTAATAATGATATTAATGTTTTAGAGTCATCACATTTGTTTTCCAATCTTACTAGTGGTATTGCTCCTCCTGCCCATTACTTTATTCAAGGAAAAGAATACGATATGGGTTATTATCTAGCTGACGGTATATATCCAAAATGGTCTACAATTGTGCAAACTATTCATGAGCCACTTCTCCAAAGAAAAAATATTTTGCGATGAAACAAGAATCATACCGAAAAGATGTTGAAAGTGCATTCGGAGTTTTGCAATCACGTTTTGCAATTGTCGCTGGGCCATCGCGTTTTTGGAGAAAAGAAGTGCTCCATGATATAATGACTACATGTATTATATAGCACAACATGATAATTGAGGATGAGCGCGCTCTTAACGCACCAATTCAAGATATTCCGGAAGCTTCAGCACCAACGGTAGAAATGGCCGTAGATGAAAATATTCTATTTGAATAATTTTTAGCCAGACATAAAAAAGTCAAGGACAGAAATGCTTATTTTGAACTTCGTAATGCATTAGTAGAGCATTTATGGGAGCAACGTAATAATCTTGAAAGTTGAATATTTTTTTAAGATGTAATATTTATTTAACTGTATTTCATTAATGATTTTACTTTTATTTGAATTGTCCATTAATATGTAATTTATATAATATTTGCTTAAAATTTATTTTATTTAAAAATTTGAGGTAAAAATAATTTTATATTACATGAAGATTTTGAAAAAAATATGAATAATATGTGGTGATTATGTAAACATAGAAGAAATAATTTATTTTAAAATATAAAAATATAATTGAAATAGAAATAATAATATAATATTGAAGAAAGAGAAAATAAAGTGTGATTGGAGTTGCTCTAATTGAAGTTGTATAGGAGAGAATTACAGTAATCACATGGCCAAATAAAATGAGGACACGTGGCACTAGAACAATATTAAGAGACAAGATGAATAAAGATTCCGGAAGCAAGTTGCCATCTCAAAATCACTAACAAGAAAAATCGTAGTCAATATCTGTACTGAATATTTTCAACATGACTATTGGAGCTTGTTATAATGATGGAAGGAGTTTGTAGCCCGAACACATGTTAAAGGAAAGAAGGAGCTCGTGGCTCAAAGATATAACTAGAAGGAAGAATGATCTAGTGGCCCGAAGGTATAATTAGAAGAAAGAAAGGATAGACACATCAATAATTTTGTACAAGATTCTTTGAATTGTGACTGATTTATAGCTGATGTGTGCAGGGGCGGATTTACCTTCAGCCCAGGAGTGTCACGTGACACTGTTTCATCGATTTTTTTTATTAAATATGTATATATAATTGAAAGGCAAAATCCAGATAAAGAGTAAATTAATTAAAGTGACCCTGCTTGATACAAGTGTTGATGCAGCTCAGATGGTTAAGGGCTTTAATTTTTGGCAAGATGTCGTGAGTTCAAAACTCACCAGCTCATTCTTTTCCTAAAAAAATTGCTCTGCCCTCATTTTTACAAATACAAAAGATCTTTTGATCAGATTTGAACACTTGACCTCTTTGAACTTAACAAAACCTTGAGTCAATCAGTCCAAAGTACCATATTGTAGTTTTTGCGAGAAAAAAATATTACATAAAGAATATTGCGGTTTCCCTAGTTATCTTTCTGGTGATTAAATTGCTTAAGATTGATTTGCGGAATCAAATGAATGATGATATTTTTTAGTGATACAATTTCTAATGAGATTATTTTGAGTAGATTTCAAAAAAGAAAAATTCATCGTGGAAAGTTATAGTAATATACATGAATTGTGCTTCATTTATATTATGTTTTTCTAATATGACGTCATAGTATTTATTTTTAAAATGTGACACTGCTTACGAAAAATCTTGCATACGCCATATAATAGTATCTCCAAATGGAGCATTTCTATTGGACGATGTACTATAGGGTTTAGATGGCTCAATTCTATTGGTTGAAGTAAGTTATGATCCGAGCCTACACTCTGAACGTGGTCGGTGCTCGACGTCATCTCTGGCCTGAGTGTGCCACTTATTAGCATATATCATGAGCATTTATAACTATATTGCGGAAGACAAAAGTAAGGCATAACATATCATTTAAAAAACCTCTTTTATTAATTCAATAATAAGAGAATTTAACGTTTCATAAGAATAGTGACACTTAGGTCAACAACTAAATAATATGACTCTAACATCTATAGTTTATGAAGCTTCTAACTCTGAAAATAATATTGACTACCGGGACAAAGCCTCCGATATACTTAGAAATAACATAACTAGCACGTCTAACTAAACCTCCAAAAAGAAGGGAGGCTCACCAAAAGCTGAACTCTGACAATCTTAAAGACGTGCTGGATTAAGAACCTGTCTACCTGAGTCTGCATCATATAATGATGCATCATCAAATGGCGTCAGTACATGGAATGTACGGTATGTAAATGAGCAGGAAAGAATAGAATATAATATATCTGAATTAATACATAACAGTAGAAGTAAGCTGGACATGATAATAGCTCAAACTGAAAACCTGCCTAAGGAACATTAAGTATATTCATATTCTCTTCTTTCATTATGGAAGTGAATGATTTAACCGTCACAATATTTCATGTCTATCTCTGTCTATATGAGCTCCCTTGCCCCAAATTAATCGAAGGGTTTTCCTTTGAGCACCCTAGCCCCGAATTAATTGGAGAGCTTTACCCGAGTATCTTTGTCCCAAAAGATATGGGGAACTCTATTCGTTGAGCACCCTAGCTTCAATGTCATTGGGGACTACTATTCTTGAGTACCCTAATCCCTATATAAATTGATATGGAGAGCTCTTTATTCATTACTGGTAGGTTAGTTACTTTTAGGCTCGTAGTCTTAAGTTAAATCGCTTTTGGCTCATAGTCATAAATCATCTTATTCGTTAACTGCTCATAGAGGGTTCATTACATAACTATCTTCTTTAACATTATGGAAGGGGATTTTCATGGGAGGTGTTATCATCATCCGTCGTCCTATGCTTTACAATTTATAAAAAAAAAATTATCTTTGTGGAAAGTAAGCTTTTGGGAACATTCTTTATCGTCTTAACATCGTTGTTATGATTTGAGAGTTCACATCATTATATCAAGCATATATACAGGAACATAGGCTTATCATGTTGAAAGTATACTTAAGAGAATTTATCTTAAAGACCATAGATATTATATTATCATAAAGGTTAACACTTTGAGATTTATAAGATTTATGGGGATCGTAAGTTCATAGATTTCATATGGCACATAGAATCATTAGATTAGACTACACAAAGTTCATGAGGGACCAAAGGTTATACATAATTCAAGAGATCCCTTGTTACTTTCATAAGGTTCACCAATTCATAATCACATATAGAGAAACATTCATAGGATCATGAGAAACATCATCAAGGAACATAAAAATTAGGTCATGTAGTCTAGCATAAAATTCTAGCTTTACTTCTGATAATCTGACTAAGACAGTAGACATGATTTTGGGGAAAAACAGGGTTCCCACATAAAGAGCTAGCTTTACATACCTTGGAGAAGAGGAACACTTGAATAGAGAGTTGGAGAAGAACCTTGCTTGAAACTCTCTTGATGCATTCTCTTGAAGTTTTGGAGAAGAGGGAGGAGAAAAATTATGTTGTGAATGATGAAATCTGAGCATATTAGATAATAAAGGAGGTTAAGAGTCGTGGGTTGGATCTAGGAATTAAGTAAAGGACGAAAACACCATTTTAAGAACGTGAAAAAGGAAAAGAAAATAGAATTTTTCGACAAGGAAGCAGGGGCGCCAGACAGTGCGCCAAACTGATAGATACCCGATAAAATACGCATAACCTTTTACTCAGAACTCGAATTGACGAGAGGTCAATGGTGTTGAAAAGAAGACTCAAAGACATTTAGTTTGGTATGTCATAATCCATGTAAATCTTTGTAATCTAGGAGTAATGTTCGTTTGAAGTTGACCCTCGTTTGAACTTATACGGAAACTTAATAGGTAAGAAAGCTTTCAACTCAAATTTGTGCTAGGGGTTTATTATGACCTTAATTCATATCCAAAACTCTTCATACACTTAAAAATTGATCTTAACATCTAGATACATAGAAATTTCATTGGGATCTGATCTAACTACATACGTAGAATGGTTCAAAATAATAGTCGAAAGCATGAAGTGTTACAATATATTTCATTTGTTGCTTACAAATAATTCTTTCATTCACTTGTAAAGGATTGGATTTTTATGCAATACAAGATCAAAACCGACCTATATTCTCATACTCTCAATTCTCTCTCACTTACTTATTCTTGGAAAATCATCAAGAATACTCACACAGATCACCCGGTTCCTGAACTAAGAAAGGCATCACCGAAACCATAGCTAAAGAAACAACTCACAAATTTACTATTTTATTCACTTATTTAATTCAACCAACGTCTTTTATATTCTCATTTAATAACGCTTTATTAATTTAATTTTTATTTATCTAAGTCAAATCAATCCTCATCCTTGACCTGGTGATAAATTTAACTACACTAATTTTTAAGTAAATAATTTGACGCCCACCGTGAGACCAAGAAAGTTATGGTATTGATTTAACTCACTTCTCTATTTACTCACTTTCTTAGATCTGTCTATTCTAAGAAGTGACCTATGGCAATTGTGAACAACAATAATGAAAATGTGGCAAAAGGATTACTTCCCAATGATGTCCAAGACCAAGTAGGTCATCTGGAGGAGCATTCTGCCACTGCTACAACAGTAGGGGCCTGTTAGGAGACTGAAAATCGAAATAATGGGAACGCGCGCTGGGGTCCGAGAGAAAGATCCCCCAATGGCCCATATGATGGGTAAGTAAATCACCGCAGAAACATTGGTCGTGTAGTTATGAATTCCCTCGAATAGACTTTGGAAATTTTGGATCTAGTTCTGTTTAGGACTTGTTACTAGCAGATCGATTATCTAAGTAGCAAAGTAATGAATATAAATAAAAGTAAAGCAAAACAGACAAGTAAATGATCAAAGGGTTTGTGTAACGGAGTCCTTGAGGACGCTCCTCGAGGGTTGAAATTTGTCCCACGAGAGTTTGATATCAATTGGAAAGCAATAAGAAAGTCAAAACTTGAAGAGTAAGTAAAAAATATATTGTATTATTGTATTAAGTTACAAATGAAGGGGAACCCCTATTTGTAAGTTACAATGTATGACCCATAGCCAATTAGCGACCTTTATTTCTTGAAAATCTAATAGTACTGCTACCAATGAAATGGCGCCAGTGTCTTATCCTTTATAGGTGACAGCCTGGGTCAGGTGGGTGCGCTACGCGTCCGCGCATCTGACAAGTCTGGTGCTCTTGTCCCCTGTCCTTTTCTTCCACATCATCTGAGTTCTTCGAAGGGACTCCCCTCAGTAAACCTTCCAGTGAGACTCCTCTTCATGTGCCTTGTTTTTACCTAGTCAAAGCGCGACTGTTCATACGAGAGGTTTTCTGCCACTCTCGAGAGTCCTTACCCAATATAGTTATATTATTACGCTCATATATAATGTAATTTTTTTTTTACCTTATTGTTTAGAGTATGTTTTCGTGTATCAATATTAACATAATTTAGAATTTTGATATCAATAACAAAATTTTGTTCACTACATTTAATTTTGCTCCTTTATTGTTAGTATGATGGTGAATTGTCATGTTTTTCTTTAAGTACACCTTTTATCTTAAAAAATTTACGTTATTTTTTTAAAAATTTTGTACTTAATAATATATCATATACACAATATTTATTCTTTTTATATACATTTATTATTAATTAATATAATACACATTTTCCCGAAAAGCCAGTTAACCCATAAACACGTAACCCCTGACCCATAACCCAATTTCCATTTTGCATATTTGAGCCTCAATAGGAGCTCAAATTGAACCGATATTATAAAATGAAATGGCCCGGAAATTAAAATTATTAATAAATCTTGACTTTTAAATAAATGGAGAAGGAACTAAATTACCCTTCAAGTATTGAAAATGATACAAATATACCCTTCTTCCACCTTTGGGCTCTAAAATGCCCTTTTCATCCGGGAAATTACATGGAGTGTCCTCAAAAGTGAGTGGTCTTCAATTTATGCCCCTCATAAGAAAAGTCTTTAAAAAATACCCTTCCTTTCTTTTTATGTATAAAACATATACATTTTTGCCCCTCTACACCATAACTCTCCATGTTCATTTGTCTCTCAACTTTTAATTTTCATTTTTCTTTTTTCTTTTATCTTTTTTCTTTTATCTTTTTTCTTTTTTTTTCTTTTTTCTCAATTTTTTTTTAATTCTCGTTTTCTTTTTTCTCAACCTTTATTTTCTTTTTTTTTTTTTACTTTTTTTTTTGTTCTTTTTTTTCTCAACCTTTTTTTTTTCTTTTTTTCTCTTAACTTTTTTTTTGTTCTTTTTTTCTTTTTTTTTTTATTCTTTTTTTTTCCTCTTTTTTCTTTTTTTTTCTCATCTTTTTTTTTCTCTTTTTTCTTTTTTTTCTCAACTTTTATTTTTATCTTTATTTTTTCCTTTTCTCTTTTATTCTTCTCTTTTTTTCTTTTTTCTTAACCTCTATTATTTTTTGCTAATGAACAAAAAAAGTTGGATAATCCGCAAAGAAGATCTTCTTTTTTTGAAATCGAAGTAAACTTAAGAGCATGCTTTGTTGTTTGGAAGTCCTTTGGAACAAGTCTTGCCTCTAAGACAAATGTTATAGAACATCTCATAAATCAAGACACAATGAGGTAGTGTCAAGCCTTGCTCGTGGGGCATAATTTGTTGTTTAAAAAATTCTTGAGCTAAGTCTTACCTCTAAGGCAAGAGTTATAGAGCATCTCATAAATTAAGACACAATGAAGTAGTGTTAACTCTTGCCCATGGGGCATAACTTGTTTTTTGGGAGGCCCTTGGGCTAAGTCTTGCCTCTAAGGCAAACTTTATAGAACATCTCATGATCAAGACATAATGTGCTAGTGTCAACTCTTGCCAATGAGGCGTAACTTGTTGTTTGAAAGTCTTTGAGCTAAGTTTTGCCTCTAAGGCAAGAGTTATAGAGCATCGCATAAATCAAGACACAATGTGGTAGTGTCAACTGTTGCCCATGGGGCGTAATTTGTTATTTGGAAGTCCTTGGGCTAAGTCTTGCCTCTTAGGCAAGCGTTATAGAGCATCCCATAAATCAAGCACAATATGATAGTGTCAACTCTTGCCCATGGGCGTAACTTGTTGTTTGAAAGTCTTTGGGCTAAGTCTTGTCTCTAAGGCAAGAGTTATAGAATGTCTCATAAATCAAGACACAATGAGGTAGTGTCAAGTCTTGCTCGTGGGGCATAACTTGTTGTTTGAAAATTCTTGAGCTAAGTCTTGCCTCTAAGGCAAGAGTTATAGAGTATCTCATAAATTTAGACATAATGAAGTAGTGTGAACTCTTGCCCATGGAGCGTAACTTGTATTTTTTGAGAGGTCCTTGGGCTAGGTCTTGCCTCTGAGGCAAGTGTTATAAAACATCTCATAAATCAAGACACAATATACTAGTGTAAAGTCTTGCTCATGGGCGTAATTTGTTGTTTGGAAGTCTTTGGGCTAAGTCTTGCCTCTAAAGCAAGAATTATAGAACATCTCATAAAAAAAATAAAGGTCGAAAAAATTGATTAAAAAAAGAGAAAAGAAAAATTAAAAACCAAAGAAAAAAATAAGAAAGTTGAAGTTGAGAGAAAAAAAAATAAATATTGAGAAAAAAAGAAAAAAACGAGGAAAAAAAAGACAACAAAAAATAAAGGTTGAGAAAAATAAAATAAAAATAAAAATGAAAAATGAAAGGAGAAAAAATAGAATTGAGAGGAGAAAAGAAAAAAAAATAAAGATTGAGAAAAAAGAAAAAACGTAGAAGAAAGAATAAAACAAAAAATAAAAGAAAAATAAAGGTTGGGAAAAAAAGAAAAAAGAAAAAATAGAAATAAAAAAAAGAAAAAAGAAAAAATAGAAATAAAAAAAAAAGAAAAGAAAAAAGAGAAAAAGAAATATATATAAAAGTTGAGAGATAAATGAGAATTGAGAGTTAGTTGCTCTATACATGAAAAAGAAGGAAGGCTATTTTTGTAAGACCATTTTTATGGGGGGCAAAAATGCAAAGCCACTCCCTTTAAAGGGTATTTGTGTATTTGTCCCCTTTTTCATCCACCTTTGGGCTCTAAAATACCCTTCTCATCCATCTTTGGGGCTTATTTTGCCATTTCACTTAACAAACTCTTTAGGAAAAATGATTAAGATTTCATTTAATATGTAACAACATTTTATTTGTTAAAATTTTAACTAATCAAAACTTATTAACTCACAAACTCAATTTTGATCCCAGATTTAGCTCCTCTTTATTTCTTATCTCTCCATTTTTTCCAAGTTCTTATTTAGATTAGAGACATATGTCATAGATTTAATTTAATGACTGAGATTTAGTAAATTAAAAATAAGTCTTAATTATGATTAAAATAATTAATTACTTTCATATATTTACTTTCAAAATATTATTTAATCTTACAATATTAGTTGTACAAGATATCTTTCCTAAATATAAAAAAATATTCTCACTTGCCTCGAGGCTTGAGTAAAGTTTGTCCTGCATCATTTTTACTTTAATTTTTTTGCTACTATCTTCTTCACTCAAATTATTTTTAACCTAATTTTGAATGTTGGAAAGGAATTTCAATGTTGGAAGAGAAGTCCTCCCGCTTTAAAAAAAATTACAACTAAAATTTAATATAACTTTTTTCCTGTATCATAAATAATATAGCAATCAGATATTTGAATATTTGATAAAATAAATAATAATATAATTAAAAATAAATTTAATGGCTAGAATTGTGGAATTACCTTATATTTTGGAGTAAATAAATGAAAGTAATTAATTATTTTAATCATAATTAATACTTATTTTTAATTTACTAAATCTTAGTCATTAAATTAAATCTATGACATATGTCTCTAATCTAGATAAGAACTTGAAAAAAATAGAGAGATGAGAAATGAAGAGGAGCTAAATCTAGGATCCAAATTGGGTTTGTAAGTTAATATGTTTTGATTAATTAAAATTTCAACAAATAAAATGTTGTTACATATTAAATGAAAATTCTAATCATTTTTCCTAAAGGGTTTTGTTAAGGGAAATGGCAAAATAGGGCCCAAAGGTGGATGAGAAGGGTATTTTAGAGCCCAAAGGTGAATGAAAAGGGCATTTTAGAGTCTAAATGTGGAAGGAGGGTATATTTATACCATTTTCAATATTTGAAGGATAATTTAGATCCTTCTCCGTTAAATAAATCAAAGAAGGTTTAAGTGGTTGAATTATATTCCATAATAGGAAGAAAGATGGCGTTAAGGTGGAAAAAGGTTCCAAGTGCTCTAACTTTTTTTCCCCTCTTTTCTCTATATAAAAGTTGTTCTCGTTTTTTTTTTTCTTTTCAAAAAAAACTATTCATTTTTTATTTATAAAGATGAAGCACTAGAAATGTTAAAAATACGATTAAAAACTCATTTCCACATGTAATAATCCGGACAAAATCTTTATTATTGAGAAATTAATTGCAACTTGATTTGAACCCGCCTTAAATCTGTTTTCAACCTTGCCTAATCATTGGCTCTAATACCACTTGTTGGGAACAAAAGAATCATGATGACATGCGAAAGCTAACAATTACAAATCAACAACGATAAATCAGAAGACGGAGAAAACTATGCCAAAAAGCATAAAATTTAATATAATTTGGTTAAGTGACCTATATATTAAAAATTAAATTTTAAAAACATAAAATTTATTGAGAGAATAATCTTCCTCTAAGTAAGACTCTTAAACGATTATATTGTGGATGATATTGTATCTAAAAATTGTTCTAGTTGGGGTGGTCTAATTAAGAGAATAAAGTTATCTCTTTTACTTTACCTCTTTCTCTAATTTTATAGTACTCATTTAATGCAAATTTAGAATAAAGAAAAATTGATTCTTTAGATATTATTCGTTGTGTAATATTTTGGTGGGAGAATTGTCCTCTTATATATTTTGTCAAACACAACTTTATTATGTTCATATTCTGAGTCATTTCACTTTAATTGATACCAAATCAAGCATTTGTAGTGTTAATCCTTGTAATAAATTTGGTTATTACTTCAATTATCAAGATGCTATAAAGATATTTTGTTTTAAAATTATTTTTTGCCTGTCAAAAATAGATTGAGATGTTGTATATGTAGAGGTGCAATATATTCCTAATCTAACATACTTCTTGAAGTAAAGAAAATGTTACTAATTAAATTTGAACCCCTATTAATGCTCAATTCTGCAGAATGGGGATTGGGTTATAAGTTAAATGAGTTTATGGATTAAAGAAGTGAAATTAGGTAAGTAAAATGAAGAATTGATAAATCTATTAAGTAGGCGTTAGGCCATAGAATTTGAGGCTCAAATTTAAGTTTTGATTTGAGAATCAACGTTTATTTATGAAATGTGAATAAGACTTTAACTTCAATTTTGAATTATAATTTGAAATCTCAAATTATTCAAAAAGTAGAATATCAAATTTTAAGTTGTGATAATTATTTTTTAAGTGTAAATTTTGATTCATAAATTTATATTTGCAAATAAATGTTCATCATTTTAAAATTCGTACAAAGAAGAAGAAAGAAAGACCTATGCTAGATGTGACGAGATTGTAGCGAACTATGTGGAAGGATTATATTAAAGAATATCTAGTTGTCATTATTGTTGATTTATTGGACCAGTGAATCTTTATAAAATTATGTATGTTTGAAAGTTTGCAATAACATATAATCATAATTATTTATTTATAAAAAGAATAGAAATATGTGATTTATCAACCCAGCATCTTAAAATATTTGATTATCTTATTTATGAACTATAATTTATTCATTTAGTAATATTAAATAAGAGTTAGAGAAGTTTTGATGATTTTCACAATTGAATTTTTTTTCATGTTTATGAGAAAAATATAACTTAAAATTTTTAAATTACTATATGTCCAAACAAAAATTCAAATCACCCTGATTTCAAATCATGTCCAAACCACTCTAAGTTTGAGGATAATTTTGTAAACTTTGTTAATAGTGGGATAAAATTGGTACTAATACACTTTAATATACTATTGAGGAGTAAAAAGGTCAATTTGGCCATTTTCTTTATTTCCATCTCTGCTAAGATTGGTATAAATAGCATTGAGGTTTTTCACTCCTCTCTGAAAAATCCCAAATCCTCAAACTCGCCGGAAGTCGGTGCCGGTGCCGGAAATAAACCATTTTTGTCCCCTGAAAATCTCACTATCCTCTTTGAATAGCAATGGAGAAAACTGAACTGAGAGACGAAAAAAGCAAAGAGGTAGAAGAGGAGCAAGTAGTGAACCCATGGGAAGTATCAGCAAAGGAAGGGGGCAAAATTGACTACGACAAATTGATCGATAAATTTGGTTGCCAGAGACTCGACAAGTCATTAATTGATAGAGTTCAACGCCTTACTAATCGGGAACCCCATGTATTCCTTCGCCGTGGAGTTTTCTTTGCTCATCGTGATTTCAATGATATATTGGATTCTTATGAAAGAGGGGACAAGTTCTATTTGTACACTGGCAGAGGACCATCTTCTGAAGCTTTGCATTTGGGTCATCTTATCCCTTTCATGTTTACTAAGTACTTGCAGGATGCTTTTAAGGTGCCACTTGTAATACAGCTGACTGATGATGAGAAATGTATGTGGAAGAATTTGTCAGTGGAAGAAAGCCAAAGACTTGCTCGTGAGAATGCTAAAGATATCATTGCTTGTGGATTTGATGTATCCAAGACTTTTATTTTCTCTGATTTTGATTATGTTGGTGGGTAAGTGGCCTCTTTTTTTCCTTTCCGAATGCGTTTTGTACCTTTTTTGGATTATCTTTGAGTTTTGGTGGGTATAAAGCAAGTATACATATGGTAATCATACAAGGAGTTGTATATGGTTCAAGGATAGTGTTTTGGTGATATTTGAAGTTTTAGAAGTTGAAACTAATGCTTAAGGGATTATTGAAGTATACAAAGTGAGAGTTGGGGAGGAGAGCCTTGGAGTAACTGGTAAGTTGCCTCCATGTGACCAGGAGGTCACTGCAGAAATGCAAGGTAAGGCTACGTATAATAAACCCTTGTGGTTCAGCCCTTTCTCGGACCCCGCGCATAGCGGGAACTTTAGTGCAACGGGCTGTCCTACATAGTGAGAGTTGGGATACTTGTAAAGTGACACAAGTCATTTTCCTATTTTTGATGGAAAGTGTCCTTAATGAAAGATTTTTTCTTCTTCTAGGAGGTGGTGGGCAGGAGACGGGACTCAGTTATATGGTTTTCATGTTTTAGTTAGTTGCTTTGTATATGATTCCAGTGGGTGTTGCTTTTTAGAATCATAATTTTGGTTTACATGGTATATTGTAAGTAGAATTTTAATGGTCGTATAAGAATGGAATCAACTTATGCTTTCTTTCAAATTCATGTGTACAGATCCATGATTTTTGCTTACATACTTTATGATGTGTTTCTTGTTTGACAACTTAGAGTATTGGTGCTAACAAGAACTCTTTGTGCAGTGCTTTTTACAAGAACATGGTCAGGGTTGCAAAATGTGTCACATACAATAAGGTGATTACTGCTACTTTATATCTAGAGGAGCATCTTATGTTAAAGTTTTTAAACCTATTCATTATGTGGTTCGTTTTTCAGGTTGTTGGCATTTTTGGTTTCACAGGTGAAGATCACATTGGGAAAGTTAGTTTTCCACCAGTTCAGGTAGTGTACTCCTCAATGTCGTAACTGTAGTCTGTTTATAACTTACTCTATTGTGCAAAACTTTTTCCCCCAAGTTTTAAACAAATGCTTTTGAAAAGATCTTCACACTTTTCTATTTTTAAGTTTATCTTTATATTTCCATCCCTCCGCTGTCCTCATTTTAAGACCTAGGAAATGAAAATCGAAAGAAATATAGAGAAAACCACAATGCTTTGATATACAGCCCAGAACAGAATATATAGGACAGAGAGGTACTTTATTAAGACCTTTCTGTGCTTCCATTTGTGAACCTTATGTGCCTTATATTTCATACTTGTTTTCCTATTTTCACTTCAAATAGATAAACCTTGGAAAAATCAAAAGCTTGAAGAAGCTGGAGTAGTAGCTTACTCTGAATCTTATATGGATTTTGTCTTTTCCTCAAAATTGATGAATTTTAATTTGGTTTTGGGCGTATGGAGAAACTTACATAGCTGAATTTACAAAATTGCAGGCTGTTCCATCCTTCCCCAGTTCATTTCCTCATTTGTTTGGCAATGATAACATTCGCTGTTTGATTCCATGTGCCATTGACCAGGTTTGTTTTTGCTCCTAATTTTCTTTGTCAGTTTTCTTTAATTTCTTGTTTGACATGTGGTTTCTTCAAATGTCTAATTATATTTGAATAATAAACCAATATATTCCTCACTTGGTAAAAAAAATGAAGATGCCAATAAAGTAGTACTAGTTATATAGTCGGATGGGTATATTTTGTTTGAGAGTGGTGGTTATTTGCCAATCAGTAGACACAGTCTCTATTTTTCATTGCCACAAAGATCTCCTCATAACAACTTTCATAACAACCTCCACTATGATAGAAACCAATGAGTTCATTTAAGGAGTTCTCTTTTGATTTTAGTGTATTTTTGGTGTACTGATCTGTATAGTTGGCTAGATTAATGAGAGACTTGAATTTATTTTATACATTTTGCACTTGTTTAAGTCTGCGCCATCTTGGTGTGTTATGCACTTTAAGATATTTGACTTTTCTAAAGAAAATGCCGGATGGCCATCTCAAAATTCTGCTCATGTTCCTGGTCAAATGATGGTATTATATATTTGGGCTCAAGTTATTGTCTCGTGATATTACTAAAAATTGGAAGCAACAATATTTCTTGATAGGTGCCTCTCTTTGTACGCGTAATCTGCTGATGATCTATCTCTCCCTTCTTTTGGGTTGTTAGATTTATGTGTGCGGTGATTAGACATTAGCCTCAGAGCTTATGGTGCTATTTTACTGTGTTAACCTTGGGCTATTCTAGTTGAATATTCTAATTGGCTAGTTCATGGGCGTATGGTTATTGACACAATTTAGCAAGTTCAAGCTTTCATGTAGATCTGCTGGATTAAGTAGGCCACATAAGCGGGAAATCTCCTAGTTTTCTTTAAATTAAACTGATTAGATGATATATAGACAGTGTCATGTTATCTTCAAAGAAAAAGAAAACAAATCAAAAAGATGGAGGCCATGTTGGGTTTTTACTGCTTCATTTCTTCCTTTTCCTACATGCAATGTCTCTCATGTTCTTTCTTATTGATAGTTTTCCCCCCTGTTTCTGCTGAAAGAACTAACAACAGTAGGTGATTTTTCAGGATCCTTATTTCCGAATGACTCGAGATGTTGCTCCTCGGATAGGTTATCACAAGCCTGCTTTGATTGAATCATCATTCTTTCCTGCCCTTCAGGTTTTTTCCCTCCTTATAGACCAGTGACTGACCAATTTAAGTTTTGTTACAAATTTATGATCAAATTTCACATTGATCCCACTTCTGCAACTATGCGTTTTACAGTTAATTAGTAGGAGTAGTTTGTTCAATTATGGTTATCTGTCCTCCACTTGTTGCCACAAGGGTTTAACTCTTCTGGCCGCAAGATGGCTCGAACACCACTGTTAAAGGAAAAAAATTGCATCATCATTAATCAGTTAGTTAGAAAGAATCACTATCACCTCAATGACCTGTGATATGATCCTTTTAAGGATTGGATCATCATTCTTTCCTGCCCTTCAGGTTTTTTCCCTCCTTATAGACCAGTGACTGACCAATTTAAGTTTTGTTACAAATTTATGATCAAATTTCACATTGATCCCACTTCTGCAACTATGCGTTTTACAGTTAATTAGTAGGAGTAGTTTGTTCAATTATGGTTATCTGTCCTCCACTTGTTGCCACAAGGGTTTAACTCTTCTGGCCGCAAGATGGCTCGAACACCACTGTTAAAGGAAAAAAATTGCATCATCATTAATCAGTTAGTTAGAAAGAATCACTATCACCTCAATGACCTGTGATATGATCCTTTTAAGGTGTGACATTCTCTAAACTCTAATTCCTTACAAATGTAAGCCCTGGTTATATATGTGTATTTCAGTATCTAACTTTTAATAGTTAACTTCTTACCTTCCTGAATGACAAAAAATTGCAGTTTCACTCATCACTGCATGTGCTTCTTCACATCTCATAGACCAGTAAATGTAGCATCTTTTGGTCATAGATCTGTAAGACAGTTAAATCTAGTTTGTTTATTTATTTGTTTAAATTTTTGTATAGGCTTACTGCAGCATTTTGAGAGCTTTATCTCCCGATGGAATTCTTCCTGTACCTAGAACCTGAGTCGTGATTCTTCATGCTAGAGAAGCATTTCACGACTACACAACCTTGTTGCCTGCTCCATAGAATACACAAAGTTTAGTTAAGAACACTTTCCATTTACCATAAGCATCAACTTCTCAGTAGATATTAATCTGATTTAGAAACTGTTTAATGAAAAATCCATAAAGCACGTGAATGGCAGTCCTTCATGAAGGAAACACAACAAAAAATTTCTTTTGTGAGATGTCAATTCAGTCGAGCAAAGCCCCACATCTTCAGTAACTTTTTCACAAAGGATTAGTCCTAGTTGGATACTGTTTGGTAGAACCTTTGGTGTCCATATTGCAATAATCTTCGTATAAATGATGTCTCTTACTAGGTAGATGGAAATGTGTGCGACTAAAATAATCTTTCGCATTTTCAAAATGTAAAAAAAGATTCTATATTCTTTTCTATTTTCATTTTCCCTTCATTTTTACCACGTGCATGCTCTTCACAGTTGAATTTGGTTCTTAATTTGTGCAATTGCAAATGATTATTGAGTTCCAACTTATATGAAAGGTATCACTAACTATATAATGGTTATTTCATTTCATCGTTGTTCTTTGTCTGATGTGCCTACCTCCATGCTACTATCTGTCTAATTCCAAATTGGTAGAAATAAAACTGTTTCTCATCCTTGTTGTTTGTAAGATTAGTTTGTGCACACATGTTTCAGCTTGTGTTGCTTAATACGTCTGTTTGTAAAGATTGTTATGTGTTTCTTCTATTGATATTTTACTTTTCCATCGTTGAACATTTGCAGGGGGAGAATGGAAAAATGTCTGCTAGTGATCCAAATTCTGCCATTTATGTGACTGATTCAGCAAAAGAGATAAAAAACAAGGTTGGGCTTTTAAATATATTATTTCACTCCTTCTCTTTAAAAAAAAAAAGAAATCCTTCTGAAAAGGTATATTTTTACACATTTCATGCACATAATATGTCAATGCTTGTATCCTTTTGGAAGTACATCTATTGTGTGCATAATCCAGTTTTTATTGATCTTTTTCTTTGTGTTGGCCTTTCCTTCTTGGAGGAGGGAGAATTACTATAGATAGACATTCTATAAAATTCATGACAAAACAATGCACCCAAGGGTGTGGCCTAGTGATCAATGAAGCGGGGGCAAACCGTGGAGATCGGGTTCAAATCCTAGGAGAGACAAAAAATAATAGGTGATTTTTTCCCATCTGTCTAAGCCTTGGTGGGCCGAATTCCTCGGTACATGTGCCGGTTGGAGGTAGCAGGTACCCAGTGGGTGTCTGCAAGTTCCATCCAACACCACCGTCATAAAGAAAATCATTAGAAATAATGCATGCCGAAATGATCAAGTTAATTAATAAAGTGATTGTGGGACCACACAATGTATGACATTCAATTTTAGAGGATGGAGTTTCGAATACTTATATTTTTCAGATAAGTTGTCTCTATCTCTAGTTTTGGGCCTATTCTTGCCTAAATATAATAAAACTTCAGATTTTGCATGAGTGCCCTTAATTTAAACAACAACAACAACATACCCAATGTAATCCCATAAGTCAGGTCTAGGGTGGGTGGTGTGTGCGCAGCTTTACCCCTACCTAGTGAAGGTAGAAAAACTGTTTCTGATAGACCATATGCTCAAGTAAAGCATAGGAACAATCAGTAAGAAAAGGAAACACAGTAGTGAAGGAGCCATGTAGAAAATAGTGGAGAAAAGAACAGTAACAACAACAAATAATAACGATAACCGAAACAAAGGAAACATCATATAATAATAGAGTTGAAGAATAAGACCGTAGGAGAGTAATAATAATAGTACTGACAAGGGAAACTAGACAACGCTCACTGCCTACTAACCTTCTACCCTAATCTTCGACCTCCCTATCCTCCTATCCAGGGTCATGTCCTTGGTAAGCTGTAAGTGTGTCATGTCCTGTCTAATCACCTCTCCCCAATACTTCTTCGGCCGACCTCTACCTCTCCTCAACCCCCCCAACCCTATAGCCAACCTCACACATCTCCTCACTGGGGCATCTGCACATCTCCTTTTCACATCTTATTTAATCGATTGTTATTACTCGACTTGTGAAACAAGTGGCTGTTAATAATGGCAAGCAGCTGTAGACCTGTGATAAATCACATTACTATAAAAAAAACTTATATTATGGCATTGTCAATGGGCAGCTAATTAAGGTCATCCTGTTATAATAAGGAAAATGAAAAAATGACAGCATAATAAAGTTAAATAGATCTAAGATCTATGGAACAAAAGATGTTTATCAGTATATGATCTACCTGTCAAATTGAAAAGCATGGATACATACTATATTTAGGATGATGGTTGTGAATGTAGAAATACTTTCTCCTGTTTGGCGATAATTCCACATAGGAGGAGGTTTATCTATGCAAAGACTTAGTCTTCTCACTTCGCTCACGGGGGCGTAATTTCAACTATGCTCAGTTACGTGCGAAGTGCTTAACCATTTCTGTTGATAAACATTTCGTTAGCTACTGATCAAATTTGACTGCCACCAAATAAACAAATATATAAATAAAACTAAAATAAGATATCAGAGAAGTTAAGAAGCTAGGATGAGATTTTGCACTTAGGTCAAGTTACTCTATGGTTCCAATCTTAGATGTTAAAACGTTTCCTGTCAGCAAATGTGAACAATTTTTGTGCCTCTAGGCTTTGGTCTAGTAGTACGCGTGATGTGTGGGTTAAGTGCACATCATGGGTTCGAATCCTGCCACAGATAAAAGCCTGGTATTTTAGTGAAGAAGAGTAGATGGGCGCGTCCATGTCCATTGAGTTTCAAACCTTGCCCCACTGGCTCTTGGGGATTTCTCGGTTATCTAAAAAATGAGATCATTTGCTGTTGCTGTGCTTGATAGTGAACTTTTCTGCTACTCACCTTCAATGCCTTTTAGATGAAGCAACTGCACTATGTGGGAATTTTATTTTCATTTATTAGCTGGTAGATTGTGTGAAATTGAACAGATTCTGGTCACCCACTTAGCTGTTTTATGTGTTCTCTTTACTGTTATTGGTATCATTGATAATTGTAATTGAATTGCAATTACATTAATTGTAGTTGAATTGCTAAATTGTCCAACCTAATTGGTAAACAATGATATTTTTTATGAGTCGGTAAACAATGACATTGTTACACACTCTCTTGAAATGAAACTTATCAGACAATTAATGATAAAGCTACCCAAATAGTCGATGACTTTAAACAATAAGAAAACGTAAAGAACCTTCAGCAACTGCCTGATTGCTTTTCCTGCACTAGTTCTCCCTCAAACTGAGAAAAGGACTGCTTGAGCTTTTCCATTAAGGGTGTGTTTGGTCGAGGAAAATGTTTTCCTGGAAGATGTTTTCTAGGAAAATAAGTGGATTTTTATTTATTTTTTCTTGCGTTCGGTATGTAAGCAAAAAGTATTGTCCTAAAAGCATTTTATATGATCTAGACAGATACTATGGAAGGTGAGGGTGGGGGTGGAGTGGTGGGGATGGGGGCGATGGGGGGAGGGGTGAAGATGAGGTGTGATGGAGGGTGGGAGGACCCAATCAATGTGGAATACTACTTGTGGAACTTGGTATCCGTACTTCCATTAGGGAAATCATTTTCCGTATTTTTAAGGAACTTATTTTGTTAAAAGAAATGTTTTCCAAAGATTTTGACCAAGTGAACATGGGAAAATGTTTTCCTTCATACCGAACTCACCCTAAGTGTTCTACTGTTCCACAATTTGTAGAATATTTTCATAAGAATTTCATCGCTCTTGCCCTTACTTGAGGAGATTATTGATAAGATCCCAATTGGGGATACCAATTGAAATCTTTCAAACACGCGGAAATTAAAGATAGATGAGAAGTGAAGAAAGAAAGGCTTAATTGAATCCACAACTAAACCAAGGGAAAAGAGAGCTTGAATTCCATAGAAATGAGTATAACTCAAATGAATCCACAAATGAGCAACTCAAGTGAAAATCAAGGTAAAGGAGTTTTAGATCAACAATGGGAATCCACCCATCACTAACCTAAGCTACACTAAGCTAAACTAAGGGAATCCATCCTCTAACAAGCTACACTCAAAAGAGTTCTTCAATTCTCAATTCAACATAATCTAAGGAATGAAATAGCTAAGGCATCTATTTATAGTATGCCTCTTACAAACATAATCCAAAAGTGGCTATTTAAAATAAGGCCCAAAAGTGACCTTGGAAGACTACATGGTCGCACATCATGTGCGAAGTGTGGTGCGATTCGCACCATCCATTGTGCGGGTCGCACATGGCTTCGCACAGCTCTGGTAGCAACCATCTTCGTGGTGTCTTCTTCCTCTTGCTTCCAAGCAATCATCCAAATGTGGAATTGCTCCATTTGACGCTCCATGAGGTCCTCCCAAGCTCCTCTTTGTGCCATCATGGTTTGTATAGCTTGGTTCCTCTTGGGTTGACCTCAAAGGATAGGTCTATCACGAATGGCGCCAGGCGATATCATATCAATTATAGTCTGAAATCTTAATCTGGTTGCGGTGAACTATGGTTTCCAGGCAAGTTCATTACACTGTCTGATCTAGGGCATTTCTCATCACTGACACAGATGTACCTTTATACAGTCTGGGCTTTCTGTTGCACCTTTTTGCATGTATTACTGTGAGAACTATAGCATTTTTGCTGGGGCATCTTGTTGAATCATTTTTGCCAAGGGTATGTTTGTATGTGGTATTGGAACAACTAATCCCAGCATAAAATTTCATATAAAATAATACAGCGCCTGGTTGGCTGCATAAGAAAAAAATTAACCCCGGGATAACTAATATGGCGTGTAGTTATTAGTTAATGTCTGGGAGATAGAGGAGATGGCAAGATTCCTGCAGCTACTTGAAAGTACATCTGGGCTAAAACACTACCAAGATACAGTGGTCTGGAAAGCACAAGAAAAAGGGGTGTTTATAGTAAAATCATGCTATCAGCTCATGTGTGAAAATGACAACAAGGAACAGAGCTGGTGTTGGAAAATGATATGAAAAAAATAAAGCTTCACACAAAGTGCAATGACATGGTTGGTAACACAAAGAGGCATGGTTGACTAAACATAATGTAAAAGACGAGGGGGAATTAATAATTATTTGTAACAGATGCGGCTTTTGTGAGGATGGATGTGAAGATGTGAACCATCCCTCTATTCATTGTAAGGTCACCTCTCAAATATGGAGTATGATCCTGAATATCATGGAGCTGAATGGTGTATGCCAGAAAGCACAGAAGATCACTCATGTGCTGGAACATAAATGGTATTAACACAGACATAAACACCTTCGAACACTATTCCCGCAGTTCCCTTGTTTGGTTCCTCCATAGTCCTCAAGGTGATGATACAAGATCCTTTGAGTAAAACCATGGAATTGTAATTTCTTAGCTTGAATCCTCGTAAATGGTCTACTTGAAGGATTCACTTCACTTGTTTTAGCTTCCAGATATGCATCATATGCCCTAGTGTATGAGTCCAGTTCCATTACAGGAGCTCTCACCTAGGTAAAACTGGAAACTGTGGCAATTTAGATTTCTTCCCTTTAGAAGTTCTTATGTAGTTTAGCACCATTTTAGTTCTTAGTTTTTTTTTAATCCATGAATACTTACCAGTTCAAAAAAAAAGTTCTTATGTAGGTTTCCTAGATGGGCATTATCCAGATTGATTTCTCTATGCTAAATAAGTTATTTTGATTAGCATGTCAATGACCCTTTAAATTGCACTATGTGCAGATAAACAGATATGCATTCTCTGGTGGGCAAGATTCAATTGAGTTGCACAGAAAGAAGGGAGCAAACCTGGAGGTAATCATTTATATGAAATCCAATAGCTAATTCATAGGATGTTTTGCATTTCTATTAAATGATGACTCTACATGCTTGAATATAGCATCTTGCAAATGCAATTTATCTCTGCCTGTTCTCATCTCTGTTGGATCAATATAGTTAACTTTGTACCATCTTAGCCATGGGAAAAAGACAGCAAACTAAACCTCTTGTCTTGGATACTATGCAGGTTGATATACCATTTAAATATCTTGGCTTTTTCTTGGACGATGATGAAGAGCTGAAACGCATTGGAGAGGTTAGTATTCATACTTTCTCTTACTGTTTCTTTACTAACTCAAAGTTTGCATTTGTCCAGCTTTTAGTGTTTAATTCAGTTCATGCATGGACCACCCGCAGTTGATATTACCAATAATACTCATATGCTCAACTTTCAGGCATATGGTTCTGGTCGTATGCTGACAGGTGAAATTAAACAGAGGCTTGTTGAAGTTCTAACAGATCTAGTCGAAAGACATCGACGGGCTAGGGCAGCAGTGACTGATGAGGTAACTAACAGTAATTCCTGTCGAAACCTAAACTTGACCAACTTTTCTGAATTTCAAAGTACTCATTCTCCATTTTGAATTGCCTTAGATTATCAATTCAATTGTCCTGGCTATATGTGAATTTTAAATGATGTGATTTTCTCTTTAGTAACTTAGGGATTCAGCTTTGGTCTGCTAGCTTAAGTGAACACAAGGGGATTGAAGTTAGCACCAAGTCTCCATTTTCTTTATCTGCTTAGGGTGCCTTACCTAATTCATTGTTACTAGGTAGTGTTTCCACTCTTCTTCGCATAAGTCACTTGATATTTTAAGGGTGTGTTGTGCGCTAACTGACCCGAGCAGCACCGTCATTAAAAAAAAGGATATGTCAAGGGTGTGAAGAGCTCCTCTTATGAGCATGACATTCCATCAGAGTTATTTCAACACTCAATTTGATGTCTCTTTTTCGAGTTCCTCTCAGGAAATGAAGAGGGGGGGAGTTGGAGGGTCCTGGTTTTTCAAAGTATTCTTTAGTGCATCTTTTGCTTGTCCAAATTACTGGATATCTTGTCTCTTTTCTATGCTTGTCTCTTTCAATGTGCTCTTATGTTTTTTTTTCCCTTTTCTTTTCTGTTTCCAATTTGATTAATTTATTTACTTGTTGCATGGTCTTTTCTGCAGATGGTAGATGCTTTCATGTCTGTCAGACCACTTCCTAATATGTTCAATTGAATGGCAAAGTATAATTACTTCTGGATGTTTAATTTTTGAGGCTCATCATCATTTCTCATATACTGGGAGAAGTTTTTCTTCTTCAATTGTAACATCCTGTAGTTTGTTACTCGTTAACTCAAGTTATGTTTGCAAGAAGTAACCAAGAAGATGGATTTGTAGTATATTTAATAACTTGTATCCCTTTTTGTCTGTTTCTTTTATATTTTAGTGAAACCCCTCTTGTTTCTTCTGGCTGGTCTATTTGATGTCTGGAAAACATTTTTCTGCCTGTACACAAATTGCTGCAATTACATTATGAACATCCTGGACATGTTAAAAAATGGTTTTGCAGTATATATATTACAGATCTTTAAAAAAAAAGAAGTAGTTGCCCTAATTTTTATCATCTTTATCACTATCTTATTTGTGGCAATATTAGATCGTATGGTGTGTGGCCAAGTGGTCAAGGAAGTGAGTTGAGAACCATGAGTTTCCAGGTTCAAATTTCAGTAGAGATAAAAACACTAGGTCTCATGGTGGACAGAGTTACCCGGTACTTGTTGCTGATGAGAGAGCTGACATGTGTTTTTCTAATTAGTCTAGGTGCGCAAAAGGTGGCTGGACACCACGATTATTAAAAATAAAAAATTAGATCGTATGGTCTTAAAACAGATTCCTATTTATTTCTAATTAGCTAATATTATATAAGATTAATGTGGTAAATTGGTCTGATGAGAACAGAGAATATGCAATGCACTCTTCCACTATGCAATCTAAGTTAATGTGTCAATATCCAAAGAGGTTTTTTTAACAGATTACATCCAAGAAAAAAGTTTAATTATGGGATATGAATGTAGCATTAGTTTCTTCTTCAAAATGACATAGCCATCGTTAGGGGCCAAATGAGTGGGTTGAGTTAAATGTGCGCTGATCAAAATGAATTATGTCATACGTGGAATTTATGGGATTTGGCTCCTTTTTTCATTTTCTTCAAGTTTTTATTTAAATGAGAGACACATATTATAAATTTAAATTAATTTCTCCGCCCAACTATATTCTCCTCCCTGTTTACGTGCTCCATGGGTGGATCATTCAGTTTGTGTGTAGGAGGTACTATAGTCGACAAAGACGGGAAGAGAACTGTTAGGAATCGTTTGATAGAGTGCATTAGAAAAAAATAATGCATGCATAAATTTAGTGTATTATTAGTATTCTTTGTGGTAAACTTTTTTAATCTATGTATAATTAATGCTTGAAAATTCATGGTATTAACAACGCAATGAATTTTAATGCGTGTATTAGTATATGGTTAAAGATATGATTTCCCCTCAAAAACCTTTTCTCATACTTTTCACCATATTTGTAGATGATATTTTGTAAGCAAATATAGAAATTATGCAATGCATGCTATTTTTAATATACCAAATCAAATATTGCATAAGAAATAATTTCAGCATAACTAATTACAATGTCCATTGAAATCACAAATTACTTAGAAATAAAGTGTATATGTGATATGTTCGAAAACACGAGGGGTCATTTGGTAGCTAGTTTGAAAGTGGGTTATACATGTACTAAATCCTGCATAAGTAATACCACGTTTGGTAGATGGTTAGAAGGTAAACTATTACAACAACAACAACAACATACCCAATGTATTCCCACAAAGTGGGGTCTGGGGAGGGTAGAATGTACGCAGACCGTACCTTTACCTCAGATGAAGTAAAGAGGTTGTTTCTGATAGACTCCCGACTCAAGACCAAAAAGGACCATAAAAGGTCGAAATAAAAGTACAAGAGATATACATAGTAAAAGGACAACAAGCAATCACAGAAGTATACTATAACAAAATAGTACTATACCCGAACCACATGAAACCCTACGAAAGTAGCAAAACTGAAGAACAAGAAACCACAAGAGTATACCTACAACTACTAACTAGTGCACAACCCTACCTACTAGTATGAAGCAGACCTACCTACTAACCGTCTACCCTAATTCGAGTCCTCCACGCCTTCCTATCTAAGGTCATGTCCTCGGTAAGCCGCAACTGCGCCAAATCTTGTCTAATCACCTCTCCCCAATATTTCTTCGGTCTACCTCTACCTCTCTTGAAACCATCCATAGCCATTCTCTCACACCTCCTCACCGGGGCCTCCCTGCATCTCCTTTTCACGTGCCCGAACCACCTCAACCTCACTTCTCGCATCTTGTCTTCTACTGAAGACACTCCCACCTTGTCTCGAATATCCTCATTCCTAATCCTATCCCTCCTAGTAAACCCACACATCCAACGCAACATCCTCATCTCCGCTACCTTCAACTTCTGAACATGAGAGTGCTTGACTGGCCAACACTCTGCCCCGTATAGTATAGCTGGTCTAACTGCCACTTTGTAGAACTTGCCTTTCAGTCTATGAGGCACCTTCTTATCACATAAGACTCCTGAAGCGAGCCTCCATTTCATCCACCATGCACTAATACGATGGGTAACATCCTCGTCAATCTCCCCATCTCTTTGGATAATGGACCTAAGGTACTTGAAGCTACCTCTCCCATGGATGGCATGCGTATCGAGTCTCACTTTCACACCGGATTCCTGAGAAGGTAAATTATTCATGTATAAAATTAATACGGTTCTTGATTTGCAATTTATAAACCCGCATAACTAATACATGTATAAATTATGAGGGAATCTATGTATTATATTATGCAGGATAGAAGATGGAACAAGTAATACATGTATAACTAATACATGAATAACTAATCTCTGCATAACTAACAGTTGCATAAATAATGCATAGATTTCCTCATAACTGATCCCTACATTACTAATACCTGCATAACTCTAACCAGCTACCAAACGACACCTAAGTTCTTTCGAATGTTTAGCGGTAATATCTTAAAATTACCTTCTCAGGATGATTTTAAGTGTTTTTCCTGAACAATTCGCAAATAATCTCAATATATAAGGACCTCAGTTTCCTCTTGTTGACACTTTCAAGTAAAAACATTCAATCTCTATCCCACTTTAAAGTATTGTTATTCAACACAATCTAAGTCTAAATTTTTTTTCAAGCATTTTAACCCACATGCACAAACTAAAATCACAAAACTACAGTTGAATAAACAGAACGAACTAGGTTTGATTAAAGAAAGACAACATCAATAATTCAAACAATAAAGGTTCCATCAAAGCCCTAAAAATAAAGCTTAGCTACACGTATTCATGGTAGCAAACACAGAATCCATCAAAGAAATAATTCTAGGTAAAGCTCTAATATAGCAAATTACAACAATTTTTTCTACTCTTTTTTGAAAGTCTTTAGTTTCATGTTTCTCTCTGTTGAGATCTAACCATTGAACAAGTTTTATTTGACCTATATATGTAGTGTTATTTTTAACGAAAAGTATTTAACTGATCACCTCTTATCGATAGTAACTTCGTTCCTACCAAATATAATGTTGAATGTCTTGCATTTATGTAAATTACTTTAAAAGTCCAAAATGATCCAAACGTTTATGAACCTCGTAAATTAGCGATTCAGTAAATTAGAGTTTTAAAATATCATTAACAAGATTAATTTAATAAAATACTTTCTTAACCTAACAAAGTTTTTTTAATGATCATGTTAAATTAATATGGACCAAGTAATTTTTTTTAATCTCAACTCGGATATGAAGTTGCAATTATTTGGAGTATCCAAATTCTTTGTAGATTATAATTTTTTCTCTCTCAAAATCAACAATATAAGGAATTCTTATGATTTCAATACTACCAACTGTCTAAAGTACAAAGCAAATTTCAAACATAAAAATAAAGACAAACAACATTATTAACATAAACAAAATTGCAGTTTCATTAATCTTCAAAAAGAGGATTTCAATTTCCTCACATTTATAAACTATTCATTAAGAAGTAAATCATTGATTTAACAATTTCTATAGCAATACATAATAAAGAACATCAAATAGTTACGATATGATAGTTAAATGCATGGATAAACTAGAAAGGAGAGAAGTTGTACAAGTGTAGGTTAATTATAGTGTTATTAGATGCTCTATTTTATTTTTTCATTGAGGTCGAATCTAAAATTGTACTCGAGAGAACATCATTATTGCCATAAAAACTTTGTGGGGAGACAGCACACTTAGTTGTGGGCGGAGCTAAGGGCTCAAGAGATTTATTCAAACTCCTTTGTTGTATTACACTCTATATATAAGATTAAAATTACTCTTTTTATGTACCGTTTTGTATAAATATTTATAAATTCTTTTAGCGTTTTTTATGTGTTTATGTTTCTTTATATTTTGAATTTATTAGTGAAAAATCTGAACTTGCCATTTCGGCTAACTCATGTCACGACCAATAGATAATTTCTCTTTTTTTTTCTCTCTATATAAAGAGAGAGACAAAGTCCTTGTCTTAAAAAAGAATGTCATACTTTCGTGTTTAGAAATAGATTTACTTTGAACTTCTCATTTTATTCATAATACACAACTTGTCTTAAATTATACGTTTTGAAAATCTTTTATTTTTTAGACTTTGTGTCCAATCAAATACCATCGCATAAATATAATTGAGAAGGAAGAAGTATATAGCATCTTTGCTCAAATTAGAAGGGATGTTTCTATTATAAATTTCCTGCATCTTCAATAATATTTTCACTATTTCATAGTAAAACTGTTTGTGACAAAGTATTACACTAGAGAAATTTCAAGTGCTAAAATATTTGGATTAACTATATATTACTGTAGTTTTTATGATATGGATATCTTAGTTTACCTTTTGAGACACTTGTAACGTACTTTTGTAACCCATCTCAGCTCTTGGATCAAATCTAATATGAGCTAACAACAATAACATATTCAATGTAATCTTACAAAGTAGGTTCGGAAAAGGTAGAGTGCATACAGATTTTACCCCTATCTAAGTAGTAGAGATGTTGTTTTCGATAGACCCTCGGCTCAAAAAAAATAATTCAAAGAAGAAGTAATTGAAGTATAAAAAACAACAGATAGTAACAAAGTAACTACAAACAACAAAATAATACGATAATCAAAGTACAAAAAATAAAAGATAGAAACAGAAATCGAAGGACAAGAAATTATAGGAGCAATACTACGTACGTCCTCGATCGAAAGTTAGCTCGACTCAGGTCGACAAGCGAGAGACAAGGTTGGGTGAGGGTACAAGGCATCATGTGAGATCTACTATCGAACAACTACTAATATAAACAAATAACAAAACAACACTATTAACTACTAACATTCTACCCTAATCCGTGTACATAAAAATAAGTAGCAATAGAAGATGATGTAAATTTAATCCTTAGGAGAATTATCTTTTTGGATAAGGTTAAATTTAATGTTTACATATATATTTTTCATCTTTACAGACAAATCTAATATTTGTATTAACTTCATTAAAAAAAATTAAGTATAATTTAACGTTTACTCATAAAAATTTTAGTTTGCTTAAAAGGAATTCATCGACAAAAAACTCATGAAACACGAGGGAAAGGATCTTCTTTTAGAATTCTTTTTTTTTTAATCACAACCCATGCCTTGTTACACAACAATAATAATAATATATTTAGGGTAATCTCACATATGAGATTTTAAAAAAAAAATATGTAGATTTTATGCATACTCGTAGAAATAAAGAGCCTATTTTTTGATAAATTTTTTATTTAAAGAAAAATATTTTAAAGCAATTTGCAAAAGAAAATAAGAAGATTAAAAAAAAAAACATGACAACAATTGCATCTTTCGGATTTAGGGGCACCCTAATTCTTTGTAGATTATGATTTTATTTAATCTCAAAATCAAATGAATTCTTTTCACCAAAACAAAAGGACAACAATAATTTAATAACATAATCATCACATGGGACTAAAATTTCAATTCTAAATTCATAATTAACATTGGAGAATAAACTAAATTTCATTTCATTAAAGACCAAACTAATCTTCAAAATGAGGAATTTAATTTCCTCACATTCATAAACTATTCATTGAGAAAGTAAATCAATGATATAACAATTGCTATAGCATAACAATTTGACTAACTAATCATAAAGACTTAAAATCCCTTCAAGTTTCTAAAAACACAAGTTGTACCCCCAATAGTTCAAAAATTGCTATTTCTGGACCCTAAGATCATCCAAAACACTAAATTCACCCAACAAAAACCCATAGTTATCCACAACTGGAACTCCCAATTTATGTGAAAACATCACTTCTTTATTCTCTGAAATTTTCACCCAAGTCCCCATCATTAATTCTTCATCACTTTCATTCCCAATTCTTGCAAAAATATTGCTTTTTTCTTCAACCCCATTTGATGAATTCGTATTCTCAGCAACACCTGTTATAGAATCTTGTCCAGATTCTTCAAGATTCTGGCTATTTTTTACATTTTTAGCCATCACTAATTTTTCAAATTCAAGCTTCTTAGACTTGTAACTTTCAGAAGCTTCTTCAACAGTAACAAAAGTACCTAACCAAATCAATTTTTTGTTAAATGGGTGTTTGATTTCAGCACAAAATTTTTCACCTTTTCTTCTAACACCAACAGGGTACAATCTAACAGAAGAATTCTTTGATGTTCTTTTTTGAGATTTCATGATCAAAGATTTTAGAGGGGAGGGGGGGGGGGGGGGCTATTTCATTAAATAATAGGATATAAAAAAGGGACTATTTCATTTCGATACGAACAAAGCATATAAAAAATAATTTGTGATGTGAAGAAATAAGAGGATAAATTGTGAATATATATAGTAGTAATTAGAGAACCAATTAAAGAAAAGAAATTTTTCCTCCTATTTCTATTTTGGGAAAAGAATTTAATAAAACGAGTCCTATTTTAAAAAAGGAAAAGAATTAGATTCTATTTACTGAGAAATTGTAACGTTAGTCCCTCTATTTTACATATGCTATTTTTATTATTGGTCCAGTATTAAATGACACCCAATTAATTTTGACGTGGATATCTTTTTATCGCATGAGTTTATATATTATTCACGGTTCTATAAAAAAATTTAATCAATTATAAGTAAATTTATTTGATAAGTTTGGTCAATTATAAATTAATTTCTTGAATAAGTATTTGACCTAGTAAATATGATATTTAACACTATTATATCTTAAGCTATAATAATTGTGGGAAAATCGTATAACTCAATCCTTATCTCTTTTTTTCTTGACCCAATGTTTTATATCCAATTTATATCTTAAGCTATAATAATTGTGGAAAGATCTTTACGCTCTGTGTATAACTAAATTCTTATCTGTGTTTTTTACCCAATGTTTTGTATTCGCTTTATATCTTAAGCTATAATAATTGTGGAAAGATCTTTATACTATGTATATAACTCAATTCTTATCTCCTTGATGACTGATTTGTATTTGAGTCGTGTTTAATTATTTATATCATTATTTATATTTTGAATTGAAATAAATTACTCTAATTCATCTCCACCAATGAATTAGTCTATACTTCTCACAAATCTAACAAACACTCATATTTCTCATTAAATTCTCACTTATAATAATAAAACAAGTATTTACTTAGTATTTATCGAGAATTGCAAAATCATATGATAAAAATTATTAATGAGGAAGCGCATTTTAAGTGCTATAAAGTATAAATTATATTTTAAGAGAATCCTTAAAGTTTTCTATTGGTTATTATGATACTAATTAAAACAACAACTTGAAGCTTTCAATATTTTTCAATGTATGTATTCCAATTTTATAATCAATAAAAGTAGAAAAGATATTAACTTTAATGTGAACTCAAAATAGAGCTTTAAATATTTTTCATTATATGTACCCCTATTTTATAATCAATAGAAGTAGAAATATATTAACTTTAATGTGAACACAAAACAATTATGGAGGTGTTCAAGCATTAGAGTCAGAATTTTATAAATGAAAATTAAGAAAATAATTAAATATGATATATATTTAGATTTGATCTTGTAAATATTAAATAACTATTGAATTCGGACCGTTTTATACTAAACTATAATCTTCTCATATATCAAGAGGGTCTAACAATTTATATAAAATAAAAAATAATTTATTTTTATTCTATCTACACACAAATTAATTTGCTAAAAAGACAAAAATTCCCACACCTATCAACCATTTAGTACAAATAAGAGAAAATAACGTGTGAACCACCTAGGACTGGGACTATATAAACAAGTTATACATGAATTAGTGACATAGAGATTGAAATACAGGAAAACAGTAATGTCTAATTATTTATCGTCAAATATTTAATTTGGTGTATTATTAGTATATAATTTGTTATCAAAATATGTATACTTTTAAAATGAAATAAAAGTGTATACCGTATTCGATTGTTAGTTTTGTACTTAATTCACATATTATTAATATTCATATCGTTTTAGTTCGCATAAATTACTGCATAATTGGTACATGTATTATTCATGAGTAAAATAAAAGAAGCAAACAAACATTATATTAACAATATGAGTCGGATTAAAAAAGAGTGGGGAACCTCTAGTTGATTAATGGTGTCTTTGAAATTTGACACCACAAAGTGTTTTCGCACTATCGATCGACATCGACTCATGCATCTCAATCTCTAAGGAAGAGATCGACAATCCCAAATTCTTTTACCCCATTCAGTAATTTTTTTGTCGGACGACTCGTAGTAGGTGAGAAGGACTCTTTCAAATACTTCCATATCTCACAACGAGATCACCCTAAGGACGCCTTTGGTATCCACAAACTGCCCATAGAATCTTGTTCACTAAGTGGAATGCATTCTAAGTACTATTTTTACTAAAGGGTTCAAATATGAAGAAGTAAACATATGATGAAGATGAAGGAGATTCAACATCTACTATATATACATTAAAAATAATTTAAACCATGTGTTAAACAGTGTAAACTTTCACCAAAGGACGTTCAGACAAACCCCTAAGCCCTACCTGGATCTGCCCTGGCTCAAATTAGGCCTCTTGGGCAGTACATAAGATTCTGAGAACCAAACAACATCTAGAGCTGTTGGATGTATAGGGAAAGTGATCTAATCAATATGCACAGATTCTCCATCAAGAAGATGTATGAATCACTTAAGAGGTGTTTTCCAGAAAGTTCAATGGAGTAAGATCATTTGTAACAATTCAAGCTCACATTTTCATATTTCTCATTGAATATCTTTCATCACGTTCAAAACTAGTCCTAAAAAGGATAAATTATTAAAGGATAAACGATTTGCTACAAAATATAATTTGACTTTTAAGTTCGGAGTTGATCTCATAGAGAATAAACATCTCGTTATAATACTTTGATATGCCATACTTTATTTATCAAATAATTCTCTAAGGTAATAATAACAAATTTAGAGCTAATTATAAACTAAGAAAAATAAAAGTAACTAATATTGACTATAATGTAGAGTAATGGAGTAAATTCAACGAGAGAAAAAGATCTAGAGCTAGGAATTCCCTATTTATTGCATTGAACTACTAATGTGTCTTCCACAAATTGTATCTAGTTTATTTTCGTAGATTGCTAGACTAAACTTATCACTAAGTTATTTCAATTTTTTTGCGATAATATCTTAAAATTACCTTCTCAGGCTAATTCCAAGTGATTTCTCTGAACAACTCACTACTAATCTTGATAAGGACCTCAACTCCTCTTGTTGACACTTTAAGTTAAAGCATTCAATCTCTATCCCACCTTAAAAAAGTATTGTTATTCAACACAATCCAAGTTTAAGATCTTTTTCAAGCATTTTAACTCACATGCACAACTAGTTGATTTCTTTTCAACTAACTAGAATCACAAAATTATAGTTGAATAAACGGAACGAAGTAGATTTCATTAAAGAAAGACAGCATCAATAATTCAAACAATAAAGGTTCCTTCAAAGCCCTAGCTACACATAATCATGGTAGCAAGCACAGAATCTCACAAAGAAATTAATAATAAAGTGCAAGAACTAAAGAGAAAGAAAACCCTAAAAAGAATCTTGCTCTCGTCATTTCTAGGTCTTGCACACCTCCAAAACTAAGGCGTAGCCCTCGAAAATATGTTTTGCAGCTTATGTGAGATGCATGGATTTCGTAGGACAAAATGACTCTCTTCAAACTCAACATAGCTTCAGATATTGTATCGCGTTGTCTCGAAGAGGTGAGGCCTAATAGTATATCTCAACCAAAATGGATCCAAGAAGCAATGAAGAGTTATGAAGGTGACCAAGAAGTTCAATCCATGATCACTAAACCCAGTTTGGACACAAATGCACCCATAAAATCTTAGGTATTCACAAAGAGATCAAGAGCACATCAAATATTTTCTTTCTCAAAGCAAAGTGTTATCCGACGTTCTTGGCGATCAAATATATCACAATGAAACCCATATCATCCTACATTCGAAAAATATGCTACTAATGTCTCTTGAATCATAGAGAATATTTAGCAGAGAAAAATCAAGGAATAAAGAAAATTGTACTCACAAATATTTATCAATAAAATCTCTATTTCATAAAAAGAAAATAAAATGCAGTGGTTTGTTAAGGTTTCAAGGAATGGTTTGGATTGGAAATCAAAAGAATCTTAGACCAAAATTGATTCAAGACAGGCATTCATCAACAGCATGGGGAGGGCATTCAAGACCTATCAAAGGCTCAAGGCAATTTTCTATAGGCCTAAAATGATACTTTCTTTGATTTAATTTATGTGGTATAATTGAAATTTTGAAATTCAAATTGCTAAAGATTGACCATAAATTTGGACATAAATACTTAAGTTTTTAAAATAAAATTTATATATTTGAAGATTACGTCAAAATAAAGTTATAGAAATCACAATTATTATCAAATATAATATCAAAATTACTCCTTACTCAATTCTTCTTTGAAAGTTTTTAATTTCATGTTTCTCTCTGTCGAGATCTAACCATTGAACAACTTTCATTGACCTATATATGTAGTATTATTTCTAACAAAAAGTATTTAAGTGATCACTTTTTATCGATAATAACTAATTTGTTCCTACCAAATATAATGTTGTCTGTCTTGCATGTATGTAAATTTACTTTAAAAGTCTAAAATGATCCAAACGTTTATGAAACCCGTAAATTAGCGATTCAGTAAATTGGAGTTCTAAAATATCCTTAATAAGATTAATTTAATAAAATACTTTCTTAACAAAAGTTTTTTTAATGATCATGTTAAATCAATTTGGACCAAGTAATTTTTTTAAACTCAGCTCGGATATGAAGTTTCAATTATTTGAGGTATCCAAATTCTTTGTAGATTATAGTTTTTTTCCTCTCTCAAAATCAACAATATAAAGAATTCTTATGATCTCAATACTACCAACTGTCTAAAGAACAAAGCAAATTTCAAACATAAAAAAAAAAAAAAAGACAAACAACATTATTAACATAAACAAAATTGCAGTTTCATTAATCTTCAAAAAGAGGATTCCAACTTCCTCACATTAATAACCTATTCATTAAGAAGTAAACCATTGATTTAACAATTTCGATAGCAATACATAATAAAGAACTTGTACCCTCCAATAGTTACGATATTATATTTCTTTTTTTTGGACTTTTTTTTTTGTTGACAGTATCACACATAGTATCTAAGATCATCCAAAACACTAAAATCACCCAACAAAAACCCATAATTACCCACAATTGGAACTCCCAATTTATGTGAAAACTTCACTTCTTTATCCTCTGAAATTTTAACCCAAGTCCCCATCATTAATTCTTCATCACATTCTTTCCCATTTTTTGCAAAAAGATTACTTTTTTCTTCAACCCCATTTGATGAATTCGAATTCTCATCAACACCCATTAAAGAATCTTGTCAAGATTCTTCACTAGAACAAGAATCTTGATCAGATTCTTCAAGATTCTGGCCTTTTTTGTACTTTTAGCCATCACTAGTTTTTCAAATTCAAGCTTCTTAGACTTGTAACGTTCAGAAGCTTCTTCAACATTAATAAAAGTACCTAACCAAATCATTTTTTAATTAAATGGGTGTTTGATTTCAGCACAAAATTTCCCACCTTTTCTCTTTCGAACTCCAACAAGGTACAATCTCACAAAACAAGATTCTTGATCAGATTTCTTAAGATTCTGGCCCTTTTTTTGCATTTTTTGTCATTATTAGTTCTTCAAATTCAACCCTTTTAGACTTGTAACTTTCAGAAGTTTCATCAGCCCTAACAAAAGTACCCAACCAAATCATTTTTTTGTTAAATGGGTGTTTAATTTCAGCACAAAATTTTTCACTTTTTCTCTTTCGAACACCAATAGGATACAATGTAACAAAAGAATTCTTTAATGTGCTTCTTTGGAATTTCATGATCAAAGATTTGAGAGGGAAAAAAAGTGACTATTTTAGTAAATAACATAGTATTAAAAAAATCTGGGATGCGAAGAAGTGGAGGCTAAATGTTGTGAATATATATAATCCAATTTTCCTATTCATATTAGGAAAGGAATTAACAAAAACACTTCTGTATAAAACAATAAGGAAACTAGTTAAATTCTCCGAGTAAATATTTATTCGTTAGGTCCCTCTGTTTTTTTTCCTGTTTACATATGCATTTTATTGATATCCTAATTTGGTAGAATTATCAAATGACACCAATTAATTTCTACGTCTCTATCTTTATCTCACGAGTGTTTATTCATTGATTGTGTGAAATTTTTTTATACAATAGAATATGTATAAGGTAGTTATAAATAAGTTTCTATAATAAGTATCGATTTGTGATTTTAGTAAACACGATAATTAACTTACTATCATAGATTAAAGTATAGAAATTGTGATAGAGGTATGGATTGCGTACACTCTACTCTCCTCACACCCCACTTTGTGGGAATATATTGGGTATGTTGTTATGTTGTTGTTGTTGTCGGTATATATAACTTAATTTCTCCCTCCGTCCACTTTTACTTGTTACTGTTTCGTTTGTCCAGGTCAATTTGCATGAACTTTGACCAACATTTTAAGATGTATTTTTTCGTCATATTAATATGAGAAAGATTGCAACTTATAGCATTTTTCGTATAATTTTCAACCATCTAAATTTTAAATTTTAAATATTAAATTAACATACTTCAATTTAGCTTTAAAGTTTAGTCAAATTGACTTTCGTAAAATAAATGTGACAAGTAAAAATGAACGGATGGAGTATGTTTTTCACTTGATATTTGATACCCGCTTTGAGGCCTCAATTATTTCATACTTGCGCATACAACGTTCATTGTTCATGTTATTGTTTATGTTTCAGGTTGAAACAAATTACTATAAGTCCTCTACGCTTACGGCTTAATCGACATTTTCTGGATTGGAACAAATTACTATTATTAATCCACGCCTATGGATTATTCGATAACTTTTACAAAATTTTACTAATGGAAGCTCAAATTATCATATTTCTCATTGAACATCCTTGATCAAGCCTAAAGCAGAGAATAAATGTCTAGCTATAATATTTTGATTTGCCATACTTTATTTATCAAATAATTTATTAAGGTAATAATAATAAATTTAGAGCTAATTATAAACTAAGAAAAACAAGAATAACTAATATTAATTGTAAAGTTAAGAGTAATGGAGTTAATTCAACGAGAGAAAAGACCTAAAACAAAGATTTCCCTATTTAATTTATTGCATAGAACTACTAATGTGTCTTCCTCAAATTACGTTGAGTTAATTTTGGAGATAGTGAAACTAAATTTACCACTAAGTTCTTTCGAATGTTTAGCAGTAATATCTTAAAATTATCTTCTCACGATGATTTTAAGTGATTTCCCTGAACAGTTCGCAAATAATCTCAATAAGGACCTCAAATTCCTTTTGTTGACACTTTAAATTAAAACATTCAATCTCTATCACACCTTTAAGTATTGTTAATTCAACACAATCTAAGCCTAAAATCTTTTTCAAGCATTTTAACTCACATGCACAACTAGTTAATTTCTTTTCAACTAGTTAGAATCACAAAACTACAGTTGAATAAACAGAACGAACTAGATTTCATTAAAGAAAGATATCAATAATTCAAACAATAAAGGTTCCATCAAAGCCCTGGAAATAAAGTTTAGCTAACGTATTCATGATAACAAGCACATAATCCATCAAAGAAATAATAAAGTGCGAGAACTAAAGAGAGAAAGAAATACCCTAAAAAGAATCTTTCTCTCATCGTCTCTAGGTTTTGCCCACTTCCAAAACTAAGGCGTAACCCTCCAAAATATGTTTTTTAAGCTTATATAGGGTGTATGAATTTTGTAGCTAGGACAAAATTATCCTCTTCAAACTCGACATAGCTTCAGGGGTTGTAGCGCATTGTCTCAAAGAGGTGAGGGCCCATGTGTATCTCAACCAAAATGGGTCCAAGAAGCAATGGAGAGTTATGAAGTGACCAAGAAGTTCAATCCATGCATGATCACTAAACCTAGTTTGGACACAAATGCAGTGACCTTACAACTAGGTTTATTAAGGTTTCAAGGAATAATTTGGATTGGAAATCAAAAGAAGCTTAGGCCAAATTCAAATCATGCATTCAACAGTATGGGGAGGGCATTCAAGAGTAAATGCGACTTATGTGGCACAGTTAAAATTTCGAAATTCAAATTGCTAAAGTTCGATCGTGAATTCGGATTTGTATTCACGTTAAATATATGAAATGCGTTTTAGATTCTAGGTAAAGCTCTAATATAGCAAATTAAAACAATTTTCTCTACTCTTCTTTGAAAGTCTTTAGTTTCATGTTTCTCTCTGTTGAGATCTAACCATTGAACAAGTTTTATTTGACCTATATATGTAGTATTATTTTTAACGAAGAGTATTTAAGTGATCACGTTTTATTGATGATAACTAATTTGATCCTACCAAATATAATGTTGTTTGTCTTGCATGTATGTAAATTAACTTTAAAAGTCCAAAATGATCCAAACGTTTATGAATTCCGTAAATTAGCGATTCAGTAAATTAGAGTTCTAAAATATCATTAATAAGATTAATTTAATAAAATACTTTCTTAACAATTTTTTTTTAATGATCATGTTAAATCAATATGGACCAAGTAATTTTTTTTAATCTCAGCTCAAATATGAAGTTGCAGTTATTTAGAGTATCCAAATTCTTTGTAGATTTATAATTTTTTTTCTCTCTCAAAATCAACAATATAAGGAATTCTTATCATCTCAATACTACCAACTGTCTAAAGAACAAAGCAAATTTCAAACATAAAAATAAAGACAAACAACATTATTAACATAAACAAAATTGCAGTTTCATTAATCTTCAAAAGAGGATTCTAATTTCCTCACATTTATAAACTATTCATTAAGAAGTAAACCATTGATTTAACAATTTCTATAGCAATACATAATAACTTGTACCCTCCAATAGTTACGATATTATATTTCTTTTTTTGGACTTTTTTTTTGTTGTTGGCAGTATTACACATAGTATTTAAGATCATCCAAAACACTAAAATCACCTAACAAAAACCCATAATTATCCACAATTGGAACTCCCAATTTATGTGAAAACTTCACTTCTTATCCTCTGAAATTTTCACCCAAGTCCCCATCATTAATTCTTCATCACTTTCTTTCCCAATTTCTACAAAAAGATTGCTTTTTTCTTCAACCCCATTTGATGAATTCGTATTCTCATCAACACCCATTAAAGAATCTTGTCCAGATTTTTCACTAGAACAAGAATCTTGATCAGATTCTTCAAGATTCTGGCCTTTTTTTGTACTTTTAGCCATCACTAGTTTTTCAAATTCAAGCTTCTTAGACTTGTAACGTTCAGAAGCTTCTTCAACATTAATAAAAGTACCCAACCAAATCATTTTTTAATTAAATGGGTGTTTGATTTCAGCACAAAATTTCCCACCTTTTCTCTTTCGAACTCCAACAAGGTACAATCTCACAAAACAAGATTCTTGATCAGATTTCTTAAGATTCTGGCCCTTTTTTTGCATTTTTAGCCATTTCATCGAATTCAAGTTTCTTAGACTTGTAACTTTTAGAAGCTTCTTCAGCAGTAACAAAAGTACCCAACCAAATCATTTTTTTGTTAAATGGGTGTTTAATTTCAGCACAAAATTTCTCACTTTTTCTCTTACGAACACCAATAGGGTACAATGTTACAGAAGAATTATTTGGTATTCTTCTTTGGGATTTCATGATCAAAGATTTGAGAGGGAAAAGAAAAGTGGCTATTTCAGTAAACAACAGAGTATAAAAAATATTTGGGATGTGAAGAAACAGAGGAATATTGTGAATATATATAAGGCAGTTTTCCTATTCATATTAGGAAAAGGATTTAACAAAAAATACGTTATTTTATTATATTAAAGAAAAAGGAAATTAATTTAATTCTCCGAGTAAGTATTTATTGAGAAAAAATTGCAGTGTTAGGCCCTCTATTTTACATATACAATTTATTAATTATCCTAATATGACATTGAATATTGAAATCTACCAATTTATAGAATTATCAAATTTAGTCAAAGTATCAAATGACACCCATTAATTCTAACGTGTCTATCTTTATCACACGAGTGTTTATTCACTGATTGTGTAATTCTTTTTTATACAATCAGAATATGTATAAACAAATTTCTATAATAAGTATCAATGGAAAATCTGGTAGATATACGATAATTAATAACTTACTATCATAGATTTAACTATAACAATTATGGAAAAATCTTTACTCTATCCTTGAATATAACTTAGTCCTTATCCTTCTTTTTTTTCACTCGCTATCTGATATCCGCGGGGTGTGCATCGGTCGGTTCGGTTCGGTTTTGTATATTATCGGTTTGGTTTATCGGTTATCGGTTTGTAAACATGCAAAACCGATAACCAAACCAATAAGATATTCGTTATCGGTTTTTGGTTAATCGGTTTTTGGTCCTTAACGGTTCGGTTATCGGTTTAACCGATAAGAAAATGCTCCTATAATATTTTTGATTTCTCTTATTTTCTTCTTCATATATAGACTACTTTCATGCATAAACATCTATACAAATTACAAGCATAAGCAAATTCAAATAAGTTAATTCTAAAATAAACTTATTTTCTTTCTTATTAAGTAGAAAACTTGAATACAGTAGCAACGGTAGCAATTTCTCAAAAAGAAAAGCAACATTGATAGGTAGAATGCTATCAAACCAATGACTTTAGAAAGAAAACAACAACACTAAGACAACAACTATAAAATGCAAAAAATAATAGGGTATATATTTAAAATCTAAAGCCACTATTATACAATTATGAATAAAAATATAATCTAAATATAATCTTATTGGGTTATCGGTTTAACCATTAACTAAAACCTTAAAACCGATACCGAACCGATAGCCCAATAATTTTTTTTACAAAACCGTTTAAAAACCGTTAACCCAATAACCCAATACCAATAAACCAATAATATTTTTATCGGTTCGGTTTATCGGTTAAACCGGTTTTTGCACACCCCTAAATTCCGCTTTGGAATCTCGAATATTTGATACTTGTATCGCGTCTCATTATTCATGTCATTTTTATGTTTAGGTTGGAACAAATTACTATAAGTCGTCCATGCCTACGTATTAATCAATATTTTTTGGGTCAGAATAAATTACTACCATAATTTATCCGGGCCTCGATATTTTTCACAAAAATTTACGAGGAAGTTCACATTTTCATGTTTCTCATTGAATATTCCCTTAGAATAATAAACATACTCATAATATTTGTCGAGATATACAAAATTATATTGTAAAAATATTTAAAGGAAAAATAAAATTTTGACGTGTCTATCTTTATTAATTACTCTCTTCGTTTCATATTAGTTGAATATTCTAATTATTTTAGCATGTTGTGATTTTTCTTTTGATCTCATGAGAATGTTCAACATATGTTGATCATTTCCAGTAAATCTACTGATCTAACCATTGAACATTTTTATTTAAGCTATATATATAGTATTATTTTAGACGAAGAATTTTCACCTGATCACTTCTGATCGATACTAACTTTGTCCCAACCAAATATGATGTTGAATGTCTTGTGTTTATGTAAATATACTTTAAAAATCCAAAATGATTCAAACAGTTATGGAGCCTTTAAATTAGTGATGTGTAAATTAGAATTCCAAAGTATTATTAATAAGATTTATTAGATTGTACGATACTTTCCTAATAAAAACTTTCTGAAGGATTGTGTCAACTCAATACCAATCAAAGTAAGATAAAATGGAGGAATTACTTATTGTTGGTGTAATATACCACAATAATTAAATTACAGTTGAAAAAATAAAATGAACAAAATTGAATAAAAATATCTTCATGGCTGAGGCGCGGATATCTCGCTCTCTTTAAGGATATTCAAGCCCACTGCGACATAATCTACACCGATCCAGCAGTATCACTCTTGACTTGTCCCCTCCAGGATACAACAGCCCAACAACGTCGTGTGACTCAAGCAATTCCGGATTAGTTGAAGAGTTCAAAGCTCCACAAAAGAACACCTTCCTTCAACTTATAATTACTCTCTTTTGTATAGTGAATATAGTTGAAGACTTAGAATATTTTCTCTGTCTCAACTCTCTCTTTCACTACTATACACTATAATACTTTCCCACACTTATTATATTTCATCTCACAATATACAACTTCTCCTACCATCAACACAAAGAGGAAAACACTATTTATATAGGTGTAGTATTTCTTCCATTTAGTAATTAGTGAGTAGTGGATATTAAGTGAGGTAGAACATGGGGTGATGGTTACAATATTCAAGATTTAGTGGGGTAATTAGTAGGAGATAATGAGGAGAACATGTCATTGTGGTTACATGAGTTACAAGAATAATGGCACCACTTTCTCCACTTTATACCTACTCATTCATGCACTTTAATATTTAAATTTAAATATTAAAATGTAGCAACACTTATTACTAGCTATCACTCATGTATTGAATGTTTGTGTTTATCAAACTTTACTATTGTGTTAGTTCAAAAAAATTGTCCTAAAATAATTGTTAATTTAGGAATTTAAGATTAAAGTTGATAATTATTTTCAACTATAACTTTAATATTAAAGAGAGAAAAAGACCTAGAGCTAAGATTTGTGTCTTCCACAAATTACATCTAATTAGTTTTCGTAGATCGCTAGACTAAATTTACATCTTTCGAAATTTTTGCGATAATATCTTAAAATTACCTTCTCAAGCTAATTCTAAGTGATTTCCATGAACAACTCACTACTGGTCTCAATATATAAGGACCTCAGATTCCTCTCGTTGACACTTTAAGTTAAAGCATTCAATCTCTGTCCCGCCTTAAAGTATTGTTATTCAACATAATCTAAGTCAAAAATCTTTTTCAAGCATTTTAACTCACATGCACAACTAGTTGATTTCTTTTCAACTAATTAGAATCACAAAACTACAGTTGAATAAACTAGATTTCATCAAAGAAAGATAACATTAATAATTCAAACAATAAAGGTTCCATCAAAGCTCTAGAAATAAAGTTTAACTGCACGTATTCATGGTAGCAAGCACAGAATCCCTCGAAAAAAAAGTGCAAGAACTTATAAAGAGAGAAAGAAAAACTCTAAAAAAGAATCTTGCTCTCGTCGTCTCTAGGTCTTGTCCACCTCCAAAACTAAAGTGTAACCCTCCAAAATATGTTTTTCAACTTCTATAAGGTGTATGAATTTTGTAGGATAAAAATATGTTTTTCAACTTCTATAGGGTGTATGAATTTCGTAGGACAAAATTACACTCTTCAAACTCGACGTAGCTTCAGGTGCTGTAGCGCGTTGTCTCGAAGATGTGAGGGCCTGTGAATATCTCAACCAAAATGTGTCCAAGAAGCAATGGGGAGTTATGAAGGTGACCAAGAAGTTCAATCAATGATCACTAAACCCAGTTTGGATACAAATGCACTCATAAAATCTCGGGTATTCAGTATTCACAAAGAGATCAAGATATCAAATATTTTTTTCTCAAAGCAAAATATTGTTCGACGTTTTTGGCGATTAAATATATCACAATGAGACCCATACATCCTATATTCGAGAAATACGCTATTAACGACTCTTGAATCACGGAGAATATTATTTAGTAGAGAAGAATCAAGGAATAAATTAAACAAAGTTATACTCACAATATTTGTCAATAAAATCTCTATTTCATAAAAATAAAATAAAATGCAATGGCTGAGATGACCTTACAACTAGGTTTATTAAGGTTTCAAGAAAAGGTTTGGAATGGAAATCAAAAGAAGCTTAGGCCAAAATTGATTCCAAGACATGCATGGGGAAGGCATTCAAGAGTACATGCTACCTATCAAAGGCTCAAAGCAATTTTCTATAGGCTTAAAATGATACTTTCTTTTGTTTTAATTTATGTGGCATAGTTAAAATTTCGAGATTCAAATTGCTAAAGTTCGACATGAATTCGGACATAAAGACTTTAAATTTTATAAAATAAAATTTATATATCTGAAAAATTATATCAAAAATTCTGTAAATCATAATAATTAACAAATTAAAATATTTAAAATTAAAGAGATAACCAAAAAAGGCACTGTTGGCATAGAACTGCAAGGGAGTTTGAACATTTTGGACACGACTATACGGAATAGAACAACAGTTGGTAAACTTGAGAGTGTACCTCAAAAATCAGCGTCGAGGTCAAAATTTTCACTGAGAGTTTAAAATATGAAGAAGTAAATACACGATGAAGGTGCATGAGATTCAACATCTACTATATATACATTAAAAATAATTTAAATCATGTATATAAACAGTGTAAACTTTCGCCAAAAGACATTCAAACAAATTCCCTGGACCCTACCTGGCTCAAATCAGGCCTCTTGGGCAGTACAGAAGATTCTGAAAACCAAACAACATCAACAAGCTGCTGGTTATATCTGGAAAGTGACCTAATCAATATGCAATGGTGCAGAATGAAATTATTGACTTCTTTCAAAAGGAGGATTTCAATTTCCTCACATTCATAATGACCTTAAGTCAAATTGGGAAACTATCAATAAAAGTAGATAATGGAGAAAGACATCAACGTTAATGTAAATATTTTAACATAATTTCCTAACCATCATCGTACTAGATAGTAGAGATAAAGAGATTGTTTCTGATAGACCATCGACTTTAAGAAAAACATTTCAAAGTAATTTGCAAAAAAAATATGAAAGTAAAGAAAACATGACAAACAAAACGGAAAGCAATACCAACTCACGCCTTGTTTTGTAGCAATTTTTTTTTTAATAAAAACGATATTTAAATCAAATTACGCATATTACTTACTATATCTTACTAACATATTTATTGAGCATTTAGGCACACCAATGCCCAAACTTTCATGATTGAATGATCTTCACATGGAGAACAAAATTTGGATTCTAATCTTCAAAAAAGAGAAATTTAATTCCTCACATTCATAATCTATATTCATTGAGAACTACTTAAATCATTGATTTGACAAAATTGCTATAGCAATACACATATAATAACTAATCAAAACAGAAGTTGTACCCCCAATAGTTACAAAAATGCTATTCTGGATTATTATTTTCAGTATCACCAATATACTCTAAGATCATCCAAAACACTAAAATCACCTAACAAAAACCCATAATTATCCACAATTGGAACTCCCAATTTATGTGAAAACTTCACTTCTTTATCCTCTGAAATTTTCACCCAAGTCCCCATCATTAATTCTTCATCACTTTCTTTCCCAATTTCTACAAAAAGATTGTTTTTTTCTTCAACCCCATTTGATGAATTCGTATTCTCATCAACACCCATTAAAGAATCTTGTCCAGATTTTTCACTAGAACAAGAATCTTGATCAGATTCTTCAAGATTCTGGCCCTTTTTTGCATTTTTAGCCATCACTAGTTTGTCAAATTCGATCTTCTTAGACTTGTAACTTTCAGAAGCTTCTTCAACAGTAATAAAAGTACCCAACCAAATCATTTTCTTGTTAAATGGGTGTTTAATTTCAGCACAAAATTTCCCACCTTTTCTCTTTCGAACTCCAAGAGGGTACAATTTGACAGAACGAGAATCTTGATCAGATTCTTCAAGATTCTGGCCCTTTTTTGCATTTTTAGCCATTTCATCGAATTCAAGTTTCTTAGACTTGTAACTTTTAGAAGCTTCTTCAACACTAACAAAAGTACCCAACCAAATCATTTTTTTGTTAAATGGGTGTTTAATTTCAGCACAAAATTTCTCACTTTTTCTCTTACGAACACCAATAGGGTACAATGTTACAGAAGAATTATTTGGTATTCTTCTTTGGGATTTCATGATCAAAGATTTGAGAGGGAAAAGAAAAGTGGCTATTTCAGTAAACAACAGAGTATAAAAAATATTTGGGATGTGAAGAAACAGAGGAATATTGTGAATATATATAAGGCAGTTTTCCTATTCATATTAGGAAAAGGATTTAACAAAAAATACGTTATTTTATTATATTAAAGAAAAAGGAAATTAATTTAATTCTCCGAGTAAGTATTTATTGAGAAAAAATTGCAGTGTTAGTTCCTGTATTTTAGTATACATTGAATATTAAAATCTCCAAATTTGGTAGATTTAGTCCAGTATTAAATGACGCCCAATTAATTTTTGACATGTCTATCTTTTTATCTCATGAGTTTAAATATTATTCACCATTGTATAAATTTTTTTAATCAATTATAAATAATTTTTTTTAATAAGTTTCAATATTGATGACCGGGTAAATATGATATTTAACATTATTACATCTTAAGCTATAATAATTGTGAAAAGATATTTACACTTTGTGTATAACTTAATCCTTATCCCTCCTTTTTCACTCGATATTTCATATCCGCTTTAAATTTTAAGCTATAATAATTGTGGAATGATCTTTACGTTATATGTATAACTAAATTTTTACCTTTTTTTTTATTTGATGTTTCATATTCGCTTTATATCTTAAACTGTAATAATTGTGGAAAGATCTTTATACTATGTATATAACTTAATTTTTATCTCTTTGGTGACTAATTTGTATTTGAGTCATGTCTAATTATTTCTATCGTTGTTTATATTTTAAGTTGGAATAAATTACTATAATTCATCTCCACCTATGAATTAGTCGATACTTTTCACAAATCTTACGAACAAAAACTCATATTTCTCATTAAATACTCACTTAGAATAATAAAACAAGTACTACAATTAGTACTTATAGAGAATTGCAAAATCATATGATAAAAATTATTAAATGAGGAAGAGCACTTTACGTGCTATATAATATTAAAACCACGATATCAAAAATCCATTCCTTATTAGTTTGCTTTCAACTGTTAAACCCATTTTATTTTGCAATAATCGGTCCTTAATTTGGTATCTAAAATCAAGCCATGGTAAAAGTTACTGGGATTGATGATATGTCTTAACTACAATTAGTTCTTGTATAGAGTAAAATAAATCTAACACCATTAAAATTTCTATTGTACAAGTGGCAATCATCTAATGTGACATTTGGAGCTTTGAATGTTTTTCAATGTATGTATTCCAATTTTATAATCAATAAAAGTAGAAAAGATATTAACTTTAATGTGAACTCAAAACAGAGCTTTAAATATTTTTCAATATATGTACCCCTATTTTATAATCAATAAAAGTAGAAAGATATTTAACTTTAATGTAAACTCAAAACAATTATGGATGTGTTCAAGCACCATATCAGAATTTTATAAATGAATATTAAGAAAATAATTAAATATAATATTTTAGATTTGAACTTGTAGATCTTAAACAACTTTTGAACTCGAACCATTTTACACTAAACTATAATCTTCTCATATATTAAGAGGGTTTAACAATTTATATAAAATAAAAATAATTTATCTTTATTCTGTCTGCACACAAATTAATTTGCTAAAAAGACAAAAATAAGAAATAAATATTCCCACAACTATCAACCATTTAGTACAAATAGGAGAAAATAACGTGTGGACCACCTACGACTCGAACTTTATAAACAAGTTTGTGCGGTAGTCGATTGTTATTAGTGTTATCCTTAATTCATATATTTATTAAAAACATATTCGTATCGTTTTAATTTCGCATAAATTACTGCATAATTGGTACATGTATTATTCATGAAGAAAATAAAAGAAGTAACCAAATATTGTATCAACAATGTGAGTCAGATCAAAGAAGAGTGGGAACCTCTAGTTGGTTTTTGAAATTCGACACCAATGTTTTCACACCATCGATCGACATCGACTCATGCATTTCAATATCTAAGGAAGAGATCGACAATCCCAAATTCTTTTACTCCATTCAAAAAGTCTTTTTGCCGGATGACTCGTAGGAGGTGAGAAGGCCCCTTTATTGCAAAGGGAGGAATACAAGGTCTGTCGAGCTCCTTTTTAACTGTTTCCAAGAGTTTTCTCGAAGTCTATACAACAACAACAACATACCTAATATATTCCCAAAGTTTTCTCGAAGTTTATCCAGTAGATAATTTGACTTTACAAGGGGTGAAATGACTTTCAAATACTTATATATCCCACTACGAGATTACCTTAAGGACGCCTTCGATATCCAAGGCTCACCATGGACCGACCATAGAATCTTGTTCAATAAGTATATGCATTCTAAGTACTCTTTTCAATACAACTTTTCTGGTGATCAAACTTATTGAGACAACTTGTAAGAGATTCTTGTGGACTAATGGGGTGGAGATAACAAAAAAAAAAGCACTGTTGGCATAGAACTGCAAGGGGGTTTGAACATTTTGGACACGACTATATGGAATAGAACAACAGTTGGTAAACTTGAGAGTCTACCTCAAACGCGGAGCCAAAATTTTCACTTAGGGTTCAAAATATGAAGTGAACACATAAAGAAGCCGAAGAAGGTTCAATATGTACTATATATACATAAAGAATTGTTTAAACTATGTATAAACAGTATAATTTTCTGCCTAAGGGTACCTCACTCCGCCCCTGCCTCCAAACAACATCTATAAGCTGCTAGCTATCTGGAAAGTGATTTAATCAATATGCACAGATTCTCTATCAAGATGTATGTCTCTCTCTGAGGTGTTTTCCAGAAATTCCAATTTCCTCACATTTATAAACTATTCATTAAGAAGTAAATCATCGATTTGACAATTTCTTAGCAATACATATACTAACAAATCATAAAGAACTTGTACCCTCCAATAGTTACGATATTATATTTCTTTGTTGGACTTTTTTTTTTGTTGACAGTATCACACATAGTATCTAAGATCATCCAAAACACTAAAATCACCCAACAAAAACCCATAATTATCCACAATTGGAACTCCCAATTTATGTGAAAACTTCACTTCTTTATCCTCTGAAATTTTAACCCAAGTCCCCATCATTAATTCTTCATCACATTCTTTCCCATTTTTTGCAAAAAGATTACTTTTTTCTTCAACCCCATTTGATGAATTCGAATTCTCATCAACACCCATTAAAGAATCTTGTCCAGATTCTTCACTAGAACAAGAATCTTGATCAGATTCTTCAAGATTCTGGTCTTTTTTTGTACTTTTAGCCATCACTAGTTTTTCAAATTCAAGCTTTTTAGACTTGTAACATTCAGAAGCTTCTTCAGCAGTAACAAAAGTACCCAACCAAATCATTTTTTTGTTAAATGGGTGTTTGATTTCAGCACAAAATTTTCCACTTTTTCTGTTTCGAACTCCAACAAGGTACAATCTGACAAAACAAGATTCTTGATCAGATTTCTTAAGATTCTGGCCCTTTTTTTTGCATTTTTTGTCATTAATAGTTCTTCAAATTCAACCCTTTTAGACTTGTAACTTTCAGAAGTTTCATAAGCCGTAACAAAAGTACCCAACCAAATCATTTTTTTGTTAAATGGGTGTTTAATTTCAGCACAAATTTTTTCACTTTTTCTCTTTCGAACACCAATAGGATACAATGTAACAAAAGAATTCTTTAATGTGCTTCTTTGGAATTTCATGATCAAAGATTTGAGAGGGAAAAAAAGTGACTATTTTAGTAAATAACATAGTATAAAAAAAATCTGGGATGTGAAGAAGTGGAGGCTAAATGTTGTGAATATATATAATCCAATTTTCCTATTCATATTAGGAAAGGATTTAACAAAAACACATCTGTATAAAACAATAAGGAAACTAGTTAAATTCTCCGAGTAAATATTTATTCGTTAGGTCCCTCTGTTTTTTTCTGTTTACATATGCATTTTATTGATATCCTAATTTGGTAGAATTATCAAATGACACCAATTAATTTCTGAGTTTAAATTTGGTGCACCTTCAGTGTATTATTTTCGTACACCATCAGGTAATATTGACCTATTATTGCAGGTTACCAAGTATTTTCTTAATATTATAAAAAAAATTTGGGTAAAATAAATTAAACACTACTAATATATTTTTTACTCTTTCTTCTCTATCTCTCCTTCACCTCCGTCTTCCTCTCGTCCACAAATAGTTCAACTATTTTCTTTTTTATTGACTTTTTTAATCACCGTATCTGTGTCTCTTAATTTTTCGTTCTTCTACACACATACATACCCATTTATTTCAACTCTCTTTTCATATCTAGAACTAAAACTAACTATAAATTTTTATTTTGTTACTTGTTTTTAGGATTTATTGGTATTTTGCCATGAAAATCAAGTGTTTTTTGAAGTGTTCATCTCGTTTTTCATTATTGTATTCCCCATAGAACACGAAAAATTTCTTGGATAATTCCTTCTATCTTGTATCTCATTTAAATCTTCTTCTAATCATCTTCCTGATTATATATTATTATTATTCGTGAATACCATGAATTGAATTTTCTTGAAACAAAAGAATGATAGATGTACGGATACTTTAATAAAATGGAAGGAATAAAAAAAAAAAAAAGAACTGCTAGCTGCCATGGCAATACGGATTGAGAGAAGAGTGGTGGGATGGAAAAAGAAATAGTCTTAAAACTAGGAAAGAATATGAATTATAGTATAATTAGGATTCAAATTACCTTTAATATTTTTCTAAGCTTAAATTGTAGTAATTTTTAAAAAGGTACAAATATTACTTAAGAAAATTATGGTAATTATCTTTAAAGTTACCTGATTGATGTAAAAAATCTTGTACACTGACAGTGCACCAAACTTAAACTCTTAATATTTAGATCTTTATCTCTTGAGTGTTTATTCGTTGATTGTGTGAAATTTTTTTAAACAATAGAATATGTATAAGGTAGTTATAAATAAATTTCTGTAATAAGTATCGATTTGTGATATTAGTAAATACGATAATTAACTTACTATCATAGATTAAAGTATAAAAATTGTGATTTCCTTTTATTTTTACGCTATCAATATATATAAGTTTTCCACTCGATATTTGATACCCCTTTGAGGCCTCAATTATTTTATACTTGCGCATGCAATGTTTCATTATTCTACATATTATTTGATTACTTTTACAAACTTTAACTAACGGAAGCTCAAATTATCATATTTCTCATTGAACATCCTTGATCAAGCCTAAAACAGAGAATAAATGTCTAGCTATAATATTTTAATTTGCCATACTTTATTTATCAAATAATTCTTTAAGGTCATAATAATAAATTTAGAGCTAATTATAAACTAAGAAAAATAAGAATAACTAATATTAAGTAAAGCTAGAGTAATGGAGTAAATTCATCGAGAGAAAAACACCTAAAGCTAAGATTTCCCTATTGAATTTATTGCATAGAACTACTAATGTGTCTTCCTCAAATCACGTTGAGTTAATTTCGCAGATGGTGAAACTAAATTTACTATTAAGGGATCGTTTGGTAGATGGATATGAATCAAGTTATTCACGTATTAAATTATGTATAACTTATACGACGTTTGATAGATGGATAATAAATAAGTTATTCAGGTATAAAATTAGTATGATGTTTGATTTGTAATTTTAAAATCTGCATAACTAATAAATGTATAAGTTATGAGGAAATTTGTATATTATTTATGCTGAGAAGAAGATGAAATAATTAATACCGGTATAACTAATACCCGCATAACTAACTAATACTCACATTACTAATACATACTACATAACTCCAACCAGCTACCAAACGACCCCTGAGGTTAGTTTTTAAGCATATTTTTGACGGTAGGGCTCGTTTTAAAAATTTCATGCATGAATTAAAAGTATCAAAAATCAAAAATAAGAAAAATATGATAAATTACAAAAAGAAAGTGTTATAAAATAAAATTTAATTGGAGGTCTACACTCGTTTGATACGCAGGATAAAGTGGAATATTCAAGACTAAGTCATATTTGAATATGATATAAGTTTAATACCGAACTTAATCTTAACATATATCATCTTATCCCATCTAACATGAGATTATTTTATTCTACCTCTTATGTGGTATAAATTTGTATAAAAATTATAATCACGGGATAATATAGTCCAAATAGGGAGGCGGAAAGGAAAAATATACTAAAATATAAAATAAAAGAAAAAGTTTTGGGAGGAATATATATTTTTAAATTCGCAATTCTTGTTTCTTCCCTAACCAGAACCCGAAATCTCCCCCCAAAAGAGAAACCCCTCTCAGCAAACACTCGCAATTCTCAGCAACCAATTTGTACTGAGAAGAAGAAGAAGAAGAAGCCATGGGAGAAAGGAAGGTTTTAAACAAGTATTATCCGCCGGATTTCGATCCGGCCAAGATTCCCAGGCGAAGACAGCCAAAGAATCAGCAGATGAAAGTGCGTATGATGCTTCCTATGAGTATTCGTTGTGCTACTTGCGGTAATTACATATATAAGGGCACCAAATTCAATTCCCGCAAAGAAGATGTCGTTGGCGAGGTATTTCCCAATTTTACCCCTTTTATTTTGCACATGTTGCTAATTGGGAATTTGGGGTTTGTGTGTATGTATTGTACAATTGATATTCTTGGTGGGTTTTGTGGAATTTTGTGAGAATTATGTGATCAAATGTGGTGAACCTTATTTGTACATGTTTTTGTTTCTTTCAGTTGACTATGTAGTGGCTGAGATTCTTGTTAGGTTTTACAATTGTGTGAATGTTGATAAAATGTTCTAACTTGGCTTGGAAACGGATAGTCAAACTGAGTTATGTGGATAGTAACAACAGCAACAACCACCCTTACCTTGTGAAGGTAGAGAGGCAGTTTCCATTAGATCCTCGGCTCAAGAAAAGTATATCAAAATCAGTAAGAAAAGAAATATAGTAGTGAAGAAGTCACGTAGAAAAGAACAATAGCAACAACAAGTAATACGATAACAGAAACAAAGGAAGCAATAGGCAATAATAAAATCGAAGAATAAGATGGTAGGAGAGTAATAATAATAATACTGATAAGAGAAACTAGACAACACTCGACTACTTACTAACCATCGACCCTAATTCTCGACTTCCATATCCTCGGTAAGCTGCAGGTGTGCCATGTCTTGTATGATCACCTCTCCCCAAATATGTGGATAGTGGTTGCAACAAATATGTACAGTGTTTTGGCAAATTGTTGTTAGTTAAAACTAGCATTCCCTGTTTTGGTTAAGCAATACATTGCTTCTACCGTGCTGCTAATGTTCTTAATTTTGTTGATTATCCAATAGCAACCATTGACATCTATGTTTTGGCCAAGAAATTTGGTGACTTCCCATTTTAGATTGCAAACTGTACTCTCCCTACCATCGACTTTTCCATCTAGGATGAACTCACTACTAAAACCATAATAATGTCCTTGTAAGATTACCTTAGTGTACTCTCAGTATCACTAATATTAATACATCATCCGGGAACGAACTACCTCTGTACTGTGGTGTTGTCAATCAGTAGCTTGGAAGCCATTTATGCAGCTCTATCCCTGCACTTATCCATCCTTTGGCTGAGGACCTCCAGAGGATTGGAGTAGATGCTCCGTTGACTTAAATCCACATCATAATCTCAACATATTTGGATGCAACACTATTAATTGGGACCCAGAACATGAGAATGGAAATATACCACCGGATCTACCTTAAACTCATTTTCCCCAGCACAATATCCGAAAGGACCAAAACCTTGGATCATGCTTTTTGCAAGTCAAGATTGCCGTAAAATCTAGAATTACATCCTCAGCTCTTGAGAATGGCTCTTTTTTCCTTTCCCTTTTAATGAAAAAAATCAAAGTAATTGATAGTGGCTTATTAACAATTAGAGAAGCATCTAAGATTTGTTTACCAGAAACAACTACTCCCTTCGTCCCAATTTATGTGATGTAGTTTGACTGCGCACAAAGCTTATGAAATATGAGAAGACTTTGCATTGTTCCACAACTACCCTTAAAAAGAGTACACTTTTATGTACTTTTTGCCAAATAAGTGGGATGCAACATGGGTAAAATGTTGATAGTGTCATTAAATATTTGCCAAATATGAAAATGTGTCAATTCTTTTTGGGACTGACTAAAAAGGAAAGTTGTCATATAAATTGGGACAGAGGGAGTAAAAAAGAACACATCAATTGTTTGTTTTCTTGCAATGAAAACATTTTGTGCATAAGAGGCTCTCGTCTTAAGCAATTTATTTAATTGAAAAGAGAGTATCGTGACACATCCAAGGGTGTGGTCTAGTGGTCAATGAAGTGGGATTAGAAGTTAGAACAGTAAGGTCTGAGGTTCAAATCCTAGCGAAGGTAGAAAAACTGGATTTCTTCACATCTATATAAACCTTGGTGCACAAAGTTACCCGATATTTGTGTTAGTGGGAGATAGCAACCTGTGGAATTAGTCCATGTGTACGCAAGTTGGCCAGGACGCCATGGTTTTAAACGAACAGAGCAGCTTGACATTTAAAATACTCCCCTTTGGCTGGTAATCACATCGGCCATAAGGTGGTCTATCACCTCGGTTGGGAAGAAAAGGTCCTTATAGTCCGTAGAAAATTGATAATTTGAGCAGTAGCCCCTTTGCTTCTTAGAAATTTGAGCAATAAGTCTGGAATTGATAATTCCTTAGGACGTTAGTGTGTATGTTCTTGATCCAAATTATGATCATGTGCTTGGAAATACAAATCTTCAGATTCAGTAGCTCCTTTGCTCTTAGAAATTTGAGCAATTAGTCTGGCATTGATAATTCTTTAAGAAGTTACTCTGTAATGTTCTAATATATGTGTGTGTGTGTTCTTGACTTGAATTATAATCACGAGTTTGTATGTTCTTGACCTGAATTATAATCATGTGTCAAATTATGCAGACCTACTTGGGAATACAAATCTTCAGATTCTATTTCAAGTGCACGAAATGCTCCGCGGAGATTACTTATAAGACGGATCCCAAAAATTCCGATTATACTGTAGAATCAGGTGCAACTAGGAATTTTGAGCCTTGGCGTGGCAAAGATGAGGTAAGAAATTTAGCAACTTGTATTCATAAAGAAATAATTTTATCAACTTGTAATCCTATTCACCACTTTCTTCCCTAGAGGAAGGAGTGTGAACCTTATGTTTGATATAAAAAATTTTGTTTTTCATTTTTTCAGGTTCCAGTATCTTGTGCATTCATGTTTATGTTTTCTTTTTGTTGTAGGAAATTGAGAAGGAGAAACAAAAAAGAGATGATGAAGAAATGGGTGATGCAATGAAGTCATTAGAAAATAGAACCTTGGATTCAAAGAGAGAAATGGATATTCTTGCTGGTTTAGATGAAATGAAATCCCTGAAGGTGAGTCTTGAAGTTTCTTCTTCAGTTATTTTGAGACTTTGCACTGATGTATTTTTCCCCTACTATATTGCTGTGGTTTATATTCTGTTTTTCGTTTCTGATAGTTTTCTTTCTTTTTAATCTTCAACTTTTTCAGTCAAGACACGCAACTGTGAGTGTAGATGCAATGCTTGAAGCTTTGCAACGGTCACATGAGTCAAAGGTATGATGGTGTTTTATATTGTTTTCAGCTTGATTAGGAGTGAAAATTTTGTCCTTGATGACTAAGTGTTCAGTGTTATCTCGATTCTGTTGATTTGTAAATTTAGAGAACTTCAAATTCACTCCTACATAAAGTTGCTGGATGTATAGACTTCTTTTGACACATAATATGGATTTCGCTTGAGATCAGTTATGACCTAAGCTTTCAAAAGAAATTGTTGTTTATCAGATCAAATCAACATGCTCCCCCACTATTCAGATTCTATATGCTGAATGATATAGCCCTTGTAATTAAGAATCAAATCAGAGACTAAATTCTTCTATTTACTTCATTCTTGAACACCATATCTTATTAGATATTGTGCAGTTGCCTACCTCAAGCTTAAGACACCTGTTCAAAACAAACAAAAAAAGATAAAGATAAGAACAAAATTACTGAAATTAGATGTAAAGGTAAGTTTTTGTGAAACCACACATTTTGAACTCTGATTAGATCATGCGAGGTGTTCAATTGTTAGTGGAGAATCATAGAGGATTTTAATTGAAATTGATAAATGTAAAAGCAAAAATATATAAAAAAGAAACTTAAACAAATAGAAAACTAGAGTTGATGTTTTTAGGTTGAATTTTGGTCACTTTTATCTAAAAGTGTATATTTTGGGAGTTCTTTTGGTAAACCTGATTGTGGGCTTTAAGGTTCCATTTTTACTCTACATGCGAGGAACGTTAACTTGGAGATGATGTTTGTGTTGCTTCTTAGGAACCACTGAAAGTATCTGTAAATCCAGTAAGGTGTATGGAAGAGTTCAAGGAGTTTAAAAGAACAATGACTTAAATGATAGTCTATTCAGGATGATGAGAATAATCATGAGTGATTAAGTTCTAATAACTAATAAGGGAGCTCCTTAACTGCCACTCTTCACCGGATCGTGGAGCAGTAGGAAAATCTGTTGAAGTACCTTTCTATAATTAGTTGCTGGGTATGTGAAACATTTGACTGACTGCCTTCTTTATCATATTAATGTTAATCATCTTGACAGGAGAAGAAGATGGAGGAAGAAGATGAAGCTCTCATAAGATCACTTTTCCAGGTTGGTATATCATTGTCTGAAAAACTATTATTTGTTCATAGGTGTACTTTTAAGAGTGTTAGTTTCTTAACAAGTTTTCTTGGCCTTGTAATTTCATATCAGGGATCAAGAGAGATTGTCAAAAGAATCCATGATGAAGAACTTGAGGATGACGACGACGATGATGCTCTTTTTACCCCTGAAAGTGCAGGGTCAGAAAACAACTCTCTTAAGGTACAAGTGCCTGGTCATCTAATTCAGTTTTCCAATTATTATATTGCATCCAACCTACTTCCATACAAAACAGAATTAAATTATTATTGTCTTTGTTCATGGATTTTATTTTAATGAGATTTCATTAAGGCATCCAGTAGATGCAACGATACAAAAGAGGGGAGATCTGTCAGCTCAGTAAATAAATAATAAAAAAAAACTTATAGAGCTAAGGAGCTGACAAAATCCAGGTAGTGATCTATGTTATGTCTTTGTTCACGGGGTTTGCATACCTAGAAAGTGTCATACGTTAGTGTCACAGGCTCACAGCTGCCTCGGGACGTAGACATCAACCAAGTGAAATCTGAATTTTATCTGTGTGATTGTCCTGACATGTAGGACCTGCCTTCCTCAAATCATATGTAAATAAACTTCCACTTTGTTCGGTTAATCAAACATGGAAAATATACTTCCTCTTTATTAAGTCATAAATTTGAAGTTGGTGTCTTATTTTTATCTTTGTAGTATATGTGCAGATAAAAATAGCATAGAAACATTAATTACATGGTCCATAAAACTAAAAGAACAAGGAGGGTCTGCTGGCTTGAGTAATAATTAGAAATATTTCAAGGCTAGCACTAAGAGTCTAGAGATTTGTAGAGCTGTTATCGTTAGTTGGGCAATTTGTTATGTTTTTTATAAATTGGTAATGGTCAGCTCCATCAATGGATGGGTAAATAGGTGAAGGAAAAATGGATGAGTAAATTGATGTGGGAATATGTATGGAAAGTCACGTTTAGGCTCTGTGGTCTATGAATTATTTAGGTTGTTAACTGGGGTTTAGGTAAACATATATATCAGAAATTCTTTTTACACTAGAGTAGTAAGTTTAGTCCATTTTGCTCATCACCTTAAGTGCACAGGAAAAATACCATAATGCTGGCAAATTAGTTGAGAATACCTGCAAGTATTGCATCTTGAAAGTAAAGGTGTTTTTCTCGATAAGCGAATAGAGTTTTCTGTTAATACCTTGAGTGCACAGTGCGCAGTCGCAGACTGGCCGAACTCCATAGTTATTAAAAAAAAACTCCTTTGGTGCACATAGCTCTTGTCCTGGAATATCTTTATAGTTATGAAGTCTATATGATACATGAATAGCATAAGACTGGTAGTCATTAAATGGAAAAAAAACAGTATACACAACACATTTGTATGGTTTAAATTAAATAGAACATGAAATGTCCGAGTATCCAAGGGCGTAGCCTGGTGGTCAATGAAGTTGTTTAAGAACCATGAGGTAAGTCTTAGATTCATATTCCAGCAGAGGTAAAAACACTAGGTGATTTCTTCCCATTTGTCCAAGCCTTGGTGGTCAGAGTTATTTGGTACTTGGTACCTGTGCGGGTGGGAGGTAGCAGGGTACCCCATGGAATTAATCGAGGTGCATGCAAGCTAGCCCTGGCACCATGGTTACCAACAAAAAACATAAAATGTGCCTAGTAAAAATATAAAATTCTGTTAATTAACTTCTTTTACTAGAGAAGCCCAAGAAAGTGGCAGCATCTACAAAATGATCAATCTCCTTTACATTGGACCTGTTGTATGTCTGATATGCAACTAAAGAAGTAGAAAAATACAATTTAAATTCATAAATTAGATTACAGCTTTGTTGGAAGCAGCGCATCTACTGTTAGACTGAAATCTGAATGCAATATCATGGCTAAACCTTCTCTTTGTTGTTCCTCTTTAACACTAAGCTTGTTATTGTTTAAATGCAGAAGAGAAAGGTATCTGCGGAACCTGATGAAAAGCCCACGGAGTTTTTGACAAAAGCCAGCATTACCGACAGCTCTAAAAACAAAGGTAGGTTCAGTTTATCCATCTGATTCTATTCTGAGGGTATCATTGCTTCCCATATTTCTAACATCCTTATAGACAATATATTTCTTGGGTCAGAATACCCTTCATTCATGACAATCACGGGAATGAATTTCCATTTTTGGGAACAGTCTTTGAAATGATTTCTGGATTATGATTATCGTCCTACTTAAAAGAAACGGGAGAGAAACCGGAGGCTGGTAATGCTACTGCTGCATAGTTGTACATGGCAATCTGTTATCATTCACCTTTCACCTAGAAATTTGATGGATGAGATGTTATTAACTCTTCAATGATCATAGAATTGATAGGTTTTACTTGGGAAAAAATTAGTAATGATGGTCTGCTTACTTTTTTGAGACATTTGGTAATTAACTCTGATAGAAATAGATTTTGAGGGATCTAACCCTATTTTCATGATTTATCTTACAGATAAAGCATCGACAAGTGATAGTAAAATCATTTTGAAGTCCTCATCAGTCAAAATATCCATAGTCAAGAAGACAGTAGAAGGAAACAAGCAAGACGCGCAGAGCACTGGTGCTGCGACAAGCAGTGGTCTACTCTCGCTATGTCAACAGTATGATAGTGATGATGATGATTGATTCAGTGATCCCTGCTGCAACCTTTTTATGTCCAGTATATCCGCCAAAACTATCAACTACCGGTGTGATGTATGCAAGCTCAAGCTTTGGCTCTCTGCAAACCGCCCCTCTGTCTGTATAACAGTGACACTTCATGCACCAACTCTCAAGCTGCTTTCTTCTTGTGGCAATCTAAGGGTCTTTGCTGTTAATTGGGATGTATACATTATATTTTATAACTATCTCAATTGTTCGAAAAAACAGTTCCTCCATGGTTAGTGCATAACAGCCGTCATTTACTCATTATACTGTTGCCTCCTTTAATTTCCTTCTCCTCTTTTAAATAGTTTCAAACAATTAGAGTTCTTTTCCCGCTTTTAGTCACAATCAGAGTTCGATTTTGGGTGTTAATTCTTTTGTTAAAGAGTTAACATTGGAAGTGAGATTTAAAATGCAACATGTTTTCTCCTTCCCCACATTTGGTTAGTTTAAAATGTAAATGGAAGTGCAGACGGAAAATAAAACTGGGAGATGAAAAATTGATGTTCCTATGAATCTAATATGCCCTCGTTGCCTTTCCAGCAATTTTCTGATGTGACACTCTTCCTTCCTTGACCAGTCTCAATAAAATGATATCTTTCTCTTGAATTATTCGTCTATTCAAACAGATTTACATATTATGAGTATTTTTTTCCATCGGCCTTTCTAGTGTATTTTGCAAAAAATATGGAAATTAACCTAGAAAAAAAAAGAAGCTTTTCAAATGACATTTTGTTGAGTTATTTCAAGACCAATTTTTGCCATCGAATGGGCTTTGACATATCCAAGCAGTCCGACCCGACAAATTCGGAAACCCTAGCCACCACTCTGTTATTCTTCTTCTTTCTTCATAGCACACTATATAAATCCCCTTAAAAACCCTAGCAACCAGAGTGTCTGGGGCTCTTATGCTTTCCAGCTCCCAATAGAGAGAAATTCCCTGTGTTAAGTTTGTTTCTATTTTTTTATGATTGCTTAGGTACAATACTTGCCCTTGAAATTGTTGAAGACAAAAGGTGACCAATTAGCCAGTCACACACAAATCGGCCGAGATTTTACTACGTGTGAATGGTCAGTATGTCACCAACAGTAATATCAATGATGTTTGATAGCCTTATTCTGGTGATTTGCGTTTATTCCGCTTTCACCGACCAGGCTATTCACATTACATTCTTCCTCTCAATTGAGTCTACAGTTAGTTGATTTCCTTCTTTATGATTATCCTGCAGCAAAATTTGTTTTCAAAAACTCAATCCTGTCATCCTCGTTTGGTAGAGGATAAGGGATTAGGGATAATTAATCTCGAAATTAGTTTGTTTCGATAATTTTATCTTGAGATTGTAATGTTATTTTTACTAACTTGTTCTCAACCAAATGAGCATCTTTAGGTCTCAATGGAACTATCCATGAAATCTGGGTATAAAATTCTGGAAATTGACATCTCAAGTACGTGGGATGATCAACAAGGTGTAGAACTGAACTACTAAACGCAGAGGTTAAAAAAATGTTATTGACTTTAAAAAGAAGAATCAGATGCAGATAATTTTTTTCCTAATAAAAATGAAACATCAGTAAGATTGACAAAAAAATAGTTTGTAATAGGAGGTTTGGATGTGGATTCTTTTAGGTAGGTATGTATTTGTAACAAACTAAGAGCCTGACTCTCCAAGTTAATTTTGAGCAACTTTTATCAAAATAGTTTCAATTTGTTCGTCTTGTTTTGATTTGTTATGGAGTTTAAGAAAGTAAAGAAACTTGTTGTGACAACTTGGCCAAGCAGGGCTTAATTATCTGTTGTTTTTTTATAGATACTGGGAGTGAAGAAAAGTGCAATAGTGTACACCATCTGAAAACTAGGGAATAATTTGGTAAAATTCTTGATATCAAGCATGATATTCATTCAATATGAAAAGGAGGGAGGGATTAGTTTAAAGATTTCATAGGACTTGATGCTCTTGCTATAATCAAGTGATAAAATTTTAGATGAAGTAATTGAGTAGTGAAGGTGAATCTTAATGAAAATTTAAGCATCACGAAATTTGATGGTACATGTTTCTATATATTCAATGTGAAGTAGACAATGCTTGACAGAACAAACGAACTAATAGCAGCCTGCTGGCAAAACAGTTGCATAAACAAAAAAGATAAACCTCCCTTTTACATCAATGGCATTCTCCAGCAGTTATCAATATCTTATTACAAAGACTGACAATTGCTGATTCGATTCAGGTAATACAAATGTTTTCAGCAAAGGTTTATGGAGTTTTCTTTTACAGCTAATCCTTACGTACATAATTATGAGGGCCTTTTTCTTCAATAATCAATATTATGGTAGTTGATTACAATATTATATATCTTATTCTTTTTTTATTCAAAATTTTATATTGACATGATACGCACGTACACTAAACCAGTTAATATAAAAGTATCTATTAGACCCCCTCCCCTCCCAAAAAAAAAAAAAACATATCACTTCATAATTTTTATTTTTTTTAAATAACTAAATGAAAAGTTTATGAAGCTAATTTTTGTGTAGAATTTTTATAGTACAAAGTTGTAGATGTTTGATATATAATTCCTCCGTTTCAATTTGTGTTTTTTTTTTAAAGAAAAAATTGATTTAACATGGAGTTTAAGAAAGTAAAGAAGACTTTTGAATCTTGCATCTTAAACTAATGATACGTAGAATGTATCAAAATATCTTTTAATCTTATGGTTTTAAACATATCATATAGAAAATTAAGATTAAAGAGTTAGAAACAGAGACAAAGACATCCTTTTTTGTGACAACCTAAAAAGAAAAGTAAGACAAACAAATTGAAATGAGAATCAGAACATCAAAATATCTATATATACTCCTATTGTTTCATTTTATTTGGTCCCTATTTTAAAACTAGATGTTTTATTTTAGTTGTCCATTTTAGTAAATTAAGAGAGTTTTATTACTCCATCCGTCTCATATTAGTTGTCAAACTTACTACAAATATTTGTTTCAAATTACTTGTCCATTTGCCAAACCAAGACAAAATTAATCAATTCTTTTCATTTCACCACTAAGATTAACATTTTTTGAAAGCCTAAACAAGTTTATAAGTTCAAAAAGTTTTTTTTTTAAACGGAAAAAGGTCACATATACCCCCGAACTATATAAAATGGTTTGTAAATACCCTTTGTTATACTTTTGGGCCACCTATAGCCCTACCATTATACTTCAGGAAATTACACGGAGTGTCCTCAAAAGTGAGTGGTCTTCAATTTATGCCCCTCATAAGAAAAGTCTTTAAAAAATACCCTTCCTTCCTTTTTATGTATAGAACATATACATTTTTGCCCCTCTACACCATAACTCTCCATGTTCATTTGTCTTTCAACTCTTAATTTTTATTTTTCTTTTTCTTTTATTTTTTTAATTTTTTATCTTTTTTCTTTTTTTTTCTTTTCTCAATTTTTTTTTTAATTCTCGTTTTCTTTTTTCTCAACCTTTATTTTCTTTTTTTCTCTTAACTTTTTTTTTGTTCTTTTTTTTCTCAACCTTTATTTTTTTATTCTTTTTTTTCTCAACTTTTTTTTTCTCTTTTTTCTCAACTTTTATTTTTATCTTTATTTTTTCCTTTTCTCTTTTATTCTTTTTTTTTTCTTAACCTCTATTATTTTTTGCTAATGAACAAAAAAAGTTGGATAATCCGCAAAGAAGATCTTCTTTCTTTGAAATCGAAGTAAACTTAAGAGCGTGCTTTGTTGTTTGGAGGTCCTTTGGAACAAGTCTTGCCTCTAAGACAAATGTTATAAAACATCTCATAAATCAAGACACAATGAGGTAGTGTCAATCCTTGCTCGTGGGGCATAACTTGTTGTTTGAAAAATTCTTGAGCTAAGTCTTACCTCTAAGGCAAGAGTTATAGAGCATCTCATAAATTAAGACACAATGAAGTAGTGTTAACTCTTGCCCATGGGGCATAACTTATTTTTGGGAGGCCCTTGGGCTAAGTCTTGCCTCTAAGGCAAACGTTATAGAGCATCTCATGATCAAGACATAATGTGCTAGTGTCAACTCTTGCCAATGAGGCGTAACTTGTTGTTTGAAAGTCTTTGAGCTAAGTTTTGCCTCTAAGGCAAGAGTTATAGAGCATCGTATAAATCAAGACACAATGTGGCAGTGTCAACTCTTGCCCATGGGGCGTAATTTGTTATTTGGAAGTCTTTGGGCTAAGTCTTGCCTCTTAGGCAAGCGTTATAGAGCATCTCATAAATCAAACACAATATGATAGTGTCAACTCTTGCCCATGGGGCGTAACTTGTTGTTTGAAAGTCTTTGGGCTAAGTCTTGTCTCTAAGGCAAGAGTTATAGAATGTCTCATAAATCAAGACACAATGAGGTAGTGTCAAGCCTTGCTCGTGGGGCATAACTTGTTGTTTGAAAATCCTTGATCTAAGTCTTGCCTCTAAGGCAAGAGTTATAGAGCATCTCATAAATTAAGACACAATGAAGTAGTGTTAACTCTTGCCCACGGGGCATAACTTATTTTTTGGGAGGCCTTTGGGATAAGTCTTGCCTCTAAGGCAAACGTTATAGAGCATCTCATGATCAAGACATAATGTGCTAGTGTCAACTCTTGCCAATGAGGCGTAATTTGTTGTTTGAAAGTCTTTGAGCTAAGTTTTGACTCTAAGGCAAGAGTTATAGAGCATCTCATAAAAAAAGTAAAGGTCAAAAAAATTGATTAAAAAAAAGAGAAAAGAAAAATTAAAACCAAAGAAAAAATAAAAAAAATAGAAGTTGAGAGAAAAAAATAAATATTGAGAAAAAAAGAAAAAAATGAAGAAAAAAAAGACAACAAAAAATAAAGGTTGAGAAAAATAAAAAAATAAAAAATAAAAGGAGAAAAAAATAGAATTGAGAGGAGAAAAGAAAAAAAATAAAGATTGAGAAAAAAGAAAAAACGTAGAAGAAAGAATAAAACAAAAAATAAAAGAAAAATAAAGGTTGAGAAAAAAAGAAAAAAGAAAAAATAGAAATAAAAAAAGAAAAAAGAAAAAATAGAAATAAAAAAAAGAAAAGAAAAAAGAGAAAAAGAGAAAAAGAAATATATATAAAAGTTGAGAGACAAATGAGCATTGAGAGTTATTTAAAAATATTTGAGGTGTAGAGGGGCAAAAAGGTAGTTGCTCTATACATAAAAAACAAGGAAGGTTATTTTTGCAAGACCATTTTTATGGGGGGCAAAAATACAAAGTCACTCCTTTTAAAGGGCATTTGTGTAGTTGTCCCGATTATACTTTGGGTACATATATACCCTTATCACTTAACGGTGAGCCACGTGTCACCCTCACATTCATTTAACCCATTCTCTCATTATTTACACCCGAATTAAAAGATCCGCCCAAATTCGGCCCGTTATACCCGATATGAACCCAATAAAATCCCTCACCCTTAACCAACTTTACCCATTTCATTCCCTCTTCTCTCTCACTTCTCTCACTTCGATTTACCCATTAAAATTTCTCACCATTGATGAATATATACCAGTAATTTACCCAAATTGAATTACCCACTCTCATCATCTTCTTCATCTCTTCAAATTTTTTCTTCCATCTGTCATTGGAATTGTACCACAGGAGGAGGGGGTGTGGAGTTTGGTTTTTTTCATTTACTCTCCTTTTTTTCCTTCTTGATTTTCTGCAATTGCATGTGGAACTTATTGTCTATGAGATTAATCTGGAAATTTACACTTTTGAATATTTTTAGAAATTTATTTCTGATATGCAGATACATTTTAAAGAGGATTAAGACTTTTACCGAAGAAGAATCTCTATGTTTTTGAATAAGAACAAACAAATCTAGCAGACTTTCATAAAGCATTGAACTTTAATTTAATGGGTGTTCGATGAGAAAACAAGATTCTTTGTAAAAAAAAATAAAAAAAAATGGTGCTTTTTGTTTTATGTTCTTGCTGGCTTCTTTTTGTAGCTTGTTATCTTTGAAATTAAGAAATTGTTGTGTTGCAAAGAATTGAGTGTTATGGTCACATATTGTTCTTTCATCTTGGGGCTGAATGAATTTCAAACTTGAAATACACTTGAGCTTTGCAATGTTGGAGAATTTTGGAGAAGATGATGAGGGTTGATGTGGGTCCCACATCTTGTTGTGTTTGGTTGGTTGTTTATTAATTTTATAATTTTTTAGTGGAGCGGGTCGGATAATGGGTTAAACTGAGGGGTGGGTTATAATTAAAATCGAATATTAAAATTGGGGATGGGTTGAGGTGTTCTAGTGATGCTACTTGTTCCTCTGTCAAACGTAAGGATATATATGTACCCAAAGTATAACGGTAGGGGCATAGATGACCCAAAAATATAACGAAGGGTATATACAAACCATTTCTGATAGTTCGGGGGTATATATGACCTTTTTCCGTTTTTCAAATGATGGATAAAGAGTAAATTAGTAAAACTATCTTTTTATTTATGATTTCTTAAGTAGCGTGTAAAGGGAAAAGTGGATAACTAACATTGGACGGAGGGAGTACTTTTTTCCATATTTTTTTTTTATTAAATAATTGCATAAAGTAGTAATAGTCAAATTTAAAATTTCAAAACCCCATCAATATAGATAATTTAGTAAAATACACTTCTAATTAATTTTTTGTAAGGGTGTGTCAATTCAAAAAGGTCAAATAATATTATGAAACAAGGGAGTAATTGGGCAAAAATTTACCCACACCGGATGTAAACCAGTGAATGTATGACATGTGTTTGAATATATATAACTATCACTTAACCATAATTAATTAATACTAGTTTAGTGTACGTGCGTTGCACGTGTGTATCGCAACAATATAAAAAATTGCATACAAAAAGACAATAGAGTATATAATATTGCAATTGAGGCCGGTGAAGCTCTTCACCACTCACGTATTTAAATCATTATCTAATATGATTAGTGTACGCATGTTGCATTATGTATTACGTTAATCAATAAAAGTATATGTGAAACAAACATATCTTTGAAAAATAAAAGTCAACATTAAAATAAATATAAATTTTAATATCTTTACAAAAATAAAATAATACAATAATTGAGATATCAGAACAATACAATTAAATCTAATCTTCACAAAAAAAATTCAAAACCCGACAAAACATTCATTTACCACCAGTGTTAAGCAACAACAAAAAAAATCTAGTAACAGAGTAAAAACTACAAAAAAATAATGCAATAATCGAGATATCAAAACAATACAATTAAACTAACCTTCACGAAAAATCCTCAAAACCCGACTAAATATTCATCTACAACCTGTATTAAGCAACAAAAAAAATATATCTAGTAACAGAATAAAAACTAAATAAAATAATACGATAATCGAGATATCAGAACAATACAATTAAACCTAACCTTCATGAAAAATCCTCATAACCCGATCAAGCACATCTACCACCTGTATTAAGCAGAAAAACAACATCTGGTAACAAAATAAAAACTACAACAAAATAATACGATAATTCAGATATCAAAACAATACGGTTAAACCTAATCTCTACACAAATATTCCTCAAAGTCTGACCAAACATTCATCTATCACCTATATTAAGTAGAGAAAATAACAGCAAGAAGAACAACAACATTATAAGGTCCTTCACACTTTAAATATATATATATATATAATTTTTTCTCCTAGAACAGTTTTTGAAAGAATAGTCGTCGTAAACCTAAATAAAATGAGACATTAATAAAAATAATATTAATTGATTAGTTAAAAGAAATTCTAATCCTAAACCTAAACTCCTAAAGTTATGCTTAAATCTAAATACTAATAACATAATCGTATAAATAACAAATTTAACTAAATAAAGAGAGACAATTAATATAAATAATATTAATTAATTTATCAAAAGGAATCCTAAACCTAAACTGATGTTTAAAGCTAAAAAACATAGTCGTATAAATATATATTTAATGAATTCTATAAATTTAGACTTCTTGTTATATATTAATAATAATAATTGGAGAAAAATAGTAAAAAGACGATTTTGTCTAAAGGAGAGACTTTTAATGAAGGGCAAAAAGTTCAAATCACATTATAAGGTGCTTCACACTTTTAATATAGTATAGACTAGTTTAGTGTACGCGCTTTGCGCGTGAGTAAAACGTGTATCATATTTAACAACAAACACTAAAAATAAAATAGAACTTTTATATTTTTTTCTTACCATATAAAAGAAAAAAATCGGTCAAGTTAATTGATATAACATTAACCCAATTCAAATAATCTTGTATAATTTTCACACGTCAAATATGTAGAGTACCATCAGAAAGTTCTACGGGTTGTAAACACCTTAACAACATAAATAGTATCAATATGAATGATAAATAAAAGTCAAAAAAAATATACCTTCAAATCTACTCGTAATCAACACGAAGTCTCAATAACATGCTCCACATGAATCTTCCTTTATCAAGATTATGACATATTTAACAATGTAAAATTCAACAAAATTATAAAATGGAGTATGAAATAATTATTAGAAATAACAAAAGAAAAAGAACATATTAATCTTACTTTACGTGATGGAGTTATTAGACTTACTCCTACAAAAAATTCGTACAACACCAACCAAGGAGAAGGTTTTTTAATTACTCTTCGGACAAACAAAACCCTCCAAAACTCCCCTCCCTTGTTAACCCTAATTTTTTATTATAAAATTGTTAGTATTTAATATTTATAAGTATTTATAGGAGCCAACCTTTCCCAAAATTCAGCCGACTTACACCTAATAAAACTCCTTCTCTATTTATGACTTTACACGTTTTAAAACTTTTTCCCATTTGTTTTTTATATTTATTATAGTTAATATTTAATATTATAAAAATAATAATATAATAATTATAGGGAAAAAGGTAAAAAGACGATTTTGTTTAGAGGAAAGATTTTTAATGAAGGGCAAAAAGTTCAAATCACATTATAAGGTGCTTCACACTTTTAATATAGTATAGATAGATAGATATAGATAGATAGATATATAATTACTTTATTAAATCACTTGATCATGATAAGTTGCATTGATTTGGTATAAACGTAACATGGGTAAGTATTTACCATAAGACTCGTATTATAAGGATAATTTTTAATGTTATTTTGTCTAACTTAATTTATTCCAATCCACGGCAGATTTGTATTATTATTTCCCTAACCAAAAAGGTTTAGGGAGTTAATTTGTACCGCAAACAATACGTACCAATTATTTCCCTAACCAAAAAAGGTTTAGGGAGTTAATTTGTCCTATATATACTGCAAACAATATCCCAACTGGAGGACAAAAGTTTTCAGTTTTTTTTTTTTTTATCTGTGATATTTTTCGATAAAAGATGTACAACGGAATCGGCTTACAAAGGCGAGGCTCCAATACCAATGGTTACGTCCAAAGCAACAATTTGTTTGTTAAGCCAAAGACAAATAAAGTCATCGTAAACGGCAGCGGAGGAGTGAAGAGGAAGGCAAACAATGACATTGTCATTGTCAAGTTTCCGGTTCTCGAGGAGAAGCTCGCTGAAATCGCCGAAAAGCTCGAGGAAACCCAACACACTCTCCAGGCAATATCAAAAGATTCCACAAAATTTACCTATCGGTCTCAAGTTACATGTTTAAATAAAACTTTAACAAATCACTGAAATATTTCCTCCACAAGTTTGAATAGAGTATATATGGAATCCACATTAGATGATATGAATCTAATATGGTTAACTAGTTATATTTAAATTATAAAAATAGAATAAATAGTATACAAAATAAGTAGTGATATCAAAAAATATTTAATACAATTTACATGAATGAAATAATGGTCGATAATATAGTAATACATAAACTTTCCTAGTTTTCTACTCCTATAAGGATGTGATTCGTCAAGCTAACGAGGATAAGTTCACATCCCTAGTATCCTAATTAAAATAAAATGTAAATTTAATGCTAGTCAATTTTTCAATATAAATTTTGCCTCTTAAAAAAACCAAAAATTCAAAAAACCAAATCAAATAACAAAAAATATCGATTTCATTTGGGTTTTTGATTTAATTCAAAAATGCACACCTCGAGACTTTTTTTGATTGTCTCTAACCGGGGGTGATGTGAATTGTCATAACATTGTGTTAAGTAAGTAAGCCATGAGTTGTTTTACATTTAAGAAGTGTGTTTTTGAAGAAAAAGTATTTACTAAGAATTTTTCTTTTGATGTTTAATTAGTGAGCGAAATATATATATTTTAAAATATATATTTAAGATCAACAATCATATTAGCAAATTAGAGAGTATTTTGATTAAATATTTGAATAATAAAAATTAATAATAATATTCAAATTTAATAGACCAACTAATATGAAATTAGTAAAATAATCTCCACCCATAATAGTAACTTTCTCATAAATTTCCTATAAAATGATTTTAGTCATACCTAACGGTATAATACACATTTAAAAGTGCATAAATTTTGATCATAAAGAATATTTATATTTTTGGAATAATTTTTCATTTTATTTAAAATCAATATTTTATCATGAAATTTTCAAATCTAACTTGAAGTTATATTTTAAATTTGAAAAACTTATTTTCCAATTCACTTTTCACTTCACTATTTTTGAAGTTATTGTTCGCAACAAATTTTCGTTGTGCTGAAAATTAACTGTAATCAAAATAAATAAAAGAAAAGTGATTTTATTAAGTGAATTTTGTGAGTACAATTCTGTTGTTCTCTTGATTCTTCTGTCCTAAGATTTCTCCGTAATTTGAGGGCCTTTTGTAGCGTGTTTCTCAAACTTTCGGATGATTTGAACCTCCTAAAGACGCGTTTGATCTCCAAGAATGTCGGACAACACTTCGTCGTTTCGAGTTGATCTCAAGGCAGAACTCTGTCGATCAATTCTTTGAAGAACCGTGTAGTTGATGCAGATGGTTTGTCCAATGCTTGCAGAATCCCCTCAGAAAATTATGTAACCCTCCTATTTATAGTTGTAGGGGGCGACAGTCCAAGTGTAAATGGACTTTCATGTCTTCTTCTGATTGGTCCATGTAAGTCAACAATCTTATCACAAATGCTATGTGACAAGGTTACTTGTGATTGGTCAAGAACATGTCATATTGGTCACTTGACGGATTTTGACTAGTTCTTTAATTTGACTGGGATTGCCATGTCATTTCAACATGTGGCATCATCTTGTTGGTCTTTGAATTTGACTGGGATGCCTCATCACGTGACACGTGTCAAGGGTCTGGGCCTCAAGATGAAATAGTCTTTGGGCTTGAAAATAATAAAATGGACTAACTCAATTTGTGAAGTTCAAATTAATGTTCGACCCAAATAATCATGGATTAAATTCAAATTTTGTACGAATTTAACTCAATAAAATTTATGTGTCTACAAATGCCTCTACTTCAAGATTTGTCAAGGTGTTCGATTTGTCGAACTGTTTAAAGACAAGACTTGAAATATTCTAAGAGCCAACACATTCCTTTCTCCCCCTTTTTTTTTTTTGTGTGTGTGCGTGCATTTGTACTTGTTGCAAAGTGTAGCTTGCGCATCATTTTGATTCTGAGATAGCTTTGATCACTTCTTTTACATCGAAGTCCATCTTCAAAGAAACACCATAATTTGTTATGTATTTCACGTGCGACAATAAACTTTAGCTTTACCATTTACACCTGGATAAAGCTCTCACAGGAATTCCTTTTTGATACAAATTGACAATTCTAATAATTTAACCTTAAGATTACTTTGCCAAGCTCAAATTAGGGTGATGTCCCTTTGGACTCTTGCAATGTACATGTTTGGAGCTTTCACTGCCCAATTTTTTCTTGTTTCGTTCTAATACGAAACCTTTTTTCGATTATAATTTGGATTCTCAGAAGATTCTCAATCCTCCTCCTACAAAAAGACAAATTCCTTGTTGGGAATACTTATAAATAGAAGAGCCGACCAGATGGTTTTCACATTGCAACAGCTCGACTGAATTCTTTCCTGATGCAGTCTCTGTTTTCTTTGCACCAGTAGCATTCGACAGTAAACTTTCTCCCTCTGAGATACTTTGGTCTTTTGTTTTCTTAGTCTCGTCCCCCTGCCAATTTGTTATGCTCTTAAACAAGACTACAATTAACCCCGCTCTTCCTTCACCCCCTTTTTTTTACCAAATTCCCTTGGCAGCTTGGAGCGTCCGTAGAAGAAAATTCATAACGTATTGTGGGAGTGTCTGAATCATGAACGGCTTGTGGTGCTGGAAAGTAGACTCCCTGAACTACATCATACGCGAAAATTGTGTCCAGATTTGCTCAGGTATTCTTCTGAAACCAGCCTCCCAATTCTGATTCGTCAGCTTTATCAGTTTTGTGCAGCCTCACGAAAAATCTTGTATCTTGACTTAGGAACATCAAAATCACAAGCAGTTTACACTGTTGAAAGTAGGCTCATAGAGCTACGTCATAAGTGAAAGCCATGCTCATATTATATTTAGATTCACCTAATTATTCTTCTGAAATCAGCCTTCAAATCTGATTCGCCAGCTTTTATCGACTTTGTGAAGCTTCATGAGAACTTCTGTATCTCGACTTAGGGATATCAAAATTACAAGAGGTTTGCGGCGTTGGAAAGTAGACTCGTAGGGATATGTCTTACATGGAAAGCACGATCAGATAGCTTCTAGATGTTCTTCGGTAATTTTCTGAAGTTCAGCTTAAAACTCTTGATATTCAGTTTTCGTCAGATTTGCACGGCGGCATGGATTTTATCTTCTTCTTTGATTCCTTTGGTAGGTTTTCAAACATAGGAAATATAATTTCAGTTCTCCACCAGTATGATGAACTTCCTTTGCAGTAGATAATTAGCCGCGCCATAACGCGAACACAAGCTTTTTCTTCGGTTTGGGACTGGAGCTTCTTTTTGCAGCCATGACGAGAGAAGAACCTTATGGAGCATTACCCCTTGTTGTTTGACACAGGAAACACATAGAGCAGCCTCTGAATCCAGTGAATTCTTTGTCCCAGCTTTAGTGAAGGAGAGCATGAAGCATATCCTCATCTTTGCGACTTAGCGAATGAGAAAATGGTGCATCTTCCTTTACGGCTGGGGCTCTGGCGAAAGACAACATGGAGCATCTTCTTTGACTCATTGTGGGGCTTTGGCAACTTGGAACAGAGACTAGAATATTTTTCAATTCGGAGTGCTTAGAGTGCTCTTTTCTTGCAGTTCAGGCAAAGAATGCACGGCGAATCACTTCCTTGCGGCTTCAGTAGAAAAGCATATGAAGCATCCCCCTTTTTTGTAGTTTGACAACATACATGGCAAGTTCTTTGTACCAACTTTTGAGAAGAAGTAGATGAATCACTTTCTTCTTGCAGCTTGGCAAAGAAGTACATGAAGCATTCCCTTTTTTCAGCTCATCGAGAGACGCACAACCATCCTCTCCTTGTTCTTTTGGTGAGAGACTCACAAATTACTCCCTTTTTTTGCAGCCTTAGCTAGAAAGAACGTGGAGTATCTCCTTATTTTATATTTTGGCGTAGACGTACAGGGGAGCATCCATCCTTCAAACTTTGCTGATTTTCAACTCTGCACGCCTTTGCAAGAATATTTATTTTATGATGTAGGAGTGATGGAATTGCACGCCTTTGCAAGAATATTGAATTGGATTCTACAGAAACGTAATCCAACTTCATGCAATATATCAAAATTCTAGATCAAAAGTCCCTGCGGATTGATCAAAATTAATTTTTGAAGTTGACTTGTGAATCTGCTATGTCTGTTTCGCACGCTTTGCGCGGCTGTGGTAAAAAATTCATAACTCAGCGTATGGGCCTCTGAATCACGAGCCATTTTTTTATTGCAAAGAGGATTCCAAGAACTGAAACATGTGTAAAAATCATGGCCATGCGATCTTTGTATTGGTACAGATGTTGTTTGCAAACTCAGCTCAAATTCTGCCTCGCTCAACTTTTCAGCTTCGCGCATCTGTGGGAAAAGACCCATAACTCGGAGTAGGAGTGCCAAAATCACGAGCTTCTTTTTTCGTAGGAAATATAACCCACTTAGCTATGCTACGTGAAAAATTCACAGCCAGACGATCTCTGAATTTTTACAGATTTTATTTTCAAAATCAGCTTAAACTTTACCTCGCTCAACTTTTCAGCTTCGCGCATCTGTGGTAGGAAATTCATAATTTAGCGAGAGAATATCTAATTTACGTACAATCTATGCCTCCTCAAAGAGCTACTGTGATACACAAGTAAGGATGCACTCTGCCTCCCTCCCCTCCTTTTAACTCATGTGACTGAACTTAGAATAAATACTCTAAGCTGCCTACGTACCTCAGTAAAGAGGATCAAGTCATAGCGTAGTTCAGGAAGATGAGTTATTTATTTAATATGATTTTTTATTTTCATTTTTTTTATTTTTTTTTGGTCCTAATTTTTGCCTAGGCCGCCTCTTTCGAGGTTTTCAACCTAGCAGACTTTTTTTTGTGAGCCGTACACAGTTTATACTCATGCGGGCCAGGAGTAACATGCAGTTTATGCTCGTGTCTTAAGGAGCGTAGGCGACTTTCATGGGAAGTACTGCTTCAGGAACTTGTCGTTGATTGGACCAACTCTTAATCTATCTTTATCAATAATTTTGTATGCGCCATTTGAATATGCTTCCTTCACGACATATGGACCATCCCACTTTGATGTGAACTTGTCGCCTATGCGCCTATTGAGGATTATGGGTCTTCGAACAGTTAAGACTAAGTCCCCCACTTGAAATGACCGTGGATGCACTTTCTTGTTGAAAGCTCTAGCTAGTCGAGCTTGATATCATTCCAACCTTTGTTGTGCTTCCAACCTTTTCTCATCCAATGCCTCCAACTCTGCTAGACAAAGTTGAGTGTTCTTTTCGATCGTAAGTCCTTCTTGGATGGCGATCTGCAGTGATGGGATTTGTTGCTCCAATAGAAGGACTGCTTCTACACCATATACCAGAGAGTACAGAGTCACTTGTGTAGCAGTTTGGAAGGTTGTTCGATATGCCCATAAAGCTTCACTAATTCTCTCATGCCAGTCCCTTTTGTTCTTGGAAATGACTTTCTTCAACAGGTTACCAAGTGTCTTGTTAAAAGCTTCAGCAAGGCCATTGACAGGTGCATTATACATTGAAGACTTATGTTGCTTAAAGCTGAACTTCTCGCACAAACTCCTCATAAGCTTGTTGTCGAAAGGCGTTCCATTATCAGTAATTATGTATCTTGGTATGCCATACCTAAAAATTATGTTTGACTTGATAAAGTCAATAACAGTTTCCTTCTTCATTTCTTTTAATGGTAGAGCTTCAGCCCACCTCGAAAAGTAATCGCTGGCCACCAAGATGTACATCTGCCATTTTGATGACTTTGGAAGAGGTCCAACAATATCAAGTCCCCACGCGTCGAAAGGCCACGAAGCCACAGTTGGATGAAGAGGCTCCGGAGGTTGGTGTATGTAATTGGCATGGAATTGACACGCTTGACACCTTTTGGCATGCTCTAAATAGTCCATCACCATCGTTGGCTAGTGGTATCCCATCCTCTTGTTATGGGAGTGAAGTTTAGGCCCTGATTGGTGTGCTCTACAAGTTCCAGAATGCGCCTCCTCCATCATTTGTTGAGCTTCCTCTCGGTCAAGACAACGTAGAAATAGACCTTCGTAAGAGCGACGAAATAATATTCCCTCATAGAAAATGAATCGTGTCGCCCTTCTCTTGATACCTGCTCTTTTTCGTAGATCCTCAGGCAACCTTCCATGTTCGATATATTCAATCAGTGGCTGCCTCCAATCTTCTTCTTCAATTACTCTAACAGATGTATGGTGGCTTTCATTGATTTGAAGTTCAAGACGTCCAGGAATGACCCATTGATGACACATACGCACCTCTGTTGACTCATTTTCTCCGAGTGCCATTGTCGTGGCCAAGTTAGCCAAAGCGTCAGCCATGCGATTTTCTTCTCTTGGGACATGGTTTAAGAACACCTGATCGAAGCTCTCAAGCAAACAAGTAGCATATTGATGGTATGGCAAAAGGTCTTCTTTCTTCACCTCGTAACTCTCCAAGAGTTGATTAATAATCAGCTTAAAGTCACTGTAAATATCCAGCTGAGGTATTTTCATGTTTGACGCCATCTCAAGACCAACAATTAAAGCTTGATATTCTAAAATATTGTTAGAGCATGTTTCACCCAGAACAAAGAAAAATGGCAAAATCAGTCTTTCTGGGGATATTAGCACAACACCTACTACTGCGCCATCTCGACGTGCAGCCCCATCAAAGAATATTATCCATGTCGATAATTCTTCAATGAACAACGCATCTTCATCTGGAAACTCATCTGAAACCTCCCATTCAGCTGGGAGAGGGTGATTGGCAAGGAAATTAGCGAGTGTTTGTCCTTTCACAACCTTTTGGGGTGTGTATATAATGTCATATTGGTAAAACAATATGGACCATCTTGCTAGATGTCCAGATAGCATCGGTTGAGTCATCACAAACTTTACAGGATCAGCTCGAGAAATTAGCTTGATGGTATATGCTACAGAATAGTGTCTTAGTTTCTTTATCGCGTAAAGAAATGCTAAGCACATCTTCTCAACAGGCGTGTAGTTCAACTCAGCTCCTATCAAAGTTCGACTTAGGTAGTAGAATGCCTGCTCCTTCTTAGCCTTATTCTCTTGGGCCAGTAGTGCCCCAAGTGATCGCTCCTGTGATGCGATGTACAGTATCAATGGCTTCCCAAGTGTCGGTTCCCCTAACACAGGCGGATTCAGCAAGTACCTTTTGATGCTTTCAAAAGCATTTTAACATGATTGATCCCAGTGAAAAGAGACATCCTTCTTCATTAGATGGTTGAAGGGTTGGCATCGTCCAGCCAGGTTAGAGATGAACCTCCGAATGAACGCCAAATTTCCTTGTAAGCTGCAGAGCTCCTTTAAATTCTTTGGCTCACGCATTTTTTGTATGGCGTCAATCTTTGTGGGATCAACCTCAATTCCACAGTGACGTACAATGAAGCCAAGAAACTTTCCTAAAGTAACTCCAAATGCACATTTGAGTGGATTCATCTTCAAGTCAAATTTTCTTAATCGTTCAAAAACGATTTGTAGGTCTTCAAGATGGGTCTGCCTATGTTTCGACTTCACCACCAAGTCATTGACATAACATTCCACCCTCTTATGAAGTATGTCATCAAAGATGTTTTGCATTGCCAGTTGGTAGGTTGTGTCATGCCCAAAACTAAGGGAGACGCGACAGGCACCTTGTGCCTCACTTAATCGGGCAAACCAATAAAAAAACAAACTAAACAAAACGAAATTGAACGAAAACAAACTCAAATATAACAAATGGATAATACAAATCCCGCCAGGACATAACTTACTCTCAGAACCACAACAGCTATCTACAAGCCTCTAAAATAAAATACTGCTAATCACGAGTTGGGACAGGGTCCTGACATACCCATTACCAAAACAAAATCAAGAAACACTCTAGACTCAATAACTCTGAAAAGAACGGAGCGTACCAATCATCAGCTGGACTCGACCTCACGCAACGAGAACCACTGTTTACCTGACAACCTACAGGCATGAATGCAGCGTCCCTAGACAATAGGGACGTCAGTACAAAAGAATGTACTGAATATGTAAAGCGATAAAATAACTGAAATAGTACAATCGAGAACTGAAATCACAATACGAAGAAAGTCAAAATATGAACAATACCAATATCTTAGCCACAACCTGCATAGACACCACGTCAGCCCAACGTTACCTTACTTTCCCCTACTCCAGACCCCACAACAACCACAACCTCGACCATATATCACCTCCAAAACTCCAAGTACAAATAACCAAAACAATCATAACATATGGATACAATATGAGATGAACAACACAATACAAAAGCTCAACCTGCGGAATGAATTCACGCCTTACGGGAGAGCAATACACAAGGGATGTCGTGCAAATAAATACTCGCGCCTTACAAGTCCTCATAATGTCATGGGCTCGACCATGGGGAAAGGTCTCACGCCTTACAAGTCATCACAAAGCCATGGACTCAACCATGCGGACAAGTCTCACACCTTACATGTTTTCGTGAGACCTCTAGGCAACCACAATCAAAATGCAATAAAATATGATGAAATATGAAACACATAATACAATACCATACAAGCTTTTAAGGGAGCCCAAGTACCCAAAAAACCACTGTACCACCTCCGTACCATAATTGTAATACCACAATTAGCCCGACAATCACCATCATCTGATAATCACAAATATACACCACATCCTTCCAACTTAACACTAAACCAACATCAACACATATGATTTTTTTACAAGAATAACACCAACAATAATTTAAGGACATCTAATAATCGACTCTTCTATAGCACGATGGATACGAAGATTTTAAATCGTAAGAAGTCATGCCAGAAAGGAAAGAAATAGTCTTTACATACCTCGATACTAAGTCCAAATCATTTGATGAAAATAATTACATGGAACGAGAATAGTGAAAAAACATCAGTGTGCTTCTTTCCTTCGTTTTGATTTGATTTGAGTACGGTAATCCCAATTCCATATATATATATATATATCATATATCATTATCTTTTCTCCCTCACAACCAATTGAAGTTGCTGCAAACATGTTTTGTAATGAAATTTCAAAGAGAAAATGGCAGACTGAACTCAAAATATACATATAGATATAACATATAAATAGTCGACAAATGAATGGATACCCCAAATTAATTTAATATAAAAAGTGTTAAAGTTTGTATAAAGTGGCATTAATATAGTAAATGCACTAGGTGTTGGCCTTTTTCTCTTCTCCCACGTGGAGGGTGTGATGCCAATGCCACATCCTTCTTTATCTATTAAATCATTGATGGAATGTATAATATATATATACTCGGGTATTGCGTAAGTTCATGGTAAAATAAATACAACTTTTTAGATATACCATAATTAATAGAAAATTATTTTGAATAAATCCTTCCATATACAATAATTTTTTTTCCACATAACTAGACTTACTATATCTGTTAAAATATTAATAACTTATTAAACTCTTGTAAAATAAATACATGCACAAATATATCGTAACAAATTTTTTTTCGTAAATATTTAAAATATTTTAAGAAGGCAATAAAAATATAACTTTTTACCAAATTTAACTTTTAAATTAAATATTTTCAAATACACGCGATGTTAATAAAATTCTCAAATTTAGGCTCACAAGCCTTTGATATGGGATGAAGGTTAACCTTAAAATACCTGGGGTGTTACATTCTCCCCCTCCTGGGAACATTCGTCCTCGAATGTAGAATAGAACGCACGATTTCAATACCCAATATTTAGAACTCAAAGCACGATCTAGGAGATGAAAGAACGGTAACCCAGTCCTAAATGTCCTGTAACCTCCTGATTATAAGTGTGGTGCATAACACACTCATAAGCAAGACTCTACTAGACACGGCTTGCAGACTCCCTAGGACACGACCATACTCTGATACCAAGTTTGTCATGCCCCAAACTAAGGGAGGCGTGACTGGTTTCTTGTGACTCACTTAATCGGGCAAACCAATAAAAAAACAAACCAAACAAAATGAAACACAACGGAAACAAACTCAAATATAACAAATGGATAATACAAATCCCGCCAGGACATAACTTACTCTCAGAACCACAGCAGCTGTCTACAAGCCTCTAAGATGAAAAATTGCTAATCACGAGTCGGGACAGACCCCGACATACCCATTACCAAAATAAAATCAAGAAACACTCTAGACTCAATAACTCCAAAAAGAACGGAGCGTACCAATCATCAGCTGGACTCGACCTCACGCAACGAGGACCACTGTTTACCTGACAATCTACAAGAATGAATGCAGCGCTCCCCAGGCAATAGGGACGTCAGTACGAAAGAATGTACTGAATATGTAAGATGACAAAATAACTGAAATAGTACAATCCAAAACTGAAATCACAATACGAAGAAAGTCAAAATAGAAACAATACCAATATCTTAGCCACAACCTGCATAGGCACCACGTCAGCCCAACGTTACCTTACTTTCCCCTACTCTAGACCCCACAACAACCACAACCTCGACCATATATCGCCTCTGAAACTCCAGGTACAAATAACCAAAACAATCATAACATATGAATGCAATATGAGATGAACAACACAATACAAAAACTCAACCTGCGGAACAAACTCACGCCTTACGGGAGAGCAATACACAAGGGAGGCCATGCAAAAAAATACTCACGCCTTACAGGTCCTCATAATGCCATGGGCTTGACCATGCAAAAAGAACTCACGCCTTACAGGTTATCACAAAGCCACGGGCTCAACCATGCGGACAGGTCTCACGCTTTACAGGTTTTCATGAGCTCTCTAGGTAACCACACTCAAAATGCAATAAAATATGATGAAATATAAAACACATAATACAATACCATACAAGCTTTTAAGGAAGCCCCAAGTACTCAACAACCACCGTACCACCTTCATACCACAATTGTAATACCACAATTAACCCGACAATCACCGTCATCTGATAATCACAAATATACACCACATCCTTCCAACTAAACACTAAACCAACATCAACACATATGAGTTTTTACAAGAATAACACCAACAATAATTTAAGGACATCTAATAATCGACTCTTCTATAGCACGATAGATACGAAAATTTCAAATCGTAAGGAGTCATGCCAGAAAGGAAAGGAATAGCCTTTACATACCTCGATACTAAGTCCAAAAAAATTGATGAAAACAATTCCATGGAACGAGAATAGTGAGCAAACATCAGTGTGCTTCTTTCCTTCATTTTGATTTGATTTGAGTACGATAATCCCAATTCCATATATATATATATATATATATATATATATATATATATCATTATCTTTTCTCCCTCACAAACAATTGAAGTTGCTGCAAACTAGTTTTCTAATGAAATTTAAAAGGGAAAATGGCTTACTGAACTTAAAATATGCATATAGATATAACATATAAATAGTCGACAAACGAATGGATACCCCAAATTAATTTAATATAAAAAGTGTTAAAATTTGTATAAAGTGGTATTAATATAGTAAATGCACTAGGTGTTGGCCTTTTCCTCTTCTCCCACGTGGAAGGTGTGGTGTCAATGCCACATCCATCTTTATCTATTAAATCGTTAATGGAATCTATAATATGTATATACTCGGGTATTGCATAAGTTCATGGTAAGATAAATATAACTTTTTGGATATACCATAATTAATAAAAAATTATTTTGAATAAATCCTTCCATATACAATAATAGTTTATTCAAATAACTAGACTTACTATCTCTGTTAAAATATTAATAACTTATAAAACTCTTGTAAAATGAATACATGCACAAATATATCATAACAAAATAATTTTTCATAAATATTTAAAATATTTTAAGAAGGCAATAAAAATATAACTTTTTACCAAATTTAACTTTTAGATCAAATATTTTCAAATACACGCGATGTTAATAAAATTCTCAAATTTAGGCTCGCAAGCTTTTGATATGGGATGAAGGTTAAGCTTAAAATACCTGGGGTGTTACAGGTTGCACCTGCATTCTTCAGACCAAAAGGCATCACCTTGTAACAGTATATCCCTTTCGGAGTTCGAAAGGCAGTGCACTCTTCATCTCTTGAAGACATTCTGATTTGATTATATCTAGAAGACCCATCTATAAATGGCATAGCTTTATGCCCAGTTGTAGCGTAAACCATGAGCTCAATGATTGGTAGCAGAAAGTCATCTTTTGGACATGCCTTGTTCAAGTCTGGAAAATCAACACAGACACGTATTTGACCATTCTTCTTTTTGACAACTACAATGTTTGAAATCCATGATGGGGACTTCACTTCTCGGATAAATCCAGCTTCGATGAGCTTATTGACTTCTGCTTCAATCTGCGTTACCAATGATACGCCCAAATTACACCTCAAATTAAGAAGCGTAAGCGGTCGTCGTCAAATATAGAACCCAACAGAGGTTGGGGTCGATCCCACAGGGAATAAGGTGCAAATTAAGTCGTTAGTGAATTAGATGACTAATAATCAATAGTTTCCGGTAAATGGGGGGGGGGTTTGTATGGATCAAATTTTGATTGTTTCAATTAACAAATTTCAAGTTTTAACGAGTAAAATTCAGTAGAAGAGATGAACTAGGGAAGTGTTCACCATGGCGTCGTAACAATTTCGACTCAAAGCTTAACCGGGTTCTTTCGACATGCATATCACGATGTTATTGAATTAATGGTATCATCTAAACGTTCCTCAACCAAATAGACAAATTTCCTTTTCAATTCTCTCGAACTTGAAAAGGTGAACTTTCTTATTTCAGTCCTAAACATCAAGTAGATTAATCTAGTTACAACATTAATCATAAGACGAGAGTTTGTAGTCTCGAATCCTCGTAGTTAATCAAATTTTCCGGTTTTAATCTCTTTGCTCAAGCAAATTAAACCTAGGCATGTCCTAATGTTTGCAACCACTAGAAAACATTAATAATGAATGATTAACTACGTGACAACATATAGATTGAACCCAATGCTACCCGGAATCTATATTGCTACTTTTGCCATGGCTCCCACAACCCTAGTTGTGGGAAGTTAGCTACTCATGCTATTAGAGAAAGAGAGAAAAATCATATTCATAATAGAAAGAAAAGATTCTTACGATGTATGAACACAAGCTTCAATTGTCCAAGAAAAAGAAGCCAAAATCCCAAGAACAATGGAAGAAGAAGAAGAAGAAGAAAACGTGTTTTGTCGTGTTTTCTCTTCCCAACTTCGTTCAGAACGTCTCAAAATAATATTCGTTTATGAATAAATAAAATAACCCTAACACTGAGTATTTATAGTAGTCCAGGAAATAAAGTCCAAAAATAGAATTTTCGGAGTCTCGCTTCGCGTTGACGGGCCGCTTGACGGACCGTCACCCATGCGACTGGCCGTCACTCCAAGCCTCGCCACTATCCAGTGATGCCCTCCTTTAGCTCTAACTTGACGGTTTGGCTGACGGGCAGTCACGGGTGTGACGGGCCGTCACTCCAAGCCGTCGCCACTATCCAGTGTAGACCTCTCTGTGAGCTCCAACTTGACGCTTGGCTGACGGCCAGTCACGGGTGTGACGGGCCATCACACCAACCGTCACCACTATCCAGTGCCTCTGTTAGCTGCTGCCAGGCTTGGTGGTTCCCCTGACGGTCAGTCACCTGTTTGACGAGCCGTCAGGCCCTCCGTCAAGCCTAACCCGTGTAACTTGGCTTGAGTATTTTTTACTTCCTTTTTATCCTTGTCTCCATGTCCTGCAAATACAACATAAAAACATCAAAAAACCACAAGAGTTGCTTGAAAACTTGCGAGTATTCTTAGTTAAAGGCGTCAATTGTGCCATAAAATCCCGGCACATCAACACCCTCAACTTAAAACGTTCGCTTGTCCTCAAGCAACATGAGTACAAAAACAAAATGACGACTCAACTAAGAATACACACACATCTCTGTAGCAAATCATGGCCACTCAACAGTCTATTAAATTTAAATCATGCCCCCCCGGTAGTACACCAATGTGTGAAACGCTAACTTGCAAGGATCCAAACATGTCATTCCGATATGATAGAATATTCTACATACACACACAACAACTATCCCAACAGTCAATAGATGATACAGAATTCTCGGTGCCCTCACCACAAAGAAGTCCCACACACAAGATTTGGGACTAGGTAAGGCGCTCACACTCACAAACGATTTCAAATAATGCACATGCGATGCCATAAGCTTGCCCTTGCTATTCTATTTCAGTTTTTTCAGAAAGCCGCTAAGGATCACTACAGGACTTGTTTTGGCTTGTAATGAGGCTTCGGGTGCAGGTAGGATACGTTTGGGGAATAGTGACTAAACCCTCCTTGGAATCACTGACCTACTATTTCCACTTAACTTTACTTCGTCCATCTTTATTCAACTCCAAATTCCCTTCTTTCTAGCTACAGGTGCGACCTCTTTCTTTTGACAACAATTTTTTTTTTTTCATTTCTTTTTCTTTCTTTTCTTAGGCACACACCCGAAATTTTCATTCTATGCACAACCAATCTCATCCATCCTATTTTTCTTGTCATTTACCTCTATAGTAGCCACCCTCAACTTAGGCTGATTGCCTGAGTTAAGGTGCACGATGTCCAAGGAAGGACCAGGGCCAAAATAGGGATTCAAAGTTAAAAAGAAACGGTGACAGGTTATTGAAAGAATAGGGTCAGTTATGGCTCAAACAGGGATCAAAGGGATTATTTGCATTTGGACGGTCTTATAGGCTAAGTGGGCTGCACACAAAAAGGGCATATGATCCTTTCCTAAGCAACCAACTTCAAGCTTAACAAAATAGACCGGGCAAGTTCTAGATGCATGCACAAAGTAAGAGTTTATAACAATAAGCTCACACACACTTGGCACCAAGAAACCATACCACTACCAACTATCAAAATATCAGCTCGGCTTAAGCATAATTATTACAATCACAATCACACAATGACATTCAAGGATCCAGAACAGTCAATCGTTTCAAACATAAGTACAAAATCAACTTTTTCAGAGGGGGCTCCTTTTAGTTCAACTTTCAAAAAGCCATGCTTGCTACAGACATCACAACACAACCAAAATTTAACCGACAACCTAAACATGCCGGTTCTACTAGATAGCACACCGGAGGAAAAGAAACACGGCAACAAAAACCTCCGGTGGTAGTACTCCTACCCCTAACAAAAGAATTTAGCATTGTCTTCAATGCTCAAGGAAACAGATATTCAGAACAAAGGTCTAGGGGTACCTGGGAAACCTAGGTTTCCGTATGCGGCTCATCAACATCTGAAGTCTCTCCAGACTCCGGTCCTGTACTGGATGATGCCCCACCTGCTTGGGCCCGCACTCTTTCCTGTCGCAGCTGCTCATCTACTACTGACCGCTGCTTCGCAACCTCTAACTCATCCTCCTCAGCTGATATCTTTTTGTGCTTCCTCTTCTTTGACTTCTTTACCCCACTTTCACCTGCTTGGGGTTCATTAATCTTCAGTGGCCGACCCATCAAATCCACTATCGTGGTTTCTTCTTCCAAGTCCACGAACTCCGAAGTCTCATCATAAAGCGCTTTTTCTTGCTTGAGGACGGTGATATCATTTTTCACCTTCTTCAGTTCCACCTCAAATCTTGCCAGGTCCGGGATGCTCATTTCATTTAGCCTTGCCTCCATCCGGGTTTCCATCGCATCGACCCTTGTACGCAGCCCCTCAAATGGCTTCAGAGCCTTCCGTATTGCTTCATCAATGGTGGGTTTGAACAAGTCCGTCCAAGCGGCAATTTGTTTATCCAACTGTTTCTGCTTCTGCACCATTTTAGCAAAATTTCGGGGATTCATGTGATATTCCGGTGGTAGAGGAGGCCTTGCCGCAGTGCCAGAGCTTTCGGCAGTAGCTCTCGTTGTTTGTGAGGTCTTCGGATCAAACACCGTAAGCGGCATCTCTGTGCCTGATGGAGTGTCAGTTGCCTCGGAGGTGGTTGTGGTTGGTTCCTCGAAGATCTGAGGCTTATGAATCCTCATGTCAAACTTAGTGTCATCCTTTGATTTGTCAATATTTTGCGTGGATGACGTTGTCACTTGCTCATCGATACCATCCAATATCGGCACCTCTGCACTCCTGCATAACTCAGTAACCAGACACGGGAACGACAAAGAAGAAGTAGTTTTTATGGCTCTGGTCCGCATCTCGTCTGCAATTATCATTCCGAAGTTGATGACGTAACCGGCTATCAAACTCGCTACAAGTATGGCTCTTCCCTCATCCAAATTAGAGTCTCCACCTGTTGGAAATAGCTTGTACCACACAACAGCCCACCAAAACTTTGCTACGAAGCTTAGTGATTGCTTCGATATCCGTCCCCTCTAAGCTAGCCAAGATGGTGAGCCATCAGTCAATGTCCATGCTAGCCATGGTCTCTGCGAGTATATGTTGGCAATTTTGTCATGAAACTCAGGCATATCAGGTGGAGGAATGTATTCAGGACCGAAGAGGACTCTGTTAATCGTCTCTCGGGAGATGTCTACTTGTTTACCCCTAACCGGTACCAGGTCCTGCCTTGGTGCTGATTTAACCCCTTTTCCTTTTTCATATTTGCTCTCCAACAGTGCCAAATAGTTGGCATAGAATTCCCGGACCAGTTCTGGATAATAGAATCCCGGAGGTGTGCTCATCCACTCAAGCTGGTACCTCTGAAACTGTGTCTGAAGAACTGGGTATTCTGGTAGATCCGTGGTAATGATTTGCACTTCTTCAGCTATCAGTCTTTTGTGGCTTCTCGACATTGTTTTGGTAAGACCGTCAAGATAGTGCTTTCGAGCGCCCTCAAATGCCCACCGGATCGATTCTCTATCCATGGGTGCCTTCCCTGCATTTTTGGTGGTTTTAGTACCACTTACATCCTCCGGATTGGGGCTGGAGCTACCACTTTCTTCAGAACCACTATCACTCCCCGACCTACTGCTAGATGACCCACTCTCCTCTTCAGACTAGGAGACTTGGGTGTTTGTTCGCTTGGATAGCCTAGTCTGGTAAGTCGGGGCTTCAACTGCTTCTTCTTCGCTACTCGATTCATCTATTAGGGTCCGAGTGGTAGCGGTCCTTTCTTTCTTCTTTTGTGCTTGACCGCGAGGCGGTTGTTGTTTGGGGGCCATGTACCTGCACGTGAACAAATTCAAACACATGAGAACAGGAAAACACTGAACTATTGCCACTGTCTCGGAGGGACGGTTTGGGTGACGGTCAGTCACATTGGTGACGGACCGTCACACCGGCCGTCACTTTAAGACAGTGAACTGTCTAATGTTGACGCTTTGGCTGACGGGCAGTCACGTGTGTGACGGGCCGTCATGCCAACCGTCACTTTAAGACAACGTGTTTTTACTTTCTTGGAGGCATTTCCTCGAACACCTTGTGCTCTATTCGGGGTTTTCCCATTTTTTGTGGGATTTGGTTTTACAAAGTCACCACCCATCATATATTTAAGCTCATGGGTTACTCAAGACTTCACCCATGTTAAGTTTTACAATTTCAAACACAAACACCATTCACACCCAACAACATTTACATTATCATCCTTTCCCACATATACAACCCAATAATTTCCGCCGATATTTCTTTAGAATGCTACTCAAATAATCTCAGCGAGGAAGAGTTTAGAATCATACCTTGATTTTGTTAGTGAGAAGAAAACTTCTATTCCTTTATGAATTACAAGACCCGATGGACAACCCTATTCTTCGACGGGGAATTGTTGGTTCTTGCGTTTTGAAAGAATGGTGAAAGGCGATGGGGATGTGGGGTTTGCTTGGGGAAAAGAGGATTTTTGTTTTAATGGAGGGTTGGAGCTTTAGAGTAGAATATGAGTGGGATGATGATGAAGATGATTTAATATAATCGGGCGGGTCGGGTTGGTTTTGGGTCGGGGCTTATAAAAAAAATTAAAACTTACCTGATGTGGTGGCCGAAGTGACGGTCCGTCACAAACTTGACGGTCCGTCACTTTGTGCGTCTCTCATAGACAGTGAGCCCTTGTGAGTGCCTTGGTGACGGCCTGAGATGACGGGCCGTCAAGTCTGTGACGGTCCGTCACGCTTACCGTCACTACCAAACAGTGGGGATAAATATTTGTCAACATGTGACGGTCCGTCGTACTGTTGACGGCCCACCAACAGGAACCGTCACTCGTAGACAGAACATGCTGTTACTTCCACCTCTTTGTACCTGCATACTCAACACACAAATTAACCAATTCTAACAAATCAAATTTTTCTAAGACCATAATACAACAGCAATTCATGGGTTGCCTCCCATACAACGCCTGATTTAACGTCGCGGCACGACGCGGGTGTCTTTATTACTCAGACTTCATCAAGATACACCAGAGACAGAACATGTACCTCCTCCGGGAGGCCCAGATATTGCTTTACCCTCTGCCCATTGGCTTTGAACAACTCACCATCTTTATTTTTGAGTTCGACCGCACCGGATGGAAACACTTGGTGTACTTTGAATGGTCCGGACCATTTGGATTTGAGTTTCCCTGGAAATAATTTGAACCTGGAGTTGAACAACAATACCAAGTCCCCAACCTTGAACTCCCTTTTCTCAATTTTTCTGTCATGGTATAGCTTCATTCGTTCCTTGTAGAGAATGGATCTCTCATATGCTCGCAATCGGAACTCGTCCATCTCATTCAATTGTTCCAACCTTAGTTCCGATGCCTCTCTCCAACTGAGATTTAACTTTTTGAGCGCCCAAAGGGCTTTGTGCTCAAGTTCCACGGGCAAGTGACAAGCTTTACCGAAAATAAATTGGTAAGGAGACATACCTATTGGCGTCTTAAACGCTGTTCGGTACGCCCAGAGTGCGTCATCCAGCTTTCTTGCCCAATCTCGTTGGTTCACATTCACAGACTTTGCCAAGATCTCTTTAATTTCACGATTCGACACTTCAACTTGCCCACTGGTTTGGGGGTGATAAGGGGTGGCTACCTTGTGTTGCTTCACCCCATATTTTGCTAGAGAAGCCCGGAACACCTTATTGCAAAAATGTGAACCTCCATCACTTATGATTGTGCGAGGGGTGCCAAACCGAGCAAAGATGTTTCTTTTTAAAAATGCCACCACACTTCTCCCTTTGTTATCGGCCAAAGCAACCGCCTCTACCCACTTTGAAACATAATCCACCGCTACCAAGATGTAATGGTTCCCATAAGAGCTTTCAAAAGGGCCCATGAAATCTATTCCCCATACGTCGAACAACTCAACCTCCAAAATAGTGGACATGGGCAATTCTTGTCGGCGAGAGATTGCTCCTCTTCGTTGGCATTGATCACAGAACTTGGCAAATTCATAGGAATCTTTCTGGATTGTCGGCCAATAGTACCCACACTGTAAGATTTTTCGGGCGGTTCGATTACCCGCATGATGTCCTCCAACTGGGGACGAATGGCAAGCTTGCAAAATGCTTGTCATTTCCACTTCCGGTACACATCTCCTCACTATGTTGTCAGCACACAACCGGAATAAATACGGTTCATCCCAGAAAAACTTACTTGCATCATGGAGAAATTTCTTATTCTGGTGGAAGTTCAAATTTTCCGGGATCATGTCACTCACCACATAATTTGCGAAATCAGCGTACCACGGCACCATATCAAGTGACGCGGCCATCACCTGCTCATCCGGGAATGCATCATCAATCTCCGGTTCATCTACTACGTTTTTTTCTCTCTCAAGCCTGGACAGATGATCCGCTACCTGGTTTTCACACCCTTTCCGATCTTTGACTTCAAAGTCAAATTCCTGCAACAATAGCACCCATCAGATTAGTCGAGGTTTTGCATCCTTTTTGGTCATCAAATACCTCAAGGCTGTATGATCTGTGTGCACCACCACTTTTGTACCAAGTAAGTACGCTCTGAATTTCTCAAAAGCGTATACAACATCCAGCAGCTCCTGTTCTGTCACTGTGTAGTTCTTTTGCGCCCCATTCAATGCTTTACTAGCATAATAAATGGGGTGAAAAAGTTTGTCTCGCTTCTGTCCCAGAACAGCTCCAAGTGCAACACCACTCGCATCGCACATCACTTCGAACGGTTTGGACCAATTCGGGGCAATTATAATAGGAGCATCCACTAACTTTTCTTTCAGGCACTCAAACGCCCTCAAACACTCAGCATCAAAGACAAACTTAGTCTCCTTTTCAAGCAACCTGCACAATGGGGTAGCAACCTTAGAGAAATCTTTAATGAATCTTCAGTAGAAACCGGCATGACCAAGAAAGCTCCTCACACCCTTTACTGAAATGGGTGGAGGTAGTTTCTCGATGACTTCTATCTTGGCTCTATCCACCTCTAGACCTCTCATAGATATTTTGTGCCCTAATACAATGCCTTTTTTCACCATGAAATGGCATTTCTCCCAATTCAGCACGAGGTTTGACTCTTCACACCTTTGCAATGCTTGACCCAGATTAGTCAAGCAATCATCAAATGCATCACCCACTACCGAAAAGTCATCCATGAAGACTTCCAATGTGTTCTCCACCATATCAGAAAAGATACACATCATGCATCTTTGGAATATTGCAGGAGCATTGCAAAGACCAAAGGGCATGCGTCTAAAAGCAAACGTACCATAGGGGCAGGTGAAAGTGGTCTTCTCCTGATCTTCCGGGGCGATAGATATTTGGTTGTACCCCGAGTATCCATCTAAAAAGCAATACCAACCTCTGCCGGCTAATCTATCCAGCATCTGATCCATAAAGGGCATGGGGAAATGATCACGGAGAGTCCAGGAGTTTAGCTTCCAGTAATCCATACAGACTCGCCACCCCGTGACAGGTCTTAATGGAATCAGCTCATTTTTGTCATTTGCTACCACAGTCATTCCTCCCTTCTTAGGAACACATTGCACTGGGCTTACCCATTTGCTATCAGAAATTGGGTAAACCACTCCAACATCGAGCCATTTGATGATCTCATTCTTCACCACCTCTTGCATTGGCGGATTCAGTCTCCGCTGGTGCTCGGTGGTGGGAGTGCAATTTTCTTCTAACTGTATCTTATGAGTACAAATACCTGGTGGGATGCCAATAATATCTGCAATGGTCCAGCCGATTGCTCTCTTGTGTCTCCTCAGTGTGGATAGTAAAGCTTCAACTTGAGATTGCACAAGGTCTGTCGCAATGATTACAGGTAAGGTATCCTTGTCACCTAAAAATGCATACTTCAGATGGCCTGGCAACTCTTTCAACTCTAATACCGGCGCTTCCTCAATAGAAGGCTTTGCAGGAGGTGTCGGTCTGTTCTTTAAATCGAGATCTAATTTCTTTGGGGCGTAACAATATGACCCCATTCCAACCACAGCATTTACAATTTCTTCATAATCTTCGATGTCATCATCATCAAAGTTCATCATGACTGCTGCCAACGTCTCTACAACAAGTCTCTCTTCAACAGAAATAATCACATCAGATTTGGCAACAACATCAATAACCGAGATGACATTCATGTCCCTCGGTTGCCTTATTGACTTGCACACATTAAACTTCACTACTTCGTCGTTCAACCTGAAAGTCAACTCGTTGCTCTCCATATCTACTAATACTCTTTCGGTTGCCAAGAAGGGTCGTCCCAAAATAATAGGGACTTCAAAGTCCACTTCGCAGTCCAAAATCACGAAGTCTGCCGGAAATATAAACTTCCCCACCTTCACAAGTACATCATACAAAATACCCACCGGGCGTTTAACCGATCTATCAGCCATCAACAATCTCATAGTCGTCGGTTTGGGAGCTCTTAAGCCCAACTGCCGGTAGATGGCTAACGGCATCAAGTTTATGCTAGCCCCCAAATCACAAAGAGCTTTTGCAAAGTTAAACTCCCCTATGGTGCAAGGAATAATGAACGCACCCGGGTCTTCTTTCTTTTGGACTAGCGACCTTGATGAAATGGTGCTACAATGGTGGAGGTTGTCTTCCGGTTCAAAGCTTACCGACCTCTTCTTTGTGATCAAGTCCTTCATGAACTTGGCATAACCGGGCATTTGTTCAAGCGCATCCATCAGAGGGATGTTCACTGATATCTGCTTTAGCATGGTCATGAAATTCAGGAACTTGCTATCTTCCACTTTCTTCTTCAACTGTTGTGGGAAAGGAGGTGGTGGCTGAGGCATCATAGTTGGAAGTTTTTCAACTTCCTTGCTTTTATCCGTGAGCGCTTGAGTAGCATCTTCTTCCACATCGAGTTTTTCAACAGATATTCTCACACCCTCATCGACCATATTTTCAGCATCTACTAACTCATCTTTCTCAGCAACATTACCTTTCTGAGTCTGAATTACCGGATGTGATTCCGATAATGTCTTTCCGCTTTTGGTGGTGATTGCCATACAATTCCCGTCGTTTCTCGGGTTTTGAATGGTGTCACTCGGCAATGTCCCAGCTTTCCTTTAGAGACGCCGAAACTTGACTCATTTGTTACTCTAGCTGCTTGATTGAGGTGGAATGAGAATTCACTAACTGACTCATTGATGATAATTCAAATTTCATTTCCTTGACTCCAGAGTCAGTAGATTCCACCTTCAACAACATCTTTGTCATCATATTCTCTAACTTGGACGTCCCTGTTTCATTGCTAGTTCTTTCTCGGTTACCAGGTGGTACGTTCAACCCACCTCTATCAATTTTATTCATCCAGTTCCCCTGATCACGATCTCTGTAGCCAGCTTTTTCATAGTAGTTGTCCTTCTGATAGTTCCGACCTTGGTTTCCCTGGCCATTGGCCTAGAAACCCCCCAAATAGTTCGCTTCCTCATCAGACTCGAACTCTGCTGCTCTATCTTGGGAACCCACAACTTTCACTTTCTCCATGCCTCCTGACAGCAAATGTTTTGTCAGTAGGTCCATTTGAGTTTTTAGATGGGCCATATCTTGATCCCGCTCTTCCTCCTTCCTGCGCTGTTCCGCTGACATACCGACTGCATGAGTGCTAGCCGCCATCTCTGTGTCCCGTGTATGCCAGGCCCTGTTGGTTTTAGTGAGCCGGTCCAAAATAGCTGTGGCATCGATAAAGGTGAGACCCATAAACGCTCCACCTGCTGCATTATCCAGTGTTGGCTTGGTAGCCGAATAGTGCCATGTAGAAAGTCTGCATCAGGAAATTGTCGGTCAACTGATGGTTCGGGCATTGTGTCAGCTTCTTCTTGAACCACAACCACGTCTCATGTAAAGCCTCATGAGGTTGTTGTCTGAAATTGCTAATTTCATCCCTCAACTGTATCATCCTAGAGAGAGGAAAGAACCTTTCTAGGAAAGCTCCTTTCAACTCTCCCCAGGTTGTGATAGAGTCGGGGGTTAGCTCCGTCAACCATAATGCTGCCTCATCAGACAGAGACAATGGAAACAACCTGAGTCTGATCGCGGTCTGACTTACTCCAGGCAATTCGAACGACTTGCAGATACCCACAAAATTCATCAGGTGTCGATTTGGATCATCACCAGCCATACCACAGAACAATCCCTTTAAGTTCAACAGCTGAAGCATTGTGCTAGTAATGTTGAACTTGGCCCCTGGCGCTAGCGGAGGAAGAACAATGGCGCCCATAGCACCAACTCCATCTAATGCAGTATCATCCTCTATATCCTCAGCATTCAAGTGATGCTGATCCTGTTGAGCCTGTTGTTCTGCAGCGAGCCTTGCTGCCTCCTGCTGTTGTACATTCATAGTTTGCCTTAGTGTTCTTGCGAGCTCGGGGTCGTAGGGTAATATTGGTTCACCCGAGCGTCGGGTACTTGGCATGCACAACTCAGTACCCTGTAACAAACAAAAATAACAAATGAAAGTAAAATCAGGAAATATGACTAAGAGTCAAATAAACACACTGGACTTAATAAACAACCATAATTCCCCGGCAACGGCGCCAAAATTTGATACGCCCAAATTACACCTCAAATTAAGAAGCGTAAGCGGTCGTCGTCAAATATAGAACCCAACAGAGGTTGGATCAAATTTTGATTGTTTCAAATAACAAATTTCAAGTTTTAACGAGTAAAATTCAGTAGAAGAGATGAACTAGGGAAGTGTTCACCATGGCGTCGTAACAATTTCGACTCAAAGCTTAACCGGGTTCTTTCGACATGCATATCACGATGTTATTGAATTAATGGTATCATCTAAACGTTCCTCAACCAAATAGACGAATTTCCTTTTCAATTTTCTCGAACTTGAAAAGGTGAACTTTCTTATTTCAATCCTAAACATCAAGTAGATTAATCTAGTTACAGCATTAATCATAAGACGAGAGTTTGTAGTCTCGAATCCTCGTAGTTAATCAAATTTCTCGGTTTTAGTCTCTTTGCTCAAGCAAATTAAACCTAGGCATGTCCTAATATTTGCAACCACTAGAAAACATTAATAATGAATGATTAACTACGTGACAACATATAGATTGAACCCAATGCTACCCGGAATCTATATTGCTACTTTTGCCATGGCTCCCACAACCCTAGTTGTGGGAAGTTAGCTACTCATGCTATTAGCGAAAGAGAGAAAATCATATTCATAATAGAAAGAAAAGATTCTTACGATGTATGAACACAAGCTTCAATTGTCCAAGAACAAGAAGCCAAAATCCCAAGAACAATGGAAGAAGAAGAAGAAGAAAACGTGTTTTGTCGTGTTTTCTCTTCCCAACTTCGTTCAGAACGTCTCAAAATAATATTCGTTTATGAATAAATAAAATAACCCTAACACTGAGTATTTATAGTAGTCCAGGAAATAAAGTCCAAAAATAGAATTTTCGGAGTCTCGTTTCGCGTTGACGGGCCGCTTGACGGACCGTCACCCATGCGACTGGCCGTCACTCCAAGCCGTCGCCACTATCCAGTGATGCCCTCCTTTAGCTCTAACTTGACGGTTTGGCTGACGGGCAATCACGGGTGTGACGGGCCGTCACTCCAAGCCGTCGCCACTATCCAGTGTAGACCTCTCTGTGAGCTCCAACTTGACGCTTGGCTGACGGTCAGTCACGGGTGTGACGGGCCATCACGCCAACCGTCACCACTATCCAGTGCCTCCTTTAGCTGCTGCCAGGGTTGGTGGTTCCCCTGACGGTCAGTCACCTATTTGACGAGCCGTCAGGCCCTCCGTCAAGCCTAACCCGTGTAACTTGGCTTGAGTATTTTTCACTTCCTTTTTATCCTTGTCTCCATGTCCTGCAAATACAACATAAAAACATCAAAAAACCACAAGAGTTACTTGAAAACTTGCGAGTATTCTTAGTTAAAGGTGTCAATTGTGCCGTAAAATCCCGGCACATCAACCAACTCAGGGCAAAACACGCGTTGCGACTGCTTTATAGGACGTGCTCCACTTTTGATCCCTAGATGATGAATAGCTACCCTAGGACTAAGGACTGACATTTCTTTATACGACCAAGAGAAGACGTCTTTGTACTCAATCAATAACTTGAAATATTCACTCTCTTCTTGAGGTGTGAGAAATGCACTAATGAAGGTTGGGCGTGGATCTTCTACAATGCCTAGATTTATCTCTCTAAGTTCATCTACAGTTGACTGTATTCCATCTTCTAGCTGAGAGGGATCCTCTTGAACATCATCATCCACCTCGGTATGGCATGGACTTGTCTTTCACCGTTATATGATATGATGTTTCCACCAAGTTTGGATCTTCCTTTTGACTTTCTTCGAAGGTTGTGCTGGCTTCTTTTTGCTCCTCCCCTGTCTCTCCATGAACCTGGTTGGTAAAGACAATGGTACTTCTTTTAACCTTCAATGGACCATCTGTAGTGATTGATAAAACAACCTTTCTTTTCATACGTGATGGGAACGCACTACGAATTTCCTTGTCATCATCCTCTTCGCAAAAATCTTACTTTTCATGCTCCAAAAAAATCTTTCCAGATAATGGCTTCCTCATGGTTCTCAAGCGGCAAAAGACGGAGGCATTCGAGGCGGCAACATTTCCTTCCACCTGTTCAAATGCTTTATTTTTGTCTTTGCATCCCAGTCTTTCAAATACAGAGACACGAGGAGTTGACCTTCCTATGCGGTCAAACACTGAAGTCTGTTGTCGTGTTTTCTTATCCTCAACCTCATATGCCCCTTCTACTGAGATATGGTTTGATGAAGTTGTTTCCTTGCCCTTCTTTGATGAAATCCGAAGAGGCTCTGCCAATTTGAACCCCAACCCAAACTTAGGAGTGGCAACATAATGCCCTTGCCTTCTTAAGCTCATTTGGGACTCTGTAAGCCCATGTATCTTTTCACCAATGACTTCATCTTTGAGATCTCCTAGTCTTGGTGGATTGGAGAAGTCGTAACCAGATTTCTCAAGCAGTGTGAAAGCATTTTGATCAAAGTGCCCCTTTATCTTATCAACTAAGGTATTACCTTTTGAAGACTCAGGAGTGATAGGCGGGAATTGTACAATTGGGACAGTCATATACTCCTTCAATTCTTGTAATGCTTTGTGGCTCATTTCTTTTCTCGGAGGGTTAACTTGTTGAGTACATTCCTCCAACAGGGGTTGTCCCTCTCTTCGACGCTCACGTGGAATATATAAAAAAATTGAATGCTCCTTACCCATCTTCATCTGCACATCTCCTTCCAATGATGAAAGCTCAATGGAGATTTTTTCAGTACTCTCCTTAGACATCTGGACAGTAGCCCTTTAAACTTCATTTCCCTTCTTTGAAATAACATCGTTTGGGTTGTACGGTGCTGATTTCTCCATATCTAATTTATAAGAATCTAGGTAGAATCTCGCATCTGTTAAATATGACTCCGTCTCAGTAAAAGGATTGACGTCTGCGTCAATTTTGACCACTTCACCATCTTTAATATACTTCATGCATTGATGCAAAATAGATGGAACCACTTCATTTTCATGAATCCAGGGACGTCCAAGAAGCAAGTTGTATGATGTCTTGGCATCTATAACATGAATCAAGGTGTTTGATCTCATATTGCCAATGGACAGTACTACGCGAATCAGTCCCATGGCTCATTGGCCTTCTTGATTGAAACCTTGTATCATTAGATTACTTTTGAACAATTCCTCAATGGAGATTCCATGTTTTTTTAGCACCATTTTTGGCATGATGTTGACTGCTGAACCATCATCGATCAGTATGCGATTGAGATGTTGTTCTCGAATAGCTCCTACGACAAACAAAAGACTGTTATGCAACTTAGACCCTAACAATAAGTCATCATCTGTGAAGAAAATTATAACAAAACATGGTGCGGCTTGTTCATTAGCATGATGTTCTCGTGCAATTGTCGGATTACGCTCGCTTTCGCCTTTCTTTGTTTCACGTACTGGAAACTACATGTGACGCACCAATTGGACTACCTTGAAGAAATTCTCCAGGAAAGAATTCATGAAATGTGATAGGCTTTTGGACCTTCTGTGACAAAGAACAATTAATCTTTTTGTTAGTACCAAATTTGTCACTTTTTGACGATTGTAGTTGATCCACATTACTCCTCATTGCTCTAGGCTTAGGAAGTCGTATCCTTAGAACTGCTTGATGTCTTCGTTTCTTATGAGAAACCAAGGTCCAACCGCCATCCTTACTGTCTTTGGGGCTGTTGTCTATCCCTAGCGAACCTTCAAGAGGCTTCCTCGGAAAATCAACTTCAATCGGCTTGAAACTGCCGAATTGCAAGAAGATAGTGCTTGGCATAGTCCGTGACTTTGAGCACTTCTTTTGAACAAGTGAAACACTAGAATGATTTGCTTTTGCTATTTCGTCCATATCAATGATGATCTTTCCTTCACTGACTAACATAATGATTTTCTCTTTCAAGATGAAGCATTTTTCTATCGGGTGGCCAATGACACGATGAAACTTGCAGTATTTAGGATCACCAACTTTATTGACTTCCTCGGGACTCTTTGACTCAGGGAGATCGATGACTTTCTTGGCCAGCAATTCGTCAAGGATCATAGGCACGTCTGAATCTGGAAATGGGTAAACCTTTGCCTCTAACTCTTTCAAGGTTGGATATCGACTCGGGGCTTCCTCCGCTTTCAATTTTTGCTTAGTGGTGACCTTCACAGAAGTCGCTTTCACTGCCATAGATTCTTTAGTTTGGATCTTTGAAGTTGTACCTTTCTTGAACTCTTTCTTTTATCTTGTCAGATCAGCAAATAGAGATGTCTTCCCATGACTCGCGATGCTCGACTCCATGTCATGCGCTCGTGTAGCAAGTTCTTCAAAAGTTCACGGCTTGATTCCTTGTAGTGTATATAGAAGTCCCCAGTGCATCCTTTGAATTCACATTTCCACGGCAGATATTTCAGAGAGACGGTATTTGCAATCCAAACTCAATGCTCTCCAGCGATTGATGTAATCCACCACGGGTTCATCCTTTCTTTGCTCGGTGTTCGTCAACTCTGTCATGCTTACGGTTCGACGAGTAATGTAGAAATGATTAAGAAATTCCTTCTCGAGTTGCTCCCAACTATCAATGGACTCATATTCCAGGTCAATGTACCAGTCGAATGCATTCCCCTTCAGAGAACGAACAAACTACTTTACCAAAAGGTCACCATGTGTTCCAGCATTGCTACAAGTTTTCACAAAGTGGGCAACGTGTTGCCTCAAATTTTCTTTTCCATCAAACTGCTGCAACTTTGGTGATTGATAGCTCATTGGCATGGGTAGACAATCAATTCGTCTAGTATATGGTTTGGAGTAATACAACCAACTTTGTGGTGCACCGCCATATTGAGCCCTGATGGTGTTTGTTATCATGTCTTGCAACTGTTAGACAGATAAAGCCGCAACTGAAGCAGATTGTTTCTCCTTTTGAGATTTTGCATGCGTCACCTCAACATCTTTGTTTTGTGGAGTAAAACCAGGCGGAAAAGTGGGGACGTGACTCGACTCTCCAGGTACAAAAGCCTCCAACTTGTTCATCAGTTGAGCGATTTGAAGATTCTTTTCATCTACTGACTTCTTCAAGACTTCAATGGTTTGTTCCATCATTGCGAACTTCTCGTCCATATCAGTTGCATCAGCCATCAAGGCATTGACTTTCGTTGAAACTGGAGAATTCGTCGAATCCTCAGATTCACCAAAATTGCCGCCGGCTTGAGAAATTTGTCAAATAACATGGATGCAAGGTTTCCCCCAGGGGTTGCAGTTATAGCCGTCACCTGAGATTTGCTCTTTCTTGCCATCTCCAAAGAGGTGAAGTACTCAGATCCATCCCAACCACAAGTTTTGAACTTGTGTCGAGTGATTGGGCCAGTATGACTAAGCTCAACAAATGTGGTGGCAGAAGAGTCCTTGCATGAGAAATCATTGGTCTTTCTGAAGTCCATTGCGGTAGCTGAATTTAATTTGTAGGAGGAAGAGATGAAGAGCAGAACTGGTCCCACTGGGAGTGCCAAATTTGTTCGCAACAAATTTTCGTTGTGCTAAAAATTAACTGCAATCAAAATAAATAAAAGAAAAGTGATTTTATTAAGTGAATCTTGTGAGTACAATTCTGTTGTTCTCTTGATTATTCTCTCCTAAGATTTTTCCGTAATTTGAGGGCCTTCTGTAGCGTGTTTCTCAAACTTTCGGATGATTTGAACCTCCTAAAGACGCGTTTGATCTCCATGAATGTCGGACAACACTTCGTCGTTTTGAGTTGATCTCAAGGTAGAACTCTGTCGATCAATTCTTTGAAGAACTGTGTAGTTGATGCAGATGGTTTGTCCAATGCTTGCAAAATCCCCTCAGAAAATTATGTAACCCTCCTATTTATAGTTGTAGGGGGGTGACAATCCAAGTGTAAATGGACTTTCATGTCTTCTTCTGATTGGTCCATGTAAGTCAACAATCTTATCACAAATGCTTTGTGACAAGGTTGCTTGTGATTGGTCAATAACATATCATATTGGCCACTTGGCGGATTTTGACTAGTTCATTAATTTGATTGGGATTGCCACGTCATTTCAACATGTGGCATCATCTTGTTGGTCTTTGAATTTGACTGGGATACCTCGTCACGTGACAAGTGTCAGGGGTCTGGGCTTCAAGATGAAATGGTCTTTGGGCTTGAAAATAATAAAATGGACTAACTCAATTTGTGAAGTTCAAATTAATGTTCGACCCAAATAATCATGGATTAAATTCGAATTTTGTACGAATTTCACTTAATAAAATTTATGTGTCTACAGTTACAATTAAGTACATTTAAGTATGAACATTATTTCAAGTATATTTTTGCAAAAAGTATAACCTAAAGTGTATTTAAAAAGAATTTTTTTTTATCTGGGCCCGAAACCGATGAACCGGTGTACCCGATCCACTAGATCCGGGTAATACTCATCCCTAGATACCGCAAATAATACTAATCGATAAAGTTAGGGCAAAGAAGATTTCAGATATTTTTCTCTTCGAGCGAAAATGTACAACGGAATCGGTCTACAAACGCCGCGAGGCTCCGGCACCAACGGCTACATCCAGACTAACAAGTTCTTCGTCAAGTCGAAGACGAACAAAGTCCTTGTAGACGGCGCCGCCGGCAAAGGTTACGAGTCCGGCCAAGGAACTGCTGGTGTGACAAGGAAAGCGAACAAGGACATTCTCGAACATGATCGGAAGCGGCAGATTCAGCTCAAACTTCTCGTCCTTGAGGAGAAGCTCGCCGATCAGGGATATACCGATGCTGAGATCACCGAGAAGCTCGAGGAAGCGCGAAGGAATCTCGAGGCGACATCTGAAGATTCAGGAGTATCCACCTATGAAAAGTAATTCTTTTTTCTGAATTATTATAGTTATAATTTTTGCATAGTATATGCGTTTGATCAATTGTTGTTTATGAACTAGCTAAAGATTTCTAGATTTGAGCCTGATGTGGATTTAGGATTTAACCACCAAAGAAAGAAGCAAAAAAGGAAAGTGTTTAACCAAGTGCACAACTCAACCTTATAGCATGTGTGCCAGTAGATAAGATTTGACCAATTCTAGGAAATATGTACATGAAATACCTAATTTTGCAGAGAGTTCATGGGCTTAGTAATTTCTACCATAAATTCGCGAGGAAATGAGATCTCTTGCAATTTGAATAGAAGAAAATAACCTTTTTAGATCTTTTGTTGTAGAAATGAAGATCTCTTATGCGTAAAAATAAAAATCTCTTATAAAAAAGACATAAAACTGAAAAAAATTGTAAAAGAGCTAGAAAACCGTTTCTCCCTAAATCTGCCCCTGAATTTGATTGATTTGATGCTGTTACCATTAGTGTCTTGGAGAATTTGCCATGCATTATTTGGAGTTAGCAGAAATGTTAAGGAAATGGAAATATGATTACTTGTTCTTTTCTTTAGAAGTCAAAAGAAACAAATGAAATTGGAAAGGGAAAAGAAGTGTGGTTATTACTTAACAATTTTGTGATGCTTTTTTTTAGTTCATATTGTTTTGTTTCTGACCTTTAAGAATTTATTATGGATTATGGTACTACTTTGAGAAGTTTAACATCTTTCTGAATTAGGAGGCTTTTTAAGGAGACAAAAAATGGTGTTGCTTTCATTTAGTAGAGGAAGAGGGAAATGTCAGTTTAGCAAGATGAACAATAGATTTTAGATACATATATGATTAGGTCTGGTTGATTCTTGTGTCCTCTGACATACATTTAATTTTCTTAACCGGTTTCAAAAGTCATGACCTAATTTGTTAGACTTTTTAGTCTATTTTATAGATACTGTGAGGTTGATATGCAATAACTAATTTGTTCATTTCAGGGTTTCGGAAACGCAAACACACCAGATTGCTGCTTTGAAAGAAAAGCAAATGGAAACCTTCAAAGCTGCTCTCAAGATAGGGGCTGAATACGAGACTCGGAAGCAGCAGCATGATGCTTTAGATCATTTTGAAGAGGGTGAAGTTGGAGGTACTGACTTGGCAAAAGAGAAGGACGAGGGTAAGCGTCATAAGAAAAAAGAGAAGAGGAGAAAACGTGACGATTCTTCTGACACTGACAGCAGTGGAAACCGTGCCAAAGAGTCTAAGAAAAACCGTAAGAAGGCTCATGCTAGTTCTGATTCTGATAGTGTTGGTGGTAATAAGTCAAGAAAGTTGCCTGCCAAGGACAAGAAGGTTAAAAGGCGGTCTGATTCTTCCTCAGATTCTGATTCTTATTCAGAGTCTGATCATGAGAAGGAACACGTGAAAGCCCATAGGAGACATTATGTGGGTGATAATGATGGCCGTGATGCAAAAACCATTAAGCTTCAGCAAGGTAGAAGACATGATTCTGATGTGGATGACCATGAAAATGACCATGATGTCAAAAACAAGATGATTCAGAAAGAGAAAAGACATGTCACTGAGGTTAAATATGATGATGGTCATGATGCTAAAAACAAGAAGTCACAAAGAGGTAGGAGACCCGATTCTGATGACGATGATGATGGTCGTGATGCTAAAAATAAGAAGTCACAAAGAGGTAGAAGATCCGATTCTGATGACGATGATGGTAGTGACCGTGATGTAAAAAACAGGAAGATTCAGGAAGGGAGAAGACATGTTACTGAAGGTGAGTATGATGATGGCCGTGATGCCAAAAATAAGAAGTCACAAAGAGGTAGAAGACACAATTCTGATGACGATGATGATGGTAGTGATCCTGATGTAAAAAGTAGGAAGATTCAGGAAGGGAGAAGACATATTACTAAGGCCGAGTATGATGATGACCGTGATGCTAAAAACAAGAAGTCACAAAGAGGTAGAAGACATGATTCTGATGATGATGATGACCGTGATGCTAAAAACAAGAAGTCACAAAGAGGTAGAAGACATGATTCTGATGACGATGATGATGGCAGTGATGGGGATGTGAAAAGCCGGAAGGCTCAGGAAGGGAGAAGACATGTTACTGAGGGCAAGTATGATGATGGTCGTGATGCTAAAAACAAGAAATCCCAAAGAGGTAGAAGACACGATTCTGATGAAGATGATGATAATAGTGATCGTGATGTAAAAAACAAGAAGATTCCAAAGGGGCAAAGGTATGGGTCTGATGAAGGCTATAATGCAAATAAGAATAAGACTCAAAAAGGTAAACAGTACAATCCTGATAAGGACGAAGGTGAAATCAGCAGTAGCGACTATTCTCGCGGCATCAGTGATTCAGACAGTGAGAGAAGTTATCATAGACGGAAGGCTGTAGATAGGACCAAGTCTGAGAAGATCAACAGAAGTGGTCGTGGAGATGATTCTGCTGGTAGGTGGGAGAGTTCGGTTGCGAAAGATAGGGCATTTCAGGAGGATAATTTGAAAAAGACCGAAGGTGCGCAAGTTCATGATAAAGGACTGAACACATCCAAGAAATTAGAGAAGTTGTATCAATCGAAGGAAGATGTGATTGATGGATCAAGTGCTAGTCAGGAGTTGTTGCGGGGTAAGAGAAAACAAGACGATGAAAGCTTGGATCAACGTGAGGAGAAGTCAAGGAGGAGGTATCCTAGAAAAGACGAAAAGTATGGAAGGGCTAATACTGAAGCTGAGAATCAAAATAAGTCATACAGGAGTTCGGAGGATAGGGGTAAAGATCAACAGACAAGAAGACCTGGCAGAGAGTATGAAGGTGATGACAGAGAGCGTGACAATAAAATTCAGAGTGGGAATGGGCTGCAGCGTGAAAGCCGACGGGAGAATCGAGATTATGAAGTGCGTGGACAGGAGAGAAGAGAAAGTAGGGGTGATGATCGCCGGGAAAGGAAACACAAAAGAGATGAAGAGGAAGATCAGTACCCGAAGCATGAGAAAGAAGGGGATTCTCAGCGTGGAAGGCATGAAAAGGAGGAGGAGGAGCATAGAAGCAGAATGCGTGATAGTTACAGAGGTCATGATTCTTACAAGAGGGCTAGACTTGATGATTTACATTCTAGTGGAAGGAGAAGATATGACGATGACAAGTATGCTGATAGGCAGACTAGGCGGTGAAAGCTGCTTTAGATTTTGTGTCATGCCAGAAGATCAAGAGGTGAGTTCAAACTTGAGATACACTTGCATTGTTTTTTTATGGGAGAGGTCCCTGTAAAATGAATTTCATAAAAAAACTCAACTAGAGTATGGTTTCTTTTTTATTAATAACATACTGCTTAATTTCTTGAAAAGTCCTTCCACTAACAAAAATATTCCCATTTAAAACTATGTACTGCTCGGGTATGAAACTACACTGCTAGAAGTGAAGACAAAAAGTGTTCTTAAAAAAGTGAAGACAGTAAAACTTTGCTGACCTTAATTCCACGAACAGATTCAATCAAATGGGATAATCGATTTCTGTTTACATCTGGGGTGTTGGTTTACGTTTGTTATAGTATATGGGTTTACACCCCATTTGGTTTTTCTTCCAATAAATTTTAAAAAGATGTCCATGCTTTTCACGGAAACTGGAGCTTTGATCCAGTCTTGGTTTATATGTATGTTATTTTAGTATATGGGTTTACATCCCCGTTTGGCTTTTCTTCCAATAAATTTTTAAAAAAATGTCCATGCTTTTCATGGAAACTGGAGCTTTGGTCGCACTAAGCTGTCATTGGCGTTTGAGTATACAATTCTTCAATTTCAAAATTGCCATCTGAACCCTGTAAAATGTGCTATGATTGGATGAGTTGTTGAAAAGAAAGGTAATTTTTTCCTCTTTGATGAGTGTTTTGCTACTATTTAGGGGTGTTCCTTATTCGAACTTAGCTATCTATGGGGGAATATGACTGCAGACTGCTGGTCAAGGGTAAATTCTCAAGGCAATGAGATGTAGAGAAACTGGTGCTAAGCTGGCATGTATGTATAAATTTGAACAAATGATTCCTTTGTTGTTAATGAACACCAAAAAAATGATACGAGGCTCTTCTTTTCTTTGGTGCGGGTTCCTTGCACCGACATTAGGGTTGCTCATTATATCCCCCCTCTCAAACTGGTTATATCGTTGGACTCCAATTCCCTTGCAAATTTGACACATCAAATTAAAGATTTGTGGTTACTGCTCTGAGAACGCTCTTTTCCGAGCGAAGCATAAAGTGGCTGATGTTCAGAGAACAAGCATAAAGAACGTGTTATGCTTCAGAGCGAAGCTTCGAAAGTGTGCTGCATTAATATCCTCTAGAAGAATTACATAATGTGATAGGCTAACATCCTCACAATCTGTTTTCTTTGTCAGTTTCAGGAGCACAGTGGAGGGGAACAAGTGGCTGATGTTCAGAAAACAAGCCTAAAGAGGCAAAGCTTGGTTATCTGTCTATAGTATCATATGTAGAGATGTGAGTTTTCTACAAAGGGATGTGTGGGGGGGTTAGTTCTCGAAATACTCTGTAGTGTAGCTAAACGGGATTTTCCTGGTGACCCTGAAATTGTTGTGCAAGAGTTGGCTGTAATAAGTAACAAGTAATGCTTCCTGTTTTGTTGTCATTCCTTCGACTCCTTATGATTTCTTATTTGGGAGTGTGCGACATTTGCTTCCTTGTGTGAAGTAAGGTTCCATGCCCATGTATAACATGCATGTTTTTCCTTCTGGTGAATTTTGATTGCAATGCCTTCCCAAGCGCTACTGTACATCAGCTTCAAATACTATGCCTTCAAGCCCTGGCTTTACTGGGCTGGGAACGACCAATAGATTCTGCGGAACACGTTGTGGAATGGAAGTTTTGATGCATGCCTGGTACAGTAGTAGTTCCGATGTATGCCTGAGCTCTTCTATCAATGAGGATGATCACACACACGTGTCTGTCACGTATTGTGCAGAGCCTTTTCCTATCCTTTGCACAGACTTGCTTCATAGTTCATACTATGTCAAAAGCAGGTTGGTAGCTTCCCACCTCCTTTGGGTTCCCTTCCCTTTCCTAAAATGCTCGAGTGGTTTGTTCACTGCGTACATTTTCTGAGTAGTCCAGGCATTTTAGAAAAGGGAAGGGAGCTTCTTCTTCGCCTATGGAGGCGGGAAATATAAGCAAATGGATTTGGTTCAAGGTGCTTATTCTCTTCCTAATGAACTCATATTGCATTTGCACCGGCTGAATGTAAGCTTTCTAACTTTTCTTGCTTGCTGGTCCAAATAAAGGATATGCAGTTTCAGTCTCAATATTTTCTTCCATATTGTTATTAACCTCTTTTTTTTTTTTAGTCTGCTAAAAGTTATCATCTGGATCTTTAATTGATATTTTGGAACTGAAATTCTAAACTAGTTTTTCGAATGAAAAGGAAAGAATTGATACTTTCACTAATTTCCATTTGTCTTTTTACGATGCAATCTCTGTAAGGGGTCGTTAAGGATGGATTAGCTGTCCTATTCTATATGGGATAGTTAATTTTACTATTTTAGTACAAATGGTGGATAAAATAAGTCAACTTGGAGTAAAATTATGAGATTATTATTCTTATCCACCAATCAAATGATCCTGAATAGTGTTTGACAGAACCATTTGGCCCTAGTCAACTACTCTACTATCATCTCCGACCCAGTAGTACTTGCAAATTGCAATGAGCCTGAAGTGTGTTTAGTATGATAGTTATGTTCATGAAAAATATTTTTTGAAAAGTATTTTTTGAAGTTGAAGCAAAATATTGTTTGAAGTCGAGGTTAAAAAAAATATTTTGAAGTAATTGTATGAGGACATGAATTTCATTTGAGAAAAAGTTGAATATCTGGGACTGAAAATCATCATCACTCTAAATACTTTTCAAACAATTTTTTTAATATTTGAGTTTAAGGCAAAGATGGAACTTGAATTACAAAACGTAGAAAACAAGATAGTGTGGAGCAAGGGGGCCAATACGTTTGGTATCTTTTTACAAATTTGTTTTTAGTTTTTTTTTAAATCCTTTTTTACAAGAAAACTTTATTTTAACCCATAAAAGATCTGAAAATAACACACGAGATCTTTGCATGAAATAGGCAGCTTAAACTTCGGCCACGGAAGGATGAAGTTTCATACATACATACATACATATGATACATTCATACACTTGATATAAAATGATGTCCGAACCAGCTTGTGCTTGCCTAGACTGGTATACCGGTAAAGTCTAGTTAAGGAAGCTTGCAGCAGCACACAAGTACGGAGTATTGTAGCTAGATGGAGTTGCATTATATTTTCCTCGCCGAGCCATAAATGTAGTTAACGTACTCGGGTATAAAGGGGGTTGGATTCACGGCAGAGCTTTCTGATGTTGCCGAACCCAGTTGTCATAATCCTGAAGCAGTTGTTGCAATAGCAAAGGTACTAGCCTGTCCACTAAAGCTTGCATCATTCTGTGTGAAACATGATTCGTGATAAGGATGGAGATGAAGTACAAAAGTTACAGAAATAGGTAAAAGAACTTTGATTTTAAACATGACCAAGGTGTTTCTATTTTGTGATAGAAATATCATTTTGAAACTATTAGATTCTGAAAATGGAAATGAAATGTCTGCAGAACAATGTATATGTAATGATAAAAAAGTGTTCAACTCATGTCTGCAGCCAGAAGTCCCACAAAAAGAAACATCAGAACATTTGAGACCAAGTTTCAACTTAGTATGTTGTATACGGCGTTTCTATAAGCCTAAGGAATCTATCATTTGAATGGTTGTTCGACAAGGCCAGTACCAAGAAAAGTTTATTGCAGGAATTGGGCCACGCTTGCAGAAGCTAAAAGATCTATCGAGAGCTCTATGTTCATTTATACACTGATAAGCTGAAATGATCAAGAAAAAGTGTCACTGCTAACTAGTCATGATCACGTATCTTCTGGAGCAAGGAATTATCGATAGAACTTAGCCAATGGAAACATGCATATGTAGTAAGGTTCAAGTGAGATGGACCAAGCTTGGTGCAAAAGGTTACCAAGAAGTCCATGTCTAAAGCATAGCAAACTACCTCGTATGAACTCAGATTCTTTGCTTTAGTATGGACCTTGCTCTAAGAAAAATCTATTTACAGCAAAACACACGTCAATTGAAAGAGTTTGGTTAATGTATTATTTCACTGCATTTTTGTGTTTATTACTGTTATTACTGATAACAGAGAGTAAAGACAGTGTAGCAATAGACTCACATGTTACCGGGACTTTCAACAGCAGAAGTAGGCAGCATGGTGAATGGCATGGTATATATCTGCAAGCACAACCAAAGGTTCATAACATGCAAGAAATTTTTATCGTCAATATGATAATTGTACTGGAATCTATGTTGCTCAGACTCTTCAAAAATGTCAATGGGTGCGTGTTAGATTCTCCAAAAGTAATGTATTCTTAGAGAGTCCGACACGGGTGCGGCATCAAAATTGAAGTGTCCGCGCAACTTAGACTGGAATGTTCTAGAGATTCAAAGGAACAATATCTCTGATCAACAATAAGTTCCACTATGGAATGAAAAGAATCTAGTCATTTAAATACATTTAGACCTCAGTTCTTTGAGTGGAACGAAAATCCGAAGATTGACAGATCATTCATGACCCATCAATCTGGTTAAATCCCGCATACCATGTTCTGGTGTCACTATACCTGACTACAAGTCTACAACCAAATATAGGTAGGCCTAAGAAGTATTGTGAGGTGATTAGGCAGGATATGGTGCAACTTTAGCTCACCGAGAATATGACTTTGATAGGAGGGTGTGGAGGTTGAGAATTAGGGTAGAGGTTTAGTAGGTAGTCGGACATATTTCTTTTCCTTTCTCTGTGTATTACTCCCCCCGTTTTAATTTGTTTGGCCTACTTTCCTTTTTAGTACGTTTCAAAAAAATGCCGCTTTCCTTTTTTAGCAACTCTTCAATTTCAACTTTCCACATGCCATGTTTAAGACTACAAGATTAAAAGATATTTTGGTACTTTTGACATCTTTAATTATTAACCACAAGATTCAAAAGTCTTTCTTATTTTCTTAAACTCCGTGCCAAGTCAAAACATGCCAAACAAATTGAAACGGAGGGAGTAGTATTTTTCTGTTTTTCATTATTTTAGATTTCTATTACTACGTGTTCCTTTAGCCTAGGTTATCTTAGTATGTTGTTGTTGTTTCTGATTGTTGCTACTACCTCTTTTTATCGTTCTTTGAGCCGAGGGTCTATTGGAAACAACTTCTCTACCTTCTCAAGGTAGGAGCAAGGTTTGCATACACTCTATCCTCCCCAGACCCCACTTGTGGCATTACACTGGGTTTTTAAAAATATATATACCTAGAAGCATATATGAAGGTGTAAATAAGCATTGATAACTAGAGAGGCGGCTATTATTTTACAGAGGAACAATATATTTTTCCTGGTTAGTGTAGGTCAAGGGTTCGAGCCGTGGAATCAGCCCTTGCTGCAGTGTCAGGGTAAGTTGCCTACATAACGTCCCCTTGGGCTGCCTTCCCTAGACCTGCATGAACACGCGATGCTTAATGCACCCGGCTGCTCTTTTAGTGTAGGAAAAAGTATGCTACTGTAAATCAGATATCAGGACAAGGAAGTGGCTCTCTTTATCCCTTGGTGTATGTATCTAAACATGCACGAACATACAATGATGTTGTCCCGGAGAAATTCTATGATGAAGAACCGGTAGCCTTTTGTTTCTGAGAAACTTTCCTACATTTGTCAAAGGAGATTTTGAATGAAGAATAAACATAAAAATTCTAGAGAAGAGAGGGATAATAACCTCGAGAGAGATATTCAATTTCACATCAACATCGAGGAAAGGCTGAGACCCAACTGTTTCCCACGTTATACGGTTTACCATTGATGCTGCAAGTTAAAAACAATTGCATGTGTTGTAAACATGTGATATAAATTCTAATAAATATGTTACAAAAGCCCCGTTTCATTCAATTTGATAACAATGTCATGCTCTAATCTTGTTTTGGTATACCTGAAAAGTGGTCATTCTGCTGTTCTACCAGATCAGACCCCTCAAACTGCAATGAACATCAGTCATTTAGGATTATATATCAACTTCTTAAAGGATAACTAATGTAAGAAACATAGATCTCAGCTTTATAGAAGAAAAAGAACCATAAATCTCAGAAAATTTATCTCATTCACAACGAGGAATTGTTAAGTTAAATGTGGGAGAAGCTAACGCCCAGAAGAAAACTATTCTCTTGCCTGAACAAAGACAGGGAAATTAAACCTTAATCATTCCTTGCTCTCCTCCTCTCTGAATCACTTCAAATAAAAGTAACTCTCTGATGGTACTCACTAGCTTAAAAGGAGATAACTGCAACCGAGAACATTTTAACACTCTTATCAATTGTATAACTGGCGATCATACAAACCTAATTTCATAAGAAATCTTCAGACGACTAAAGATCGCGGGGCCTTTAGCTAAATCATGAAACATTCAACTAGAACCTCAATTGTGATAGAAACTTTTGAAGATTCTTGGTTTAGAAGAAAGAGGTGTGTTGGACAGCACATCACAGATACTAAATCCTCGGGTTGGTAATATTTCCAGAATCAGGAGCCTTACCTTGCAAGACAACATCTCCACAGTGCAGTCTTCGCTGGTCGGGTTCACTTGTAATGTCAAAACAGGGGCAACTACAAAATTCAGAAGTTGAATTTGTGGCAGAGTACACCTGCACTTAAACATAATCAGCAAGATCTTATAACACTTATTCGGGATGTATAGTCTACGAAGGACCAAATGAACTATTTTCTCTGATGAAGATTGGAGTATCTTGTATCGGTACATGAATGTTCCCGATTTTCAATCGGGAACATTCATGTACTAGCACTAAAGTAGTCAAATGCTCTCAGAGACTACAGACCATTTTTATAATGTGATTATTTGACAGTTCCACTGAACAGTTCTATCCAGATCTCCTAATCTATGTGCACTTCCCCCTTTCTTTTGCCTTGCCATATCTTTTATGGATTCCTCAACATACACAGAAAATCTGCTAAATGTTAAACTTACGTTGGACACATAAAAGTCTAAGACACAGCTCAAAGTTTGCAAAATAGTTCTTGAGGATTTCATATCTTCTCAGTTTACATACTTGTGTTCTGGTATAGGCTGATGATTACCTTATGGAACTGAAATCTATTCTTCCAAATGGTTAGAGAACCTAATTAAGCATATCATCTCCTCCATTAAGTTAAATATGTTAATTATTGTGAAGTGATATCCACACACTAAAGGGTATAAGAAAATTATTTTTACCCCAAGTTTGATATCTCTATTCAAGAAGACAAGAAAGGGTTGCTCTAATGTATAACCCTTTGCTTCCAACTAAGAGTTGGGAGTTTAAGTCACAAGGGGGGGAATATGAAAAACCACTGTTGGGCCTTGGGGAAGGGGGATTAGGGGCTGGAGTTTACCAAACTAAAAAAAGTATATTTATTTAAGAAAATCAATCATCACAATTCACACAGCATCTACTTAACGTTGAACAAATCCTGGTCATCTATGCTACAGAACAACCAGATTTCTATATTCGGCTCACTAAGATGCTATAATTTGATACCATAAAAATCTCAAAAGAATATTGAAGTAATATATCGTTAGTGTAAAAGACATGCTGTGTTCTTCTCAACATAAATGCAGTGGGATTTCAGATCTGAATAAGAAGTTAGTCTACTAAGAATGTCCACTGTTGATTAGTCCCATCCTTTATTCTTGGGGGACAGAATCTCGTTTATATGCAGTTCTGCTTTAGTCATCAGAAGATCTTGCTTGGTAGTCGCTGGAGTTTTTGTTGCGTAAGCTGCTGGTTGCACATTTGTTTGCCTGTTGCTCAATTCAAATTCAATTGGCTCTTGCAAACATCCATTGCGACTTGGTTAGTGTTACTGGATGCTCATAAGAATTGGCTTTCAATTCAATGACCCTCCGTTTTTTATATACTTTCTTAGTGGGATAACAGGACAACTGGCAGTTCTTTCTTAAGTTTCTTTTCACAAAGCGTTGCAGTAAGACTTGATTAAGGTGGTGCCTTGTGGTCAGGACCAGTTAGCTAATTAGGATTTAATTATAAAAAAATGTTTAGATTATAATCTTATGTTGATATCACCAGCACAGGGAGCTAAATAACATTCTTCTTTTGAAAGCCCAAGTGTGACCGGGCGGAGAGGGGCTGATATACCAAGAGCTTATTGTTTGCTAAACTAGCATAGACCAAAATAAACTTCTTTTTTATCGGTACATAGACCAGAAGAACCTATAGCTAGGATATATTAAGATTTTGGAAATGGAAAAGCACAAGAACCAAAGTCTCACGCCTTTGAGCAACTGATAAGGGAAATAATACATGAAAGCAAGAATCAGGTTATATCAACAAATATCAGGCGGTCATTAGGCATCACTTATTAACAAAGCTTAGAAATCTTTAAGCCTTTCTTTCCTAACAACTGATGAATCTCAGAAACAAACTTCTCAAGTCATCAAAGCAAAACTAGACACACTAAAAGGGCAGCCCCGTGCACTAAAGCTCCCTCTATGCGTGGGGTCAGGGGAAGGGCCGGACCACAAGGGTCTATTATACGCAGCATTACCCTGCATTTCTGCAAGAGGCTGTTTCCACGCCTTGAACCTGTGACCTCATGGTCACATGACATCAACTTTACCGGTTACTCCAGGGCTCCCCTTCTCAAAACTAGACACGCTAATTGATTAAATTTATAGTAGTTGTTGAATTCATATTTCAGGACCTGTCCATGCAAAAAAGCGGATCCTTAAGTCATTTAGAGTGCAGTATAGAGGCTAATTCTATATCCTTTTTGGTTCATATACCAATAGGAGTCTCAGGAGTATTCATTAAACTGTATCAAGTGAACCTAATGCCTGCTCAGAGGCTTACTAGTTCCATCAACTTTATCTCTTTGCACAAAACTTCTTTTCCATGTTCTATGATGTGTATGACCGAATGGTTTTCAATATTTTTGTCAACACATAAGCAGATAACTCAAAAAGTACTTAATGTATCGATGACATGTTGACTGAATGGTTTTGAATCTCTCTGTCAATACTTAAAATAGATAACTCGAAAGCTACTTAACATCTAGCCACATATTAAAAAATTGTTCAAGGTGGTTCTACTGAATGAAATGCAATAGTTTCACACAGCAGGAACAAAAGATAGAAGAGCAAGATTGGATGTCCTTGGACCAAAGACACTAGACAAGAATAATGTGCAAGAAGAAAAAATCATTACCTGTACATGTTAGAATCAATAGATTCAAAGCTTTGCAAAGCCCTCTTGTTCAACATTGCCTCAACACCAGATTTATGGCTCAGAAACTCACTTATATGCAGTGATTTATTATCTCCACCAATATTGTCATGTTTGGGGAGCTTAATTCTTTCCTTCTTCCTGGCAGAAAGGTTTGCTCTCTTGGCATCTGAGTCTGACAAGTTAGACTTGATCACTTCGACGACTCCAACTCTCTTACTGAAAATCCAGCTTTTGATTTAGCCATAATATGAGGAGAAAAACTATTTAATCTAAACATGAGTTTAAGTAATATACACTGTTAGTGTACTTAACTTTTACACTATCATGTCATTTTCACTTGTTATAGCAGGTAACATATTAATTTCAAGATTTCAAATCACACATTTTAAATTTTAAGGCGACTTATCCATAGATATTGTTTGGATGACCTCACGGTGCAAAAGATTATTTACTTATCCATAGATATTGTTTGGATGACCTCACGGTGCAAAAGATTATTTACTTATCCATAGATATTGTTTGGATGACCTCACGGTGCAAAAGATTATTTACTTATCCATAGATATTGTTTGGATGACCTCACGGTGCAACAGATTATTTAAACTGACGGTGTATAAAACTTAAACTCTTGAACATTATGAGTATGGTTGGAAGGAAACAGAGTTAAAAGGAAGTGGCAGGTGAGACCAGTGATAGTCATATTCCTTTTGTTTAGATACACAATCATTCCCTTTCTGTCCTTCCTGCCTTCACATTTTCTATTCTTTATCGTTGTAAAAACAGACAAAGTCATAAGGCTCACAACAAGTCATGAAAGTATATCAAACATTAGACATATTTCTGGAAAAAAAAAACATGAAATTTCTTGTTCCATGGAAACAATTTGGTGAAAATTTTCTTGATTCTACTATGACTGAACTAAAATCATACTCCTTTAACTTTCTCAGGCCTAGACATGAAAACAAAAATGACACTAACCCCTCTCCCTCCCACCCCACCTCCAGTGGCGGAACCAGAAATTTTAGGGAAGTTCAAAATATAAAGAGGTAAATACATGAAGAAACCAGAGGAATTCAACATATATTGTATATACATAAAAATATAATTTTAACCTTAGTGTAATTTTTCGAAGAAGGATTTCGAATGAAACCTTACAGTACTCTGGTTCCGCCCCTGCCCACCTCCACACCAACCCAACAAGAACAATTCCATAATTTTACATTAAAAAGATAGTCAGAAATTTAAAAAAGATAACACTTGGGTAGCATAAGGGTAAATTTACCTGGAAAAGGAGCATTCTTGAACAAGAAATGATGGAATTGAGCAAGACCCATATTGAATGACCCTCATAACTACTTGTTAAAGAGCAGCTTCTAAGCTTTAAAGTAGGAATTAATGTGTAATAGCCATGGCATTGGCTAGTTTTTTATGCTTGTATAGTTGCAGGAAAAGGGAAGAAAGAGGAGGAATTTAAGCAAAGTTGTGATTTTCTTTTTACCCGGGAAAGTGGGTGTATGCACATTATCTTGTTCCTCCATGTTTGGGAGTTTGGCTCATCACAACATATCTATCCATTCACGTGTACAACTTACAACGACCCTACTCCCAAAATGGGATTTCGGTCCACCCATTACTGCTTCCGCGCTTAGAGATTTAGAATTTAAAGTTTATGAATGGTAATACTCCCCATTTCCTTCATATAATATATATACTATTTTTTTTAGTTTTTATTTGATCATTTAGAGCATGTTTGAATTTGTTTTAAAAAAGTAATTTTTAAATAATGTGATTAAAAGCTAAAAATAAGAGCTTATAAATAAGTAGATAAGTGTTTGAATAAAAAATGCTGAAATTAGAAAAAAATTGTTAATATATTTGATAAATCAGTGTTGTTAAGCACTTTTTTTGTTGTAGGAGAAAGAGAAAGATGGAGAAACGAGATGAGAATGAGAAAAAAGAGATTACTTCCATACATTTTAGGACTGAAAAGTGAGGGTAGTGTTGAAATTAGAAAAAAATATAAAACATAAAAGGGTAAATATATTGGTCAAACTTAAAAATAATTCTAAGTTGAAAGCAAAAAACTGGGGGAGGGAGGGGGGTCCAGCTTTTAGCTTTTAGCTTTTTTTAATTGTTTTTTACTTTACCAAACATCTGAAAAAGCTAAAAAAGAGACTAATATATTGACCAGATTTTAATCCTATCCAAACAAGCACTTAGACTTTCAAGAATAAATTGATCATATTCTTTTAAATTTGCTTTGTTTACATAAACAAAAAATATTAATTATTAAAAATTATGTATAGTAAAATTTAATTAAGAGTAAGGTAATAAAAATATTTTTTATTTTTTAAAAGAGCAATTTCTTAAAGAGTTGCTCAACTTAAAATGATCACTTATTTAAGAACGGAGAAAATATATTATATAAACGAAAATTACTGAATTTCAGAAAATTCTTTGAATTAGGCGTCCCTCCCACACATAAAAGCGGGGTTAGGTTCGAATATTAGGTACAGTAAAATTTTATTTGTGTCGGGTGTTTACACTTAAAAGGAATGTAATGTAATACGTATACTTTAACTCTTAGTTATTGTCAAGTATTTTCATTTTGAATTGTTCATTTTTTATTTCTGTTACTATCTATTATTTTAGTGTAGTTCGAATTGAATATTATTTTATTGTAGTACTATTTTTTTAAAATTTACTGTATTATTTTTGATATTATCTATTATCTTTTGTATTTTCATTACATTTGTTTAGGTTTTTTTCAGAAAATTACATGGAGTGTCCTCAAAAGTGAGTAGTCTTCAATTTATGCCCCTCATAAGAAAAGTCTTTAAAAAATATCATTTCTTTCTTTTTATGTATAGAACATATACATTTTTGCCCCTCTACACCATAACTCTCCATGTTCATTTGTCTCTCAACTTTTAATTTTCATTTTTCATTTTTCTTTTATCTTTTTAATTTTTTTTATCTTTTATCTTTTTTTTTTCTTTTTTTCTCTTAACTTTTTTTT